>OZ007593.1:234582998-235182998 GCA_963931845.1 Maratus michaelseni
TATTTAATAGTGTATTTAAAATAAATGCACAAAAGTTTACGAAGCAGTTATTTGTAAACGATGCTATTCTGCTACATATTTTTAAAATAAAATGCAGGGCTAGATTAACCCCTTCGGGACCGGCAGCTTTTACACAAATTTTATTCAGTTGGCACCACTTTTAAAAAAAAAAAGCTACCTTTACTTAAACTATCGTAAAAGTGCTCGAATTAGGGAAAGCACATTTTAGGAATAAGTGCATTTACGCTCTAAACTACTTTAATAAGTGTTAAATTACTTTTAATTGTAGATCTTCTAAATTTTCCCAATGCCTTTAATGGGGAGATGATGCCAGTGTAAAACATTCAAGAAATCATCTTTTTTTAAACCTTAAAACATTCTATGCTTATTTTCAGCATACGGCAACACATACTTAATTTTTAATTCATTTTCAGCATACGGCAACACATACTTAATTTTTAATTCATTTTCAGCAGTGAATTACGCCTGCAAAAAGCAGTATAGAAATTCACTGGTTATTATTGAAATATTACTGGCGTAATTCACTGCTGAAAATCAGATAGAGCTATTGCAGAAATCACGAAAAATGCAACACAGCAGCGTCACCTGTTGCGCGATTTACACCAAAAACTAATCAGCAATATATCAGGAAGTAACTGAATATAAAGTTTTATTAAATTCCGTGCATTAGTTCTTGCGATAGAGCACAAAATTTTTGTCACATACAGACAGATAGAGTCATTCATTGACAGTCATTTTCTAAAAACAGTCAAATCGTGTTCAGGACCTTCTAAAATCCGTCGGAAACCGGAAGTCGAAAATTTTCATGATTCCAATACTTTCTTCTTGTAAAGATAGAAGAAAGTAATAAATGGGATAGGGGGATTTTTAAAACTACCTTGGCCCGTCTCAAAGAAAAAAAGTTTTTATTATCCAAAAATTATGTTAATCCTTTAATTATATAAGCGCTATAAGTCAAATAAATCGAGTTACGTGAGAGAGTTATGGCTACTATACAACAATTTAAAATTTACAAGAACAACAAAATTTTGCTGGAATTACAAAATTATTGTAAAATAAAAAAAAACAAATTTTGTTAAATCAAGTAAAATTGATGAAATTTTGTTAAAATTTTGTACGAGTGTTAACAATATTTTTTTGTCCTAGCAACAAAACCAATTTTTTTACTTCAACTAAAAATTTTGCTAAAACAACCAAAATGTACTCAACAAAACATGTTTTGTTGTTTTAATCAATTCCTTTTTCTGGGTGCGAGCATTGAGTAAAACGCATATTAATGTTTTTAGAAATTTAAAATTGAGTAAACTAATAAAGGTGGAATGGAATAAAAACGGTGTGTGCTTCATCGAAAATTTCACAAGGCAATTTTTACTTGCTAGCTATTATATAAAACAAAATCTACAACCAAATCTACAATATATGCAACAAAATCTACAATCTATCTTACAACAAAATAATCATTTGGAAATATTCACCATAAGATTCATATGCCAGCCTTTTGAAACTGTGATATGAGGAACGCATCCTCTTGTTTTCCTGTCAAATAACTTGGAAAACCGAGAAGCTTCACACGCGCGTGTAGTCAATGGTACACACACACACACACACACACAGAGAGAGAGAGAGAGAGAGAGAGAGAGAGAGATATAAACATCTATCGTTATTAATATAAGTTTTACATGCTTCAATGTATGAAGTTAAAATTTTTATAAAACAATATTTTTTTAAATAAATATTATTTACTTTTTAATATTTCTTAGTAATCAGGTAAAAAAGCATATTAGTGTTTTTAGAAATATGAAATCGGGTAAACTAATAAATAAATAAACAGTGAATGGAATAAAAACTGTGTGCTTCATGGAATTTCTCGATCGAAAATGCCACAAGACCATTTTCACTTGCTAGCTATTATATAAATCTTACAACAAAATAATCATTTGGAAATATTCACCATAAGATTCATATGCAAGCCTTTTGAAACTGTGATATGTGGAGCACATCCTCTTGTTTTCCTGTCAAATAACTTGGAAAACCGAGAAGCTTATGTCACAATGTCAGACTGCAGAGATGTTATCTTTATTCAGTTGAGTTATTTCTCTTTCGAATATATGGCTACAGGGTTGAAAGAGGGAATACTAAGGGAAAAATACATATATGTTTTGTAACAATGAATGTTAAATGCATTATTGAACTTTTTAAAAGATTTAAAATAAGTACATTTGAAACGGAAATGAATTTAACTGATTGAAGACGCTATATTATTAATCATGGAACAGCAACAGATATGTCTCAGACGCACCGGATTTGGAGCATTTTTTTTCTTTTCTTTCTATTTTGGAGGAAAAAAAAACGTGTTTTTGAATATCTCTTACGCTTAGTGTGCAAAAACAGTACGTTAGTTTTATTTTATTAATCGACTCAAAAGAGGAGGAGGAGGTAATATAATAAGTTATTTTATTGTGATGCAGTTTATTTTATTATAAAACACACAATTTTATTATGAAACACACACAATGTCTAATTTAATATAAAGAACACACAATATTTTCTACCGTGTTGCCATACGAAGCAAAATCTTGCCAATATCACCGGATTGCCCCGCCAAGCAAAAAAATCACCATTTTGGCGCCAAAATGAAACCTTGGTGCGTTTGCGACATCTGTACCTTAATCATTATACAGAAAATATTATAAAAACTCGGAAAAATCGGTTACAGAAATATAATATAATATTGACGTATTTACCTAAAAGAACAAATGATTTATAAATGTATTGCTAATATTTTTCTCAAAATTTACTTGAGTCATACGTATAATTTGAGAAAAACTTTTCGCGTACCACTATTTCCTTTTAAAAATATTAGATTTATTTAATGACAGAAATTTCCGATTATATGAAACGAGGATAAACAACAAAGACACTATAAGGAAATAGTGATAATCATAAATTGGAAGATTTGGCAACAATGGTTTATAGGACATTGAAGTTTCACACTATGTTTCTTTTTAATTTGACCCTACATTTTTGGGGAGATGACCTTAATAAATAATCAAATGAAATAAATCTAAATCGATAAGGGCAATGAAATTCCTCATACATTTCATCGAATTTCATATTCAAATAGAAATGCATCATAATTCTGAAGCCTTCAGTATTGTATGAATGTATTGCAGATATTTACAGATAAGAGAGCATGCACGTTTTAAATGCTGTTTGGGCAATGAGAGAGAGAGGAAGCTGCTCAGTTGTCTCCAGTTATATGACGTGCTTTAGACATATCCCTTGTCTGCGCTTGTCAGTTGTTGAGTCCCTCCGGTGATTGGGAGACACAGAAGTGTCATTGGAGCAGATTCCATCTTCTAGTGCATTGGACATCCCGAATTTCAAATACATTCAACGCAAGTTGGTGATGATTTCTCTGGCTATCGAAATACACAGAGTATTATAACTGAGTGAAGATCTATTGACTGTGGCTCTAAACAAAGGAATTTTGACTTGAAATAAGACATTGCTATTACAATATTCAAATGCAATAACTTATAAGTTTGTCATACTCTAATATAATTTATATCTGAAAATCATATATTGAAATTTGAATTATCATATCAAAATTGTTCGTTCAAGATGACACGATTCATTTATCAATAGCCTTTTGGACTGGTATCTGGTATGTAATTTAGCATCTAAATGTCTTACCGAAACCCATACGAAACATTTCTGCTTACAAAGATAATATCACGCATAACAAAAGACAACTAAAACTTGAAAACAAACCATAAATGTATTAAAAAAAAATCTTTTAAAGCATCAATTTAGCGTGCCTAGTACTTCACTTAAATGAAAATTCAAGTATGTCTCATCATATAATATATATATTTAATTTTAGCTTAAATATTTGGTGAGAAGACATTAATAAGAAAAATGGGATGAATCGATAATGAAGCCAATGAAATTCCTCATACGTTTCGTGAAATTTCATATTCAAATAGAAATACATCAAAATTCTGAAGCCTGCAATATTGTATGAATGTATTGCAGATATTTACAGACAAGAGACCATGTACGTTTTAAATGTTGTTTGGGCAAGAAGAGAGAGAAAGCTGCTCTGTTGTCTCCAGCTTTATGACGTACTTTAGACATATCCCTTCTCTGTGCTTGTCAGCTGTTGAGTCCCGCCGGTGATTGGGAGACACAGAAGTGTCATTGGAGCAGATTCCATCTTCTGGTGCATCGGACATACAGAATTTCAAATACATTCAAAGCAAGTTGGTAATGATTTCTCTGGCTATGGAAATCTATAGATTTTGGTTCAACAAAGAAATTTTGACTTGAAATAAGACGTTGCCATTTGAGTATTCAAATGCAATAACTTTGAGGTTTACCATACCCCAATATAATTCATATCTGATATTTAAAACTTATATAGAACGGATTAAAATATATTCAAGAATATAAACATATAAAATATGAATTCGATAGTTCATATGCGAGAATTTAATTGGGTTTATTTTGTTCTGTTAATTAATTAATTATTATTTGTGTGTGTGTGTGTGAATTTATTATGATTTTAAATGAAGCACTGTATATCCTATCAGAGAAAAGGGAAAAGCATGAGATCATAGACAAATCCTAAGTGTGGCAGTTTTGACTTTGAATAGAAAGAAGAGTGGATATGTGGAAAGGGGTGTGGTGCATTAGTAAATGATATTACGATCAAGACTGAAATTAAGATAAAATTTAATTTTTCATTCGAGTTAAATTTTAATATAACATTTTCTTATACTGAAACAAAATTATTAATTTGTACTAAGGATTAAATAGCCTTTTTTATCTGTAACTTAATCGTATACCAGTTGAAACAAAAAACTGTTTAGAGGCTTTTTCTTTTTTCAGTGGAAAAAAGAAAATTTTTTTTTCTATTATGCTTCTAATATATTACTCACTTATTGCTTTCATATTCAAATCATACTTGCCGAGTAAACATACGGAAATAATCATTATAGCCTTTTTAAACATAAGAATTGACTTTTAACAGTCACTATTTATGAGAAAGATGAAAATCATAAAAATAAATAGGCACATAAAATAATCGCTGCTTATGTGACATATACTTAAATAATAATAAATATATATATATATGTGTGTGTTATTTCATTTCAACAAACAAAATATACTATTAATTGCTTTTTTGAAAATAAATAAAAACCCATAAAAATATTTTTAAAAGATACTGTGTATTATAAATGCATATTTTTGTGTAGTGTTTTATTTATTTTCTTATATAAATGTTTCATAATTTGGTGAGTTAGAAATTTACATATAGCGAGTTGAAACATGTATATTTTCTAAAAATAGCTAAGAATAATAATATCTGACTTACCACTATGATGATTTAATGTATATTATTGTTAGTTTGATGAATACTCGAAAGTAATTAATATTTAATTATTTTATTTATATAAATTAAATATATAATTATATATAGTAAAATTAAAAAATATATAATAAAATTAAATATAATTAAATAAATTCTTTCTTTTCTTTCGCTGTTTGTTTGTTTTTCTTTTTTTTACATGTATTCTTTCAGTGACCAATTGAACAATTCTTTTATATTATGTCCCAGCATTAAGATTTTGATATTTCTGAAATACAATTTAATTGAGACAAAAACTATATAAAAATTTAATTTTAATTATATATATATATTGTTCCTTATTTCGTTTTATTTTGTTTAAAATTTCTTTTCTATAAAAGTAAAATAAAATAATTCACATATTCAGTGGACTTCTGAATAAAATATTATATCAGTAACGTTATTTATTTTATAGTGATGTATTTTATCAGAAATATTATTTATTTATTTTTAATTATACTGAAATTATTCTACTGAATAAATATATAACATAAAAGTTTTAACAAAATGTTATATAAAATCAACAAATATTTACACAACCATAAAACAAAATACAATATATTTATTTTTGAAATTATATTCTTGTTAAAAAATAAATAAAAGTACTATATGAACCTTTTCTATTAATAAACGTACATACATAAAAAATGTAATGAACATATTCAACAGTTCTTCAAGAGCTCCTAATACTTAAGTTGATAAGGGTAATTAACACTCGAAACATTGAATAACCGGAAACAACCAATTAATTAATTATAATTGCCTTATTAAAAAACTGCGTGAAAGACATAAAAACCGTAATTATTTTTATTCTTTGATATTCGAACTTCTTTATTTCATTGAAAGTTTTTAGCGTGTTCTTTTAATACAAAGTGTTTTATTTTTTTATTAAAAAAAAAACTGTGCTTCTGAACTATATGTGTATACAGTTAAATAATTTGGTTAAATTTGTGTTTTATTTATATTATTTTATTATTTATTGATGAAGTTTTAAATTCGTTACGGAATATCAGCCGATAGAGATAGATTAAAAAATATATATATCTCTATAGATCACGCGATAGAGATAGTTTAAAAAAATCAAACTTGAAAATTATTTTTAAAACTATAAAAAACCAGTAAGCTGAGATACAGTTTTCAAACAAATTGCATTTGAAAGGACACCTCCTCCCTCCGCCTTCTTCGACGGTTTTTGGGAATTGTAGTCAAAAAATATTAGGCGTGATTTTCAAGAAGAAGATTAAATGCTTATAAAAAAAATGTTTTTTTTTTTTTTTTTTTTTTTTTTCCTTAACTATTTTTAATTTTATACTTATTGTTAAAGTTATAATCAAAAATTTGGATTCAGATTGAAATGAGACACTCTGTATTTTTAACTGAATAAATGGATTCCGAATACTATGTTTTTCGATACAACAATTGTATACTGTGGTGTGCTCTACAAATGATTTCATACAGATCTCATCAGAATATATAACGACGCTTAGCACTAAAAACGAATAAGCTATAGCAACTGTTACATGCTAAGAGACAGTTAGGTAGCTGCTTCTAGATTTTTCTTTTAATTCTTTATTTGTATTATTCCATGAAATTATTATTGAATTCTAATAACCGCATTATATTTTTTCAAATTAAGAAATTTTAAGCACCAGAAAAGTTATTTATAAGTGAAACTACTAGTTCCATAACTCAAGGTACAACCAGTCTTTTTTTATCTAATTTGAAAACAAGAGAACATAAAAACATGAAATTAAGAAAAAGTATGCTTTAAATAGTTATATATCGAATTTTACTTAATTTTAACATCAAGCATGATTTACAAATAAGAAATTGTATTTTTCTGCAAAAGTCCACTGTTTGATTAAAAAAACTAATGGTAGTTTTTTGTGGGAAAAAAATTAAATAAAACGGATTGTAACAGAAGATGTGTCCGACCCTATTTGTATTGCATTTGTGGCATCGATTTTCCATACTGTAAATTAAGTTATCGGGCACTGGAATGGGAAACAACGTCCATACATGGAGCAACGCTTGTTATTAGCTCATTTAACGACTTTATTGGAGGATTTATGGCAGCCACCTGTCTGCCGAGATAGTTCCAAAGATGCTGAATCGAATTAAGGCCCGAAGATTGAGCTGACCATTTCATTCTCTCCAAACCTTGATCCTCAAGATATTCATCACTGACTTCAGCTTAATGCGATGGGGCATTATCATCCATTAAGATTAATTCATCACCAATAATACCAGCATACGGTGTGACAAACGGAGCAAAGATTTCGTAACAGTACTGCACAGCAGTCAGAGTTCTTCCATGGAACGTTTGGACGCTACTGTGACCACCAGAGAGATTCCAGTCCAAACCATAATTCCACTTCCTCTATCTGTGTCTTTCTACAATGTTACATAGGTAGAATCTGATGTCTTGTTCTCTCCAGATCAGCACACGAACTGAATCACTCTCCAAAGTAAACCAGGACTCGTCTGTGAACAGTACGGAAGAGCATTGTTGTCTGTTCCAGGTAACGTGCTCTCTTGGCCAACATAAACGGTCACTTCTGTGTTGTCGATTAAGAGGGACACATACATAGAGGACGTCTTGAATAGAGTTCTTAATTGTGAAGACGTCTGTGCATCGTAGTAGCATATTGTCATCCCTGTTGCGTTACGATGATCTAAAATGAGCTGAATCACAGTAGTGTTCCTCCTCCTTCGGGTCAAAAGAGCTATGAAGCGATCTTTTGCAGGGGTTATAACCTGTGAGTGGTCTGGAACATGTCTTCTGGATACTGAATTTTCGGATTCAAATTGATCTCACAGTCTTTGGACCAAACTAAGAGACACATTAAGACGTCTAGCAGCACCAGCTTGTGATAACCCCATTTCCATCCATCCGATTGTCCACCATCTTAAGAAGCTACTTCACTCACACGAAAACACCCGCTCGCTATAACGTTAATCCTATAAGGGAAATATTTTACGATATCTCGTTCGCATTTCAATATTTTTAGATAATTTTTTGGCATTGGATACTGAGGTCAATCTCTATACAGGCCCTTTTTTACTTTTTCGATTTTGATTACAAGTTTTTTTTTTTATAACGATACTTTCATTTTCGGAACCGGTTTCGAAAGTGAAAGTATCCTTAATAAAAAAAAAACTGCAACCAAAATCGAAAACTAAAAGAAGGCCTGCATAGAGATTGACCTCAGCTATCCAGTGCAAAAAAAATCATTTGAAAATATTGAAATGTGAACGAGATATCGTAAAATATTTCCCTTATAGGATTAACGTTATAGCGAGCGGGTGTTTTCGCGTAAGTGAAGTAACCTCTTAATGAATCAGATAAACGACATCTCCTAGATATGGACAATAATATTTTAGCACCAACAATTCAAGATCAACAAACATAAAACAATTTCATACAAATTCCCAAAATAGGATGCTCGTAGTTTCTCTCGACTGCCATGCCCAATTCTTAAAAGAAAAATAGAGATTGGCATAATTGTTTCATAAGGTTTTATTGAAGTTACTTATGTTCATTCATATAAATTGTATTTTTTACCTTTATTTTCATTCTTTTAATAGTCAGTCTGAAAAAAAGAAACTGGTTGTACTTTAACTTTTGGAGGCCAGTGTAATTACCGATGAGATGTAATTTAATATTTTTCATCGTGTTCATCATATATGTCATTCGTCATACGTTAATCAAATAGAACCAGGCTCATCGTATATCATATTCCTTCTTTTAATTTTATAATAATTAATAATTATTTATTACTAGATTCTTCTAAGAAATTATCGCTTATCATTAAATTGATTAATACGCCAAGATTAATAGATTTGAAGCTCTATTTACAACACAATGATTCTGTTGTTGCGTAAAGATTAGAAAAAGATAAGCTCATTTACACATCTAAAACAATGAGGTGATCAATATTTCCACACTTATAGAAATTAATAAAGTCTATCATTCTAAATAACTTTTCCATTTTACGTATGGCTCTGCACCTTCCCCAAAACACAACCTATTTGTGAGTCAACAAAGCCGTACATTAGATCCAAAAATTTCTATTCAATGTCTATCGAAAACTCACGCGTCCCTGCCATAAAGTGCCTAGAATCAAGATAGGGACTTTTCAGTGGCGTCATGCTATAAAGTGAACAAGGAATATGACACACATTGAAGACACAAACTGGCGAAGCTTTAGCGATAAAGGAGCGGGAACGTTACATTACGTCCTGCACAGAGTAGGGCAAGCCCGGCGATTACAGCCTGTGATAACGTCCCGCTACACGGCGAAATGAAGCATAAAATCCTGTGGATAAGCCGCAGTGACGTAGCCAGTTAGTATACAGTTGCCTTTAATGTTTTCTTGGGATATACATAACACGAGAAGCCGTAATGTATGCAGCTGATGTTGAAACTTTAAAGTCAGGAATAGACCATATTTCTTGATATTCAGCTGAAACAGGCGAGTTAATTTTTTATTTATATAAACGACGCAGTATGTAACGCTAGGGGCGAACAAGTAACTACAGTTATTGTTCAGAAAGTGTAAGCGATTAAAATTTCTGAGTAATCTGAAACGGTTTGAAATTTCCGCATGCTGCTATAATTTATAAAGTCGTATTTCTAGAAAAGAAACTTACTAGAAGCATATTTTCTTTCATGTACCTTTATTGTGCCTAAATTCTCAATCAGGTTCTATGTCTTACAGATTCTTATTGCAAAATACAGATATTAATATTTCCTAGGTTACAAATTACAGTTGAACGATCAAAGACTTCTACTTGTAATTTGTATTGTGGTATTGCTGCTAAAATAATATTATTAATCTCGCATTACATTTCTGCAATATAATAAATAGAGAGTTAGGGGGGGGGGGCAAAAACAACAACTTTTTTGTAGACAGGTTCTTGTTTTCTGTGATCAGTTAATTTTGAAATAAGGTTGACCACATGAGCTTGCATGCTTTTCCTCTTTTATAATCTTTAAAGTTGAAGCGATGATATAGGTAAAATGCGATTTTCCATATTTTCCGTTTACAAATCCCATTTATGAAGATTTCTCTTGTTATAAGATTCCCGCTTTTATCAGGTTTTTCTGATACTTGAGGATCTTGATTAAGAGTTAATTATTATTTTTCATTATGTAGACCTTTTTCGTTAACTCGACTATTAGATATCAAAGTCACATCGGTAAGGACTTAGGAGATTGTCACATTTAAATAAACAATATTTTTTAACTTTTAAAGAGCTTTCTCAAAAAATCACCAAAATTTTTAAAGTTTTATTGGATTTTATTCATGTAAGTTTTACTGAAATGTCTTAATGGAAATATCTAAATTTTACCTTAAACCATCCTGATAAATCATAACATTAAATTTAATTTAACAAGAATTTTTACAAGTTACTATTTAAGAAAAAATATATATTAAAGAAAATAGCCTAAAGAGTTTTAAATAATAAACTCCAGCTCTTTTCTTCGAAATAATAGCAAGAATTAGAATCGATCTATTATTGTTATTAACAGGAGCCTATTTGAAAAATACATTGAATAATGCCTTCTCCCGCCCTCTTCGAAAGTATATCATTTTAAGCCAAAGTTAAATCTTTTTTTTTTTTTCAATATTATGACAAAAAATTTCAAAAGTGATAAAAAATTCATAATGCATGAAAAAACTTCTCCCCTTTTTTTTCTAAAAAAGATGAACAATGAATAGATGATGAAAAAAAAAAAGTTGCGCAAAAAATGTTTAAAAGAACGAGAGGTTGATTTTTTAATTTTGATATTTTTTCCTTGTTTTTGTCCCAAGGGGGAATGAAATTCCGGAAACAAAAGGAAACTTCTGAAAACGCCTCTTAGATCTTTAAACAAAGCACACGGGAGCGCGACAAGGAATTTAGAAAAAAAAAAAGTGTATATAAGGCATAAATTGCACCCGAACAAAACAACTGCTATCGTTGCTTTGTAAAGCATTCTCCTGTTTTGGCGATTCACGGAATATTTTCATGCACTTTTCTACATAAAAGGAAGAAAAATATTATCAACATTTGTGAGTTTTTCCCCTTCTAAACAAAAGGCGATTAAAAAGCAGGGGTTGTAGTTTCAAACAAAGGGATTTTGAATCGAAACCTGAAAGAAGGAAACGTATATTTTGCTGGGTAAGTTGGGAGAGGACTTAGTTTTCTCGCCGCCTGAGTTTTGTTATCTTTTGAGGAACTAAAGACGTAGTTCGTAGTATATTTTAGTGTTGTTTAATATTATTTTTTTGTTTTCATATACAGGGAGAGTATTTCATTATTTTTTTTATTAAATGATATGACAATATTGACAAGTGAGCTAGGAATAAAACTTTTATAACAGTTTGTCAAGTCCAAAAAACTTTTAACATATATGTGATTAATTATATATATATATATATATATATATATATATATATAGATTTATTCATCTAAATAACTGTAAGTTGATAAATTTATTCATAGTGAAAATAAAAATTAAATCTAAAAATTAGTACATAAATGAATTGTGAAATATACTTTTAAAAATATTAATTTAACTTTTATTTCATAACTGGTGAATCTTCGCAAGTCCGTTTTTCAGAAACAAACCGTGATTTAAACGAACTTGGGGTTAGCAAACACAAATGATAACAGCACTTTTTTTTTTTTTTTTTTTTTTTTTTTTGCTACAAAGGATGAATGGGAAATCTCTAAAAGAAAAAGAAAAGTCATCTCAACTGCTCTAACATATTCTGCGACATCAAAAGACATGAATAATTTAAGGTTAACTATAAATGTTGTATAACTAAAGAGATTAGTTGAAAGTCGAACCTTCCTTCCAGATGCGTGTTAGTAATGGTGGAATCAATACTTAAAATACCTCAACAAAACTTTTCCCCAATTCGTTATCTTTATCTACTTTGCTGAGCTAATCCCGAAATATTCAATCAGCTCAAAATGACACACAAAAACTAATAGAGTGTTAACAAAAACACACCATGTTTTGTAAAGAATTCCTCCCTCTAACAAAACCCTCCACTTTATTTGTGATGCTCAAACGATATTACAAGAATTTTCGAACTCATTCACTCCCCCACTCTCAATATATGGAGAGAGAGGGGAATAATAATAAAAAAAATAAAAGAGAGCGAGACAGAGATTCTCGCGGTCTTTTAGACGGAACGAAGCGCGTAGTTGAAAATAAAATTAGGAAGTAAACGAAATAGGAAGAGTGAATTGGATTTTGGAGTGAAGCTGCTGTGACAAGTTTTTGACAAAATCTGGTGACCGCGCAAGCATTCGGCACCCTGCATCCGCTTGTGGTCTCTGCTTCTATTGATTAGGTTATTGGAAATTTTCTTTTCTTTTGTTTCGTTGCTTCTGTTCCTATTTTTATCACTAGCTATGTTCTGAGCAGATTATTGAGTTTCGGTTTGCTTGGTTTATGAATGGGATAGAGAGTTTTTGTAAAACTGTAGGACCGTAAAGGAATACGCACATGCGAAATAAAATTTAGAATCAAGTGTTATTAAGGAAAGGTACATCATTTTTTTTGCATTACATCACAGATGTCACTTTGAAAGTAGCGTTCCATGGGGTGGGGGGGAGGGGGGGAAAGCGTGTTCCTTCTATAAAGAGAAGCATCATAAAGTATATATATGCCAGTGCACATTACCAATTGTAATGGCAGATATACATGCAAACGTGAATTTGTAAATAATTTTTCTCCTCTGTAAGTTGCATAATAATAAAGATGATTCCAATAATAGCAATTTAAATCTAAGCACGATATAGGCTACACACATATTTATAATTTTTACACAGTAGATACAAACAATGATACCAGCACACATATTTTGTATGTTTGGACTTACAAAAATGACATTTTTGACAAAGGACTATACCTTTTTAGCTTAGTGAATAATTCTGGATTTCTTTAATTGAAACAATTAATTTTATTAATAAAACTTTATTAATTAAAGAAAGAAAATGAAATTTCCGTAATTTTATTTAGTAATTAATGAAAGTACTGTCACATTTACCAATTTCAATTTCAATGAAAAAAAATATTATTCAAATATTATGCCACAATAAGTTTGAGAAATGTTTGGTAAAGATTCCTAGAAAATAGACAAAAAATTTCTCCTAATTTGCCAGTAAGAGAACATGTAAGATAGTGCATCAATTACGAATAGAATGTCATACAAAACTCTAAAGCAAATAATATTTGTAAAAACATGTGAACTATACAACACCGACAGCAACAACAGCAACAAATCTTTGGATTTTAGTATTTTTTGATAAAAGAGATCAAATACTATTTATACAGATGCATAAATTATTAATTTTAGAAGGTTTTTTATTTTATTTTTATTTTTATTTTTTAATCTCTTTTTATTACGTGTTAAAATGACATGTTTAAAATCGTTATACTTTCATATTAAAATCCATTTACGTCCACAATAGTCGTTTGTCATTTTTCATGTAATATATTAAATAAAATATTGATTTCTGCACTTAAACGACAGTTTGAAAAGTTGAAAGTTACACTTATTTTTTAAAAAGAAAAAGGAAAAAGATTTCATGTTTATTTATTTATTAATGATAATATAAAGAATAGAAATTTTGCATGCTTTCATAAAAAAAAAAAAAAAAAAAAAAAAAAAAAAAAGGAGAAATTATTATACTTTAGAAATACTTTGTCACAAACTAACATTACCTTCAATTGACGTACAACGACTGGAAGATTATAAACATTATAACATTATTTGGGATTCAAATTTTGACTCTCAGAATACTTGTTACTCTGTGACAACACGAATTATTAAAAAAATATTCAATCATAACCGATAACAAATTAAAATTTTTAACGTGCCATTGCAAAAAACTTTATTGATGCTTTTTTGAAAAGTTAAAAAAAATCATGCATTTATTTATTTAAATCGCATAGGAATCCGATCATTTCAGAGCAGGGTTTTTACATAAACGAAGAAAGAGAGAGGCCAGCATCTAAAAATTGTATTTTCTGTGTAAATTTTATTTATTCCAAAGTAAGTTTAGGTGTGAACAGAGATATATTTACACACGCATGTACGTAAAAAAAAAAAAAAAAAAAAAAATAAAGTTCTTTATTTAACAACTTTGTTATTAATATATATATATATATATATTTAAAAATAGAAATAATTTAAATTACCCGCATTTCCTTTACAAAATATATATCGTACATTCTGGCGTGTAATGCGCACTTTTAATACAAGAAAATTCATAAAAATTAACAAGTGCGCGTTATACAGCGATATAAATTGCTTAAAGGTGGATGAAATCTTTATCATTCCGTAATTTCCGAACTCCGAAATCAGTAGAAAGTGCAGAACATCTAAAAATTGTACATTTTGGAACAAAATTATCAAAATTAATGCACATTATGGTTTGTTTACGTGGGAATACAAATACACATGTACGAAAAAAAAAATCCTTCTTTAAAAGCTTGGATAATTAAAATATTTAGCAGAAATTATTTCAAACACTCGCATTTCCTTACAGCATATATAATTTATTTTCTGTTTCCTCTTACCACTTTTCTTGCATAAACAATTTCTGGCATTTCACATGCAGCTTCATCAAACTATATGACAAACGGAGCCTTTAATAACGACCTTCCATCTGTCTTCCTCAACGCAACATTCTTTGCATAAAAGAGGATAAACTCATCGCGACTCAACAAGTTCTGGACTTCAAAGTCAGTAGCAAGTACAGAACATCTAAAAATTGTACATTTTGGAACAAAATTATCAAAATCGATACAAATCACGGTAAACTTACGCAGGAACACAAATACACAAGTTCGAAAAAAAAACATCTTTAAAAATTTGGTTAATTAAAACACTTGTTTAACCCAAAAATAATTTCAAACACTCGCATTCCCTTTCAGCAAATACATGTATTTTCTGACTTCTCATACCACTTTCCTTACATATAAAATTTCTCGCAATTCACATGTAGCTTCATAAACTCTACGACAAACGAAGCCTTTAATAACGACTCACCTGTCTTCCTCAGTGCAACATTATTTGCGAAATGGTGGATAAACTCTTCGAAACTCTACAAGTTGAGGACTCAGAAGTTAGTAGCAAGTGTGCAACATCCAAAAGTTGCACATTTTGGAACAAAATTATCAAAATCGATACACATCACGGTAAGCTTACATGGGAACACAAGTACTCATGAATGGAAAAAATCCTTCCTTTAAAAATTTGGTTAGTTAAAATACATGTTTAACACAGAAATAATTTCAAACACTCGCATTCCTTACAGCATATATAGTTATTTTCTGATGCCTATTACCTCATTTATTACATATAAAATTTCTGACAATTCATATGTAGCTTCATAAACCATATGATAAACGGAGCCTTTAATAACGACCTTCCTTCCATCTGTTTTCCTCAGCGCAACATTCTTTGCGAAAAGGTGGATAAACTCTTCACAACTCCGCAAGTTCCGGACTCCGAAATCAGTAGCAAAAGTGCAGAACACTCATTGGCACTAGTACTCCATAATTACCCTGTCATCATAATTGCGGCTTTTTGCTCTTCCCATGTTCCCACCCATTCGGTCTTCGAAGCCTATTATTTATAGAAAAACCTTATAGGGAAGATGAGAAGCAAGCTGAGTTGCACGTATATGTAACCAAGTTGATAGAGAGTTGTTGTGGGTGGTCTTTATATTTTATCCGGAAGTAGAGTAGCTAAAATATTTGGACGCAAAAATGAGGAATGTAAAATAACTAGGACTTAACGAATAACATGGCACAACCGATATTTTATTCTCTTAATACAATCAGATATTTTTAATGTATTTTTGTCTGAAATTCTCAAATTATTCAGTATTTTTCTTTGAATCTCCGATATTTTTTCTTTTCTTTTCTTCTTTTCTTTTCTTTTCTTTTTTTCTTTTCTTTTCTTTTCTTTTCTTTTCTTTTTTTTTTTTTTACAATTTTATTTTATTTTATTCTATTTTATTTTATTATTTTTTTAAATCTCAATATATGAGTCTTTAAAAATTCACCAACCTTTAATTTTATACTTACAGTTTAGTAGTAAAAATAATCATCAAGTATATTAGTGTTTAGTGGTAGTAATGATAAAATTTATTATTCATGATAGTGTTTAGTGGTATTGATGATAAAAAATTCTGAATAATAGTATTTGGCGGTATTAATGATACAAATAATTATCAATGATGTGCTTAGTGGTATTGATGATAAAAATAATAGTCAGTGACAGTGTTAGCTGTATTAATGATAAAAACAATTATCAATAATAGTATTTATTGATGATAATGACAAAAATAATTATCAATGATAGTGTTTAGTGGTACGAAACATTCCCTTGGCAAAGTAGATACCAAAATGAATGATAAAATCTGTAATTTCTTTTAATCAATAAAACTTAAGTTTAACTGAACTGGGATATATATATAACTTAAGTTTAACCGAACTGGGATATATATCACTTAAGTTTAACCGAACTGGGATATATATCACTTAAGTACAACACCATTTATTTAGATAAACTAAATGATTAGTTCGGAAAAACCAATATGTTTGTTATTACACATATTATTTAAGAATTTGGCCTTGTTTGTT
Organism: Maratus michaelseni; assembly: GCA_963931845.1. Lineage (NCBI taxonomy): Eukaryota > Metazoa > Arthropoda > Arachnida > Araneae > Salticidae > Maratus > Maratus michaelseni. The sequence goes on from OZ007593.1 coordinate 234,600,092, forward strand.
TTTGCAACAACAGAAAAAAAAATCCGAGCAACCATTTTTCCTAGTAAAGAGACAAAGACAATTTTTTTATATGTCATGAAAATTAATTTGAATTAATTTTATTCATTTATTTAAAAGTAAGAATGTTACAGAGGATTCTGCTTTTGCGCAGTGATCAAACAATAAATTTTGTTTTGTTTAGTTTCCTCCAATTATGAAAGTAACATTGTATTTTTTATCTTATTTTCTTCCAATACAGAACAAAAAAATAATACATCTTCTGATAACAACAAAATATTTTTCTGGAACACTCTGTATGCATTGTATGCATGCGTGTATCGTGTATGTGTGTTTGCTTCAATGCTGAAGTTAGTATAAATAATTTTTAGATTAAAATATTTTCGGATTTTCCAAGAACTTATTAATTAATATTTAAAAAAAATTATTTTAACATAAAATACCTTTTCCTTAAAAATATATAAATAGAAAAGCACAGAAGAATTATACTGATTTCGTCTATGTTTTATTTCTAACCAAAACTAAAGAGATTCTTTTATTTATTTTCTTAATAAACAAAAATAGAAAAATACTTCGATGACTTCACCGATTTCGAAGAAAATAAAAATATATATCAGTTGGGTAGGAGTAGAAGTTGAGGTTTTTAAACGAATTCTCTACCGGATTTCTTATAAAACCAAATGCGCGTGTCATTTATCACTAAATCCCCAGTTCATCTGACAAGGAGTTGGAGAGAGCTCACTAAATCGCCATCGCTCAAAAATGATCGTTAAAAGACTGCGCCTTTTTTTTCGAGGAAACAATAATCCTTGGAAGAACAATGGCTCCCCCTATTGTGGGTAATGTGTGTTTAAATCGCCATCATTTACTGGCCCACCTTTCGACTAATGCTAATTATCCAACACTCCTTAATGTCGCCTCTTTACTTTATGAACCGATGATGGTAATTGTATTTTAATGTGCCCTTGTACACACACAGAAGCTTTTCATTCCTCTTGCGAATGATGAAGCTCCTCTGTCTTTTTCTCCACTGGCAAATCGAAATTTACATCTCTTCGGTCGTGAATGGTTCACGGTAGCAAATGACTTCCATTGCTTTTACCAAACTCGAATGATGATGGATTACGAAATGCTCAACTATTACGATAGAAATGTTTGAAGATATCATTACACGTTATCGCGTTTATCTACGAAAATTTCAAGGATGTTAGAATATATGACACATTAAAATAATTGTATTAATAGTTTTATACATTTAAAGTTTTTAATTTTTTTTTAATATAATTGTTTATTTTTATTGTAAATATTTTCAATAACATTTCTTGAAATAAATTCTTTTAAAATATTCTTACATTCATGCATAAAGAATTTTCCGAGAACGGACCACAGTCGCAAATGGCTTCTATTGCTTTCACCAAACTCGAAGGATGATGGATTACGAAATGCGCTCAACTATTACGATAGAAATGTTTGAAGATATCATTACACGTTATCGCGTTTATCTACGAAAATTTCAAGGATGCCAGAATATATGACACATTAAAATAACTTTAATAATAGTTTTATGCATTTAATTTTTTTTTTTTTTTTTTTTTTTTTATATATATATAATTGTTTATTTTTATTGTAAATATTTTCAATAACATTTCTTGAAATAAATTCTTTAAAAATATTTTTACACTCATACATAAAGAAATTTCCGAGAATAGATCATGTTAGCAAATGACTCCATAGATTTCATGAAATTCGAATGATGATGGATTATCATATGCTTATTTCTTACAGTAGAAAATTTTGAAGCTATCATTACATGTTATTGCCTTTACGCATGAAAGTTTCAAGGATGCTGAAATGTATGATATATTAAAATAACTTTATTAATAATTTTATACAATATTAAAGTCTTTAAAAATCTGTATATAATTGTTCATCGTAAATATTTTCAATAAAATTATTTGAAATAAGTACTTTTTAAATATGCTTATACTCATGCATATATTCATAAGGAACTTTACGGTCAACGGATCACAGTTGACAAAAAATTTTAACCTGCAAAATTTCGAGGGGAGTCCTGTAAACGACCCGAATTCTTAAATAGATCCCTGGTTTATGTCATTTCTTGTTATCTTATATAAATAAAATAAACATCTGTCCGATATTCATTTTCGTTATCTAAATTCAAAGATCTACTTTAACCGGAGTTTAGTTCCTTTCGTTAAAAATAAATAAATAAATAAAAGGTTATTCCCTGACCTTTAATCTTAAAAGTGAAGGCCTGCCATCAATCTCAAGGTCGAATATTTAACGATCGTGTAAGTCATCACATTCTTTACAAATGAGGAACCAAAAACTTTATTCTTAACTTTTCTAACTATCACTTCAAGCTCCTCTTAGCAACTTACGTAGAAGAAGTGGAATCATGATAAACTTTTGAGTGGCCTGACATCTCGGATCCAAAGATGAGTCTTCAGAGAGGTTAGAGTTCATCCGTAACTATAACCCCTCAGTTCCTCCGCATCGAAGACATTTTCCTGGAGAGTCATTGATAAATTGTCTAACAGCTATGCCAGAACGAAAAAAAAAAAAAAAAAAAAACTTTGTGAATGAATGAACGTAAAAGTAGACGGCCGAGTATGATGCAACGCAACACACGAGCTCATTTGACAACATACAAGACCTGCATGACAAATGAACATGAAGTTGAAGAAAAATAAGTAAATCCTTCTCAACAACCAAACAGGTATTCGCACTTCCTTTTAAAATTTATCTTCTTGATTTTATGCACTCTGTCAATGTGACGAGCGAATGACCAATTAAAGAAAAATAAGAAAAAGTATTTCATTTATTTTGAATTGTAACATTACATCAATTCTCACTGAAATATTAGTAGTGACAGAAAGAGGAAAGTCTTACGCAAAGCCTTCGGATACTGTACAATACGTGTCTCTCGGAGCAAAGAGACATTTGGATATATTTTACAGTGGTATATGTGACGTATTTAATTAATACTAAATTTATGGCTTGATGAATTCATCAGCTTTAACGAAGGCTAAAGGTAAAACAAACAAACAAAAAAAATTGTCACATACAAATTATTAATATATGAATGAACCAGCTACAAAAGTATAACAGAACATATTGGTTCCAAACTTTTAATATCAAAGAGTCTAATTTTATATCATTTTTATGTTATAGATAATCAATTAGATGATGTAGACCATCATGTAGATAAGTTTAAAATTTTAGTGACTTGAATTAGTCTTTAAGTATTCAGTGGAAAATCAAAAAGTGGCGTAAATTCTCTAAATATTTACAAATAAATATTGATTATTTATATAAAAACCTTATATTCACTTCTATGTTTTATACATATTAAACATTACATGTCATCACAGGACCACATATGCCATTATATTGTAATATAGCTTCAGAAATAAATGTATCAGCATTGGATATGTATATTTATCTCAAAAATTGGCAGCGCGAACGAAAAAAGATCAAAAGAAAAAAATATTGAAAAACCGCAAAAAGTTTTGCGTGTGAAATTTTTTAATAATAAATATAATATGGATTTCTCACGACAGATTTTTTTCAAAGTCAAGGTAGACTTTTTTTCCCCCCCTATATTTCTTGAATACAGATTTGGTTCGAGGGAAAAACTAAAAAATTTAGCCGATAGGATTAAAAAAAGCAAACAGTTACTGAGTAAACATGAAATTTTTTAAAAGAGGACTTTGGAGAGGGATTTTTCTTTTTCTTTTTCACTTTAGTTGTACAAACAGCAAAGCTGTTTTTTGATATGGGAATTTTTTTTAAAACGTATTTCGTAAAAATAAAAAAAAAATGTTTGGAGGACACTTTGTTTGTAAAGGATGAATGAGGAATGAGAGTATGAATTTTAACAGTTTAGAGTATTAAATGTGAGAATATAACTTTCTCGAAGGATTTATAATAACTCTCCGAGATTTAAAAAAAAAAAAAAAAAGGAGTAATGAATTTCGCACATTTTATAATTAGAAATCTATTTTAAAAAAAATACATTGGAAAATAATTAAAATTCTTGATTCATCTAAACATATGTGGTAAAAATAGAAGCAATTAACCCTATGACTGCTTAATATTTTTTCAGAATTCTTCCGACCGATATTGTATATCTCTATTGTTATCTTTCAAACCATCATGCATTTGAAGTGTGTAGTGTAACCATATGCATTTTTACCCTTTGACTGTGGAATTTTAAAAACAAAATTGCTTTAAACATTGCGTATTATAAATTTTTCTACAAATGTCTTGCCCGTGGAAATTGCGGCATAATAAGCAATCAGATGGTTAACAAACAGGCTTAAAAATCAGATGTTAACGTTTTTTTCATCAGTATTATGATAATAAAATTTAAAGTAATATATGCAATATATAATGGAATTCTAAATTTAACATGTATTTTAACATTTAACTAAGCGTTGATTTAACTTAAATGTTAAAAAAGTGGTAATTTAACCTTAACATTAGTTTAATTAAAATAATTAACCAAACATTAATAAAATTTTAATAAAATTTTAATTAAAACTAACGTTTAGTTTAATGTTTAATTTATTTTACTCGGTTCGTCAAAATGGCGTTACAATTTAAAAAAAGTAATATCAGAGTGCGATTTGGCATCGTATATGACTTTCGCATTTTTATTAATTTTTCATCTGAATAAGAAAATTTATAAGTTTCTAGTTTTTAACAATAAAAATGACTTTGTGTATACGTGTCAGAAAGGACGGTCTAAATGTAAATTGCTCAATAAATCCCGAATTGAAAATCGACACACATGGTTGGATGACAGAATATAACACTGATTCTTTGATTTTAGTGGTTTGTGTAAAGAGATCACCATCTGCGTTAAGATTGTGTGGGAGGAAGGGTTGGCTGCCACGCCCACGTGGCACTGCGTGACATCATATGAAGAATCAGAAAGTTTTGACGAACAACCGACAACAAGTGACACGCTTTTTAAAGTAAGTTTATTAATAGCGTGCCGGAAACGATACACGTGAAATTATGAATGAAAACAGAGCACATGCGGTTGTTGTAACACAGTTGTATTGGTGATTTGTAAATCGACATTGACAACTATTTTTAATGCTACGAGAAATGTAACTGACAACGTACATGGCTGTTTCGCAGATGATAGTATACATGAAATATAATATGCTGACATTTAATGAATGAATTCTGTATGAATTACAATGAACATGAAACTAACACACAGAGCCCTAACCAGATGGAGAGCAGGATGGGCTGAACTACTCCCAGCATTCTCTTGAGCCCCCTCCACTTTCTACCTATTGCGTTAAAGATTTTAAAACTTTTCATTGCAAATACTTTAAAATTGTCAAAAAATAGAAATAATAGAAATACGTTATAAAATGCCGGAAACTGATAAAGAAACATTTTAGGTATAATTTCATGTTCAATAAACACATTTTACAGACAAACATATTAAATTAACAGTATTAACATTAAGATTAACATTAACATTAATATTATTTTTTTTACTCTTGCATGTATAAATTTATTTAAGCAGCTGGAAATGTTTAATTGAAAAATTAATAAAATTAATAGCATTCTGAAAACTGATATTCCTGTTTGAGAAAAGTGATTAATACACTATTAAAACTACTCAAAAACGTTTCTGACAATCAGTGGTAGCAAAAAAATGCTTCTTTAAATCTCGAAAAAATATTTTTTTCTAAGGTTTTTAAAGATAGAGAATGCTTTTCGGAATCATAAGTAACTCGGAAGAGGTTATTTTATTATATTTTCATTTGAGTTTATATCTTATTTTCGTCGATTAAAAAACATTTGTATTTTTCTATAGTATACTTAACAGTAAGTATTGCCTCTGAAATATGTATTTCTCTATCAATATTAGATATCTCCAAGGATTCAAATCTGTCATATGTAACACTTCTTTTTCATGTTTCATAAACCCTTAACATATACAATACAATGCGCAAGACAGCAGAAAAGTCTTAAAACAAAAACAAAACAAAAAACATATTTAAATAAACGCAAAAGACTGTCCTTGTTAGCATCAAGTTAAACAATCATATACAAATATCCATACTTATACTGCCGAGGTTCATCCTGTAAAAAATTGCTCGGTTGTTCTAAAGCAAACAAAGTGTAATTCTGTATGAATAGGCCTTTTGCAATTTGATTTCTGCTTCCTTCTAGGGTAGAATGCAAGAAAACTGCACAATTTATGCAAAGTCGGTATTTACCGCTGAGATATAAATTCTTCTTACTTATAATCGGAAAGTTAAACAGAGTTCTTCCGTATTTTTGTTTCTCATGCTACCAGTCGCATCATTTTGTTCGCGAACAGAAGAATTTGTTTGCTTAAAATTATTGTTGGTGCGGAGTCCATTGTAAACACCTTTAGCGGGAGCCATTATGCTGCATAAAAGAATAGAGCTTTTTCTTTTTTTTTTTTCGGGAGGTGGTTTATCAGCAGCAATTTTCTTTTCCGATGTGCTATTTTCGTGTTTGATCATTGTTAAATTCAAACAATGAACCCTTTTGGAGGATCCTTTTTAAAACTGGTTATAGTTTCAACTGCATTCTAAGAAAGCGAGAAAGAGCTTTTCTTCTAGGCTAAATTATTAGAGGCATTAACGTCCCCTTTAAAATAAACTCTTTCAGATTATAAATATAAATTAATCACGGTTTTTCAGAATAAAATAAAGTAAATTTGTTTCGGTAATCGCGGATTTTCTAGTCTCGAGTTAAAGAATTTCAATAAATTATTAGTTATTATTGTTATATTTTGAAGATACTCGTTTGATATAATTATTTAAATATGTTTTATTAGCTTTTATTGGAAAATAATTTTTAAATGCTATCCTCTTGAAATTCATTGCTTTAGATTTTTAAAAATTGTTTGACTTTTTATTAAAATTAACTTCAGAATTAAATCTTAAATTTAAAGTTTGTATTGGATATCATTGCATCTTTGTGGTAAAGCAGAGAGTGATTAGCAGTATTAGAGGCATTAACGTTCCTAAAATAAACTCTTTCGAGTTATAAATATAAATTAATGAACATTTTTCAGCTTTAAATAAAGTAAATTTGATTCAGTAAGCATTGATTCTCTAATTAAAAATATATATATAGAAATTCAATAAATTATAAGGGAATTTTATTAGTTATTATTATTATATTTTTAAAATAGTCGTTTGAAATAATTATTTAAATATGTTTTGTTGGCTTTCACTGTGGAAGATAATCTTTAAACCATATTCTGTTGAAATTTATTGCTTTAGATATTTTAACAATTGTTGCAATTTTTATTTTATTTTACTTTTTATTTATTTTGTAATTTAGAGTGATATTGTCTTAAAAGTGTGCTAGAACTCTTTTGTGGTTTTAATTTCAGCGAAAAATCAACGAACTCCGGAGGAAAAATTTGTTCCTAAATTAAGTGATAAAATTATAACGGGACTCAAATTTTAAAGGACATTTTAAGCATTAACATTTTAAGCTTTTTAGTTTGTTAAATGTAATGAATTTATCAATTTTTTAAATTTTAATACTTTTTAAAAATAAAAAACTGCTGGATATGCGCTTCGAATTTCGTCGAAATTCAGGAACATTTGGTCACTTTATTCTAAATTCTGAAAAGAACGTTATTAGCAATAAACTAGACAGCAAAAAGTTTTTCCTTTTTCTCAAACGAATTTATAGGATACAGTGGATGGATTATTATTAGTAGTAGTATTACTTTCTTCTATCTTTACAAGAAAAAAGTATTGGATTCATGAATAATTTCAACTTTTCGTTTTCGACGGATTTATTCGCTTTATAAGGTCCTGAATACGATTTGAGTGTTTTTAGAAAATGTCTGTCTATCAGTCTGTCTGTCTGTGTGTGTCTGTATGTGGCAAAAAATTTGTGGGCGCTCTATCTCAAGAACTAATTCACAGAATTTAATAAAACTTTAGATTCAGTTAGACCTTGATATAAATTGATGCTGATTAGTTTTTGGTGTTAATCGCCCAACAGGTGGCGCTGCTATGCTGTATTTTCTACGATTTCCGCAATAGCTCTATCTCCAGAACTAATGCATGGGTTTTCATAAAACTTCAGATTCAGTTAGACTTTGACATAAGTTGTTTCTGATTAGGTTTTGTTGTTAATCATATAACAGGTGGCGCTGCTATACCACATTTTTCAGGATTTTAGCGATAACTATTATCTTAAAAACTAATGCACGGAATTCAATCAAACTTCATATTCTGTTACACTTTCACATAAATATATCATTATTAGGCTTGTGTGTATACTGTCCAACGAGTGTTCTCTTTAGGTTGGAATTTTGGTTGGAGACATCTAAGAGAGTAGGTGCCAAAATTCATTGATTTGTTTGAAAAATATATATTCTGTTTAAATGCACACTATTCAACGAACCTATACTTTTAGAATATCCTCATGATTGGCATAGATTGTCATTTACTTTTGGCACTGTGATAGCGAATTTTGAAGTATTAACATGTATGAGATAGAAGAAAGTTTTGGGATTGGTACATCCAACTAGTTTTTTTTTTTTTTTTTTTTTTTTTTTTTTTTTTTTTTTTTTTTAAACTTTGGGTAAATTAAATTAACATTTTCTTTAAAATGAAAAAATGTAAATACGGGCAAGAACGGGTTGGATCCCCTAGTATTTTTAAATGTATAACTTTTTTCCATTTATAACTGTTCAGCTTCCTTGATATTGAAAGATATACGGGGTGAATTTTTTTTAATATAAAATATTCCTTATATTTGTATGTTATATTTGTATTTTTATATTTCTATATAACATAGGAAAAACAATATTTTAAATAAACGATATGGATAAAGTTGTAAACGTTCTAAAAAATTATATCAATACGATTTAGTTTATTAATTGTAATAGACGAAGACCTTCTAAAATTAATTGCACACAGTTTCTAGCGTATAGTTTCAAAACATCAGGAAAACATTTTGGAGCGTGAAATTTTTATTAATATATAATTTGGAAAAAAAGGTTCAATGATGTATTCCAAGTTGAAAATGATCTTTATAAAAAATTGTTTTATTTTTGGGGAAAAAAAAAACAGGCTTATTTAAACAAGCTTTTAAAATATAGGCTTATTTTAAGGTCAGTAATGTGCATAATATCTTAAAAGCATCTAACGACTGATACGTTATATTAAAACAGATAAATTTACTAATTTTATTAGCTCTTATTTGGCACTTTTAACTTTTATTTAATGCATTTAAAAAAATATATATTAAATGCCACAACTTACCGCAATATGCATTGATATGACTTACGTATTTTTTTTTTTAAGTAAGTTATTTTTTGCTTTTTGTACCCCCAATTATTAATTCAATCTCTTAATAATTTTTCTAAGATTTTGATTACCGTTTTTAGAGTTTATAATGAAATGCGTCAAGTTTTAGTTATTGAGATTACTGATTTGATAGATAATAATTTTCAAAAGATTTATTATCCCCCCACCCTCTCTCTCTATTTATATTTATATATATATATATATATATTGCATGCCATCTTTAAATTAAAAATTTGGTCAGATGTAAATGTATTTTGATATCGAAGGTATTATATATATAACCTAAATTGAAATGACATGTGTTAAAAAAGTATTAGCACCAGAATGTGAAAATGCAAAATTAAAAAACTATGAACGTAATACGGAATCCTCAGAGGAGCCTCATCTCGCACTTACATCGCGTGATTGGGTGTGTGTGCTTGCGCATTGCGCGTTTCAGATATCTTCAAGCGCTAATATTTAGTATAGAGATGGAAAATATGTAGAAGTATACCTTCTTTTTTCGTCACATAATAATTAAAAAACACAACTATACTTTCAATTTTCTATTTACATCAAGGAATCAAAAACCTCCTTGCAGAACATGTTTTTGTTTTTTCCTGAGTAACTACTCTCTGCTACTTATTCACCTGACGATGAGAGCTGATAATTGACTGCTCTCACAACTATAGTTGTTCTCTTTAATCAATATATGAATATACTTATCTATTTGACATATACTAGTGTTTCATATCATTCTTAGTGCAGTAAACATTTATATGTTTAAAAATACTAATAAAACTCGTATCGCATTTCGCAGTTTAACAAAAAGGTAAACACCAGAATTTCCCCCTCAACCTTTCCGACAATAAAATATAACGAATGACTTGCACAGAAAATTAGTATCAAGTATTCTATTGTCATAGTGGTGTAGCACTTGTCCAAACAACCCAACTCCTGAACTACAAGGGTGGTAAGGACTTAAATTAAAAGGCCTCAGCTTGTGGGGGCCAAAAGTACACTCATATTTTTGGCGCCTAAAGCAGGTAACATGTCAGATTGGAGCTCCCGTGCAGGTTTGGTATGCATTTTCAGAGTGTATATCTACTTGGTTTTGTAGATTTACATTGGAAGGTTAGGAAAGGTCAAGTCTAGCATCTTAAATTTTGCCGAACTGCGTTACTCACTGGTGAGAGTTAGCATAAGACAGCTTCTTTTTTTTTCTGTGTGTGTTTCATTTTTTCAACAATGCACGTGCCGAAATAAATAGCTCTCAGAATATTTTTATCCATAGTAGCAAATCAATATGGTTATATTGAGGGTGGAGTCTAATATTGCATTCAATGGAAATACTTCCAACAAAATACCAATAGGCAATGAAATATAAACACTAATAATGTATTGTAGAAATACTGGTTTTAAATTGAGAATATTGGCAATAAAATTAAAAAATATATTTTGCCAATATTGATGAGATGTTTTCAGTATATAAACTTCCAATATTGAGACAGTATATCATGCCAATAATGGCCATTTTGACCACGATATAGCCAATAATTAGTGTTGCCAGATTTAGATATCGAAAAATGGAATATTTTTATCGACTGCAACAAAATGTGCAACTTTCGAAACAAACTGAAAATGTGAACTGGAAAAGAATATCGAAATTTTTAAAAGTCAGATATGTTTAAAAAAAAAAAAAGGAAGAAGCCGTCCTACGGAAATAGTTTAAATGTACAGTCGTGAAAAGAAAAAAAAAATTAACACCCCCAATAACTCTCCAACAAATTATCGTTGACGAAAAATGCTGATACCAAACGATTGGAAAAAAAGATGTATATAAATTTTTAGTGGGCCATCTACATATCAAAACAAACCCAAAGTTTTTTTTAATGGCAACACCCAATTTTGACAAAATATTTTAAATCTTCTGTTCAAACTATGCCTAGATACCAATTTTCAAGGTTTATGAATTATAAACATTCAAAATTTAGTGCTTCTAATGTTAAATTACACATTTTCACATTTTTATTCATATCTCCTGAATTTGTAACTCTAATGTGCTAATTTTTTGTTTGGTTATAATACTGAAAATCCAAACATAAATACGTTCAATTTGTAATTTTTAAAATTTTATAATATGAATTATGACTTATGAAATTAATATTAAAAAAATTACGGATTGTAACCTACAATCTTTTTGATAGATTTATATTATTATGTCTTGCTTTATGCGCATTCAAAATTTCAAATTTTTCTTCCAATTAGTTTTCAAACTATGCTTAAAAAAGGCAAGATGCTGGTTAAGGGTTCGTATATGATGTGCAGAAAAGCATTATTTGAAAAATATTTTACTCATTTTATTGTTGATTAAGAATAAGATTTTTTTTTTACTTTTTATGTATCTGCTTTTAAATTTTGTATTAAAAATTACGTAAATCGTATTTGCATGAGGTATAATTTTACGTCAGTTATGTAAGTTAGTTTCGCTTTTATTTTTCTATTAACAAAGTTCATTTTTTTTAAAATGAACAGTCCTACCTTAGAAAAAAAATATCTTACTCATTATTTTTTTTATCTTTAATTCAATTTCTAGCTTCTTCTCCAGTATAATAAACCTATTTTATATTTTCTGCGGTATATATGTTTGAAGTAAAGGTTCTTATAAATGTATATGTGTTGTGTATTATCAGAAAAAGTTATAAAAATATACCATTCGCATTCGAGTTAAGAATCATATTCAGATTGAAAAGCAATCTGTCTGGGTTTTTTCTGCATCGTTTCCTTATACTGATGCATGCGATTTTTTATTCTAAATTTTGTATTCACCGATATTCTTCACATATAAATTTAGAAGAGAGCGAGTAAAATAAATTCAAAATCTGGGAAAAAGCATTATACAAACACCTTTAAAATTCCAATCACATTCACATATTCGAAAACTATTTTAATCACAGATAGCCTTATATATTTTTTAATCGGATAATCCAACTCTTGTAAACATTATAAAATGAACATTGAAAAGGATTTTACCATATATAACAATAGCCGAAACATATTAAATGAGTAAAATCGTCATATTGGTAAGAAATAACACATTAATAGAAGTGACTTAGTCATTCTGCAGCATTTCAACAATCGAGTATACCGAACTTCAATTTGGATACAGACCCTAAAATATGCTCATTTTAAAATAAATTAATTTCTTTGAAACTAATCGTAGGAATTTCATGAAAATTGGTATCTAGGCATAGTTTGAATCGAAGATTTAAAATATCTTGTTAAAATTGGGTCCTGTCATTGAAAAAAACAAAGTTTGTTTTGATATGTAGATGGCCTCTAAGAAAATTTTATATGCATCATTTAAAAGTAGACTTTATTTCCAATGGTTTGGTACCAGTAACTTTCTTCTACAATAGTTTGTTGTAGAGTTAGTAGGGGGTGTTCATTTTTTTTTTCACGACTTTATACAACAAGAATTTTGAAACGTATACGTATAACAACGTACTGAAAAACTTACAATCAGGCAACCCTACAATAGAAGCAATAGTGGCCCAAAACTTTTTGCTAATAGAGATATGCACCAAATTTTGTCACATAATGAAAAATTTCAAAAGAGTACAAAAAAATTGAAATTAACGCAAAAAGAGAGAGAGAGAGAGAGAGAGAGAGAAACAATTTTGCACTCACTGCATGACTTATGCAACTGTCGCAAAGGTAGAAAAAATCCCATAAATTATCTATTTTGCTATATTGTTCTCTCTTTTTGTATTTTTATTCAATTGTTTTCTAATTTTTTTTATTTAGCCCCTTTTTTTATTTTTTCACTTGTCATCAGAGGGTACGTCATACGAGTAAAAAAAAATGTATTGTTCATGGCAGGAAGGATACTTCTAATTATTGAAACACGTTTCAAATTTATCGTACCTCATTCAATAACATTGAATTACTTCTTTAGGAGTATTTCTGATAATTATTTATTAATTTTGTACAGCTTATGCGACGTTAATATTATAAGTGAGTCATTCGCAAATAATAATAGCACACGTTCAAGGGAAAAACAAACGTTAATTTCGAAATTTTTAAAAACCATTTGAGACTTGATTTCCTATATTTCTATATAACTTAACACTGCACGGCATACAACTATACGTTTGTTACTAACAACTGTTACTAACTTACAGTATTTAATATGAAGTAGAAATAATGCAAATTCAATACTTATTACACAATATTTTTAATATAGATATTATAATATTATAGTCAGAGACAGAATTAAATTCTTTATTGTCAACTTTTATATTTGTACAAGCATTCAAATTTGAAAGAAAAAAAATAATAAAGTAATAAAAACGAATAAATTGAATTAACTCAAACTAAAACAGTTCTTGTTGCCTCTGCGGTACCGAAAATGACACTGATCACGTGATAGTGCGTGATTAAACGCAATGAATATTAATTGCTTTTTACCGGGTTCAAAAATTTTTGCAGTTCTTAGCACTTCCTTTGTAGTCTTGTACCTGCTGCTTTTTTTACCAGTTCTTAACATTCTTTTAAACGATTTGAAAACATTGTTGCTCATAGACATTACGTTATATTTAAAGAAAATTCGTTCCTAAAGATGGAAGAAATAACAGAAAATTTTGTTTTAAAAACTGGAGTAATTTATATGTTTTTTTTTTCTTTTTTTTTTAATGAATTGCAGCTTTTACAGAATGTTTTTTTTTTCTTTGCATACTTTTGAAAGACACATTTCGAATTTTTCTCATGCATGTCTACTTTATTTTATTTAACGCATTTGATCCCATCGTTCCTTGAAATACAACTTAAAATTAAATTTTAAGATTTATTTTAGATTATTATAGACTTTAATTAGACTTTATTAAATAACATGTGTAAACATTTTTTTTTACCGTTAAATTTTTATTGTTAACTAAACTTTTGCTTAAAGTGAAAAAAAAAGTAGCATCTTCTGAATATGAAGCAGTAATTTAACTTTACTAATTATAAAAAGCAACTTTTATTGATGAAATACTTTACATTACTATCGGAATAGCTTTGATATTTTACAGAATAACTTATTTTATTTAATGACACTGTTTTATTTTTGAAGAACAGTTTCAAATCCTATTTCAGGCTTTATTTGATTTTTTTTCTTTATAGATTAAAAGACAGAAAATGTAAATAAAAAATTGTTGTAATTCGTTTACAAGATTGATTAAATGCAATGAATATATATATATATATATATATATATATATATATATATATATATATATATATATATATATATATAAGCTTTTAAATATCAAGTAGTAATCGAACTGTAGTAATATTATATGTTACATTGAAGCACACTCTTATAAGAGTACCTTATAAGATATTCCATCAGTATACTGATGGAATATTTTAGACGACTATCGGAATAGCTTTAAATCTTTACAAAATAATTTATTTCGTTTCATGACGCTGTTACTGTTCTAGCTACTGTTTTGAAGAACAGTTTCAAATCCTATTTCAAGCTTTTTTTTTTCTTTATAGCTCAAGAGACAGAAAATTAAAAAATAATAATAATTCTTTTGCAAAATGATTAAATGCAATGAATATTAATTGTTTTTTACCGTGTTGAAACATTTTTGCAGTTCGTAGCACTTACTTTATATATACACTTGTACCTGTTGCTTTTTTTTTTTACCATGTTTTAGCATTATTTTAAATGCATTTGAAAAGATTGTTGCTCATAGACAATCCGTCTATGCTTAAAGGAAACGCTTTCTTAAAGATGGAAAAAATAACAGAAATTTTTGTTCTAAAGACTAGAGTAATTTTTATGTTTTTCTTAATGAATTGCAGATTTTACAAAATGCTTTCTTCATACTTTGAAAGACACATTCAGAATTTTTCTCTGAATGAATTAGCAAAGCCTGTCTGTTTCCGAATGTTCTATATAATTTAGCGCATTTGATCCCTATGTTAAATTTTTAAACACAAATTAAAGCTATATGGCAAGTTTTATTTAAATATATTTTTGAAAATATTGCAGAGGGTTTTGAGATTTTATAGTAATAAAACCTTATCACTAATGATAAATAATAAGATATTTTAGATTAACAAACAATTATCAAAGCAGCTTCATCCAACTTTCAGAAATTTCGTCAGAATATATATAAATATATAAACGTTTTTATAGTTACATATTTTTTTAATCACATATTTTCTTTTGGAATTTTTTTCAGGTTAAATTTTAATTTTGAACGACACATTTTATTATATCAACGCAAATAAATTCTAATTAATAGTTACTTCCTCATTTTAAAGAATTTTTGTGAAATACAATGTAAACCTTTTTGTTTCCCAGTTAAATTTCCATAGATAACTAAATTTAAATTAAAAAAATAATAATAAAATAAAAATAAAAATAAAAAAAGGTTATTTACTCCGGGTTTTACGGGTTACAAAATATAGGTGAAAACCTAACGTTTATATATATACATATATATAAACTTATTGCAAAAATTAACCATTGAAACAGAAGCAACTGACCATATGCAATGAAATAATTTAGATTGTCCACTAACACAAAAAAGCATTTTTATATAACAATATCAATTATGTATTCAAATAAAGTTTTGAAATTCATTAAAAACGATACTTTCGTATAAGCCACATGCAAGGAGTTAAATCGCTAAAGATTTCGCTATTTACAGCAGACATTATGATCCTAATAATTTCACTGGTTTAAACATGTAGTTCGATTACATGTCTGTTAAATTTGTGTTTTATTTATATTATTTAATTATTTAATTTATTTATTGACGAAGTTTTAATTTATTTAGGAAATATTAGCTAGAAACAAATGCTGAAGTTTTTTACTGTTTTAAGTACAAACGGGTTGATCTTCTGTTGTCAGGCTGGAAGCAATACAGATAGATTTAAATAAAATACATACTTGAAAATTATTTTAAAAACCATAAAAAAATCAGTAAAATGAGATACAGTTTTCAAAAAAATTGTATTTTAACGAACATTTTTTTTTTCTGTTTGACAGTTTCAAAATAAAAATTGTGCGATGTATAGAATTAAAAAAAAATTGCAGTAAAAGAGAAATTTGTTGGTCAAGTGTTGCCACTGTCAATATGACACGTTACTCACGTACATGTTTTTACTTAATAATATAGATTGTTGAAATAGTTCCCTCAACGGAATTTTTCAA
This sequence comes from Maratus michaelseni, assembly GCA_963931845.1. NCBI lineage: Eukaryota > Metazoa > Arthropoda > Arachnida > Araneae > Salticidae > Maratus > Maratus michaelseni. The sequence continues at coordinate 234,616,646 of OZ007593.1, forward strand.
CTTGTCATTGCATTTAAGGGGAGTCTTCACTCACTTGAAAACACACGCTCGCTAATGTTAAACCTATGGCCAGGTTGTTTTCGAATTTCTCGTTTATATTTGAATACTTTTAAACGATTTTTTTTTTTTTTTTTTTTTTTTTTTTTTTTTTTTTTTTTTTTTGTATGACATAGTTGAGGTCTATCCCTAATATGGTTATTTTTTACTTTTTCGATTTCAGTTACAGATTTTTTTAATAAAGGTACTTTCACTTTCAAAACCGGTTCCGAAAGTGAAAGTACCATTATTAAAAAAATCAGCAACTGAAATCGAAAAAGTAAAAAATAGCCATATTAGGGATCAACCTCAGCTACCTCCAGCAAAAAAAAAAAAAAAATAATAAAATAAATAAATAAATAAATAAATAAATAAATAAAATAAATAAATAAATAAAATCGTTTAAAAATATTCAAATTTAAACGAAAAATTCGAAAACAATTTGGCCACAAGTTTAACATTAGCGAGCGGGTGTTTTCAAGTGAGTGAAGACTTCCCTTAAATGACATTCATTAAACAGGGTATCCATACATTTTTGTCAAATTTCCTTACCTCATAACTTTTGACATGACGAAAAATTATTATTACGTATTCGAAAATTACAACTGAAATGTATTTTAATAACACAAACAAAGCATATGCATAAAGTTGTAACTCAAAATGTTATTAATCAAATGATAATTAGTATTAATTTTTTATCAAATTTATCAAAAAGAGATGGTGGAAACTATCGAACTTTGTACTCATAAATCATTAATAATTTTTTGCTAAATTTGATGAACTTTTAATATTAATTATTATTTGATTATAATTGTTATTTGATTAACAATGTTTTTAGTTGCAAATTTACGCATATGTAACTTTGTATTTAAAAAAGAAACTTTTTGAATTGTACTTCACGAGTATGTAATAATATTTTTCTCCATATTCTTAAATGAAAAGTTATGAGGTAAATAAACCCCGACAATAATTTATGGACTCCTTGTATTTAATCAATTTCCATTTTAAATAATATATACCAATAATGCTTTTTTAAATATTAAATTTTACATTTGTTCAAATTTTTTGCTATGCTCTAGAATACTGTACAATATACTACTATACTCTACAGTAGTATACAATATCCATCAACCAAGCACTTTATATGATAAAACATTTATAAGAAGAAAATAAAGATAATTATCTTGGCTTTTAAACATTAACAAACTTGTTGCATTATTAAATTTTCTTCTATCATTTATTCTCAGGATGGCATCAACATAGTTGTGTAAATTAAATTTCTCTTTAGCTAAGGCCACAACAAACGTTTAAATCAGTTCCTTTTTTAAAATGAATCAAGCCGATAATTATCATAATTATTTTTCCTAAACTCATTAACATGTGATAAGTAAACTAAGGAAAATAATTTTATCATTTAGAATTGTAAAGTTATCGTGAAAGAAAGTGCAATCAATTTAATTTGAAAATTAAACCTTACATACGTTTAATGATATGCTAAGAGATGATTATGAAACAATGACTTAAGAAAAAGAAAAAAAAAACTGTTTTAACGCTCTTTTAAAATAATGCCATTTTAAAGTAAAATATTTTTTAGAACATTTGTAGAACCTATCAATATCTTTCAGAAATTGTAATCCAAACATTATAATATAAAAAAAAAAATCATAGTTATTACACAAATTAATAATTTTTAAGACCTCAGATACATAAATTATCATCTCGTTCGCGACACGATAAATAGTGTAAAAAAAAAAGGGGGGGGGGAGGTTCTTTTTTTTTTTTTTTTTTTTCCTAATTTTCTATTATGTAAAAAATAATATTATGAATATTTAAAATGTGAATAAAAAGTACTTCTCTCTTTTTCAGTGATAAATAGTGGATTCATCTACAGACGATTTCTGTAGTTCAGTAATCACTATAACGTATGCATGTGAGTTTCGCACCCATGAAAGAAAAAGCAATGGATTAAGCTACCTTGCTGTATAGGAATCACAAAAAACATGAAATTCGGTTTTTCATCAATCAAAATAACTTATGTATTAGAAAACATTGCGAAAAAAGTACTACAAAACATTAATCAGTATAATATTATAAATCATTTGTGAAAATAAGAATGACGATGCAACAATTTTGTGTCTGCATAAAACACCCAAGTTTTCAGTTCAGGAGAATGGTGCTAATACAGAAATTTCGTATGTTTGCTCAACAATTCTACATGGAAATCAGCGTAAAAGAGAAATTAAATACTCCTGGAGTTGATATTTTTCAGGTAAAAAAAAAGTTTAAATGAAATTATGAATTCATTCATTATAAAAATGAAGCATTTTATGATTAGAAGTCATAAGAATGAATCAGACCCAAAGCTATAAACCATACAAAGAAAAACAGGTGCATAAGTAAGAAATGCACGAATGCAATTCCACTGTATAAGAGTTTTTATTTTCTTTAATGCATGCTACGAAAAGAAAAAAAAACCCTGAAATATTAGTTAAAAAATGATTAATTCAGAAAAATCTAGCAAAACAGCAAAACATGCAATTTGAATAAATAGTGATAATAGGAAAAAAAAAGTTCAGGGGTAAGCCATTTAAAAAGATTTGTTTGAAATGTCACCATCCACTGAGTCGATACAAAGCGACAGTCTAATAATATTCCAATCTGAGTCGATATTCTAATTATAAAATTAAACACTTTATATGATTATAAATCATTGGAAGGAAACAGAGTCTAAGTTCAAACACACACACACACACACACACATACAAAAAATAAATAAATAAATAAAAAATAAATAAATGAAATACGAAGAAATGTTCCTCGACTGTATAACATAGATTTTTTTTTTGTATGGAAAAAAAAAAAAATGGAGCCTGAAACATTAGTTAAAATATGATTAATTCAAAAATATCAAGCAAAACGTCAAGACAGGCAATTTGAATAAATAGTGAAGAAACAGAAAAAAGTTCAGGTGTAAGCCATTTAGAGAGATTTGTTTGAAATGCCACCACCTACTGAGTCGATACAAAGGTCTGAACCCTCTGACACATGCGCCGGCTCGTGTTCCATGTCAGCCTTTGAGTACACGCATTTTTCTAAGAGAAGTTTACGATTTAGATTTATGGTTTTCGTTCACAGTTTCTGAAAGACCACTTCATCTTTAAACAGACCGAAAACTTGTAGTTAGAATCCTATTAATTCACCTCATATCATCTGTCCTACGGTTTCCGGAATAGTTCTGTACCTTAAAATTTTTAGAAAGGTTTGTTAGCTTCATACACAAGGCGTTCATATACGGTTTTTTACAAAATAAAAAGAGTTATAGTACCCAACAAGACGAAAACTTTCTGTACGGGAAACTAGGGATACTATATCCGCTTATTCAGTCAAAAATACAGGGTGTCTTACCCCGAGTTTAGCACGAATTTCCTTTGTAACTTTACCAATAATGAAGGTATTTTAAGAATAATGTCAATAGATTTATTTTACTTTCTGGGACATGTGATAATATGACGAGAAAAGCTATAAATGGCTACCATTTGCGTCTAAACACCACAAAACTAGGTGCTTCATGTTTCACAATGTAGCTGGGAATACATAAGACGTCATTGACTAAATTAAAGTGCACTTCTAGAAATTCTGGCGCTGTCATCGGATTTCACACCAAAGAAAATTAATCTATTGAAATTTTCGCAGAGATATCTTCATTTATGTTTAAGTTATGAACGAAAATCCGGATTCGGTTTGGAGGGTTCACCCTGTATTTTTTGACTGAATAAGGGAGATGCGAGATTGCGACAGTGGTTTCCTATTTTAAAAAAATCTTAAGGCGGTTCCCCAAAATATATTTCCGTGCTCAATAACGCGAAACTTTCGAACACATTTATGGAGTCATTTTTAAACCCAAAACAGGCACTTGCTTCTAATGAAATAATTTAGAATAAAATGTTTTTTATTTATTTTATTTTTTTATTATTTTTTTTTGATAAATGATTTACTTATCGAGCAATAAGCTATCCAGGTCACGTGATTACAGGTTTTTCTTCTTTCCCGCCCTGTCACGTCTGGAAATTAGGTTCAAAACGTCAACTATGACGGTATTTTCTGAAAGATCTTCGGCCTTTACCAAAAATGTAAAACACCATTCGATTACATAATTTCCGACTATGAACACATGCTAATTTCAAGCGTTTCCGAACAAAAATGAATTCAGAAATTTGTCAGAAAGTAGCTCCTTCGGATTTGGGAACAGTCTTAATGAATAATGTCACTCCTCTTACTTTGATAAAACCAATTGCGAAATCTTGTATGATGCAATTATAAATTTAAATTGTTCAGATTATTCGAAACAAATTTTCACTCTAAGAAAAAACGCAAAGGCTCACAACAAAATCTCATAGTAAATTAAACGTCAACTTTTTTTTTTTTTTTTTGTTGAAAAATGTGAATAATTAAATTCATTTACGCTGTAAACATGAAACAAAAACGTGTTTTAAGTTGCATTTTTCTGTTCATTTGGAGCAAAAAATATTGCCACTTTTTATTGAAGATATCAATTAATTATGTCAAGGGTCGATCCAAGCAAAATTCAGGGACTATTTAGGGTTTCTTCACAAAAAATTCATTTAATAAAACAGACCCCATCACAAAAATCCATTTAATAAAACAGACCCCATCACAAAAATCCATTTAATAAAACAGACCCCATCACAAAAATCCATTTAATAAAGCAAACCCTTCACAAAATTCCTCTTAATAAAACAGGCACCCTTCACAAAATTCCTTTTCATAAAACAGGTCTCTTCGCAAATTTTCTTTTCATAAAATAGGGCCTTCACAAAATTCCATTCCATATAAACATACCCTTCATTAATTATTTTTATTTTGTTAGGTTTTAAAATGTGTAATTTGCAAACAAAACAAGTTCACCAAAGGAAAACTTTAGCAAAAAGACTTAAATAATGCTTGGTTCGAATTTGAATAACAAAATTTTATATTTCACAAAAATACAATAATATTCACAAAAAAAAAAAAAAAAAAAAAAGGGCGAAAGAAAATAAGAAAAAAAAAAAAAAAAAAACCTGAATCGACCCCTGTATGTAAAAATAAAATATATGTTTCAAATAGTACAAAAAAATCAAAACAATTTAACAAAAAAGAATTAAAATAAACCTTTTATATATAAAAAAAAAAAAATCATGATCTCATGTTTGACAGATGACACTTTTCTGTAGGTACTGATATTTATGCTCCATGTATTATTAAAAAAATACTTGAAAATGTACATTTTATTTTAAATATAATCTCATTTTCATCAGTGAGAGCTTTTCTTACTTTATAAATTATTGATCATTTTCTTTAATTTTCATTATTATCGTGTAAATGCTTCACCTGAATTTTATTACATCGTTGTGGAAATATTATTCTTCGGGGTTTTGAAGATTTGGCATCTTAAAGGCTATATTTTTTATATGTTGAAAACACCATTTATTCTGTAATGAAATAATGGAATTTTGAATTTTTTTTAAAAAGTAGTATATTAAATGAAATACTGCCCGAATTCTATTCTGCGTTATAATCTACTTTTACGCACAGTTTTAAAGGGATTTTGATTCAGCGATTTTGATGTCATCTATTTTCAAACATTCAAATATACCTGCACATTTATCATGTTATTAGGATAGATATTAGCAAGATAAGTTTTTTGAATTTTTAGCATGTCGAACTGCGAAATATTTTATGTAATGAAACGTTGAAGTTAGTGATTGGAAGTTTTGCTTTTTTGTGTAACAGTTTATTAATGGAATGCAATGTATTCACAGACCTATTTTAAATGCTTTATGCTTCAATTAATTTTGATTATTGCTTCAGAAAAAAAGAGAGAGAGAGAGAGAGAGCGGGAAGAAGACAGAGACAGAGAGAATTTTTCTTAACAAAATTGTTATTCGAATAAGCGAACTCAAATGTATGAATTACCTTCATATAAGTCAATGCACCCAACTGGAGGCGAACATAGTGGGTGGATATTACACGGCCGCCCCTCTTTATAAGTATTGTTTTCGCCAGATCCATATATGTACTTAAAATATACACATTTCCTAGTATTGATGTCAATGTTTAATGAAGTGTATTTTCATTCTAGCATCCCTGGTGGCAAAATAGACACGATCGGAGTGTATATTCCCCGCAGACCCGTAAACAAAGCCAAAAGTATTTTTAAAAATAAAAAAAAAGAAAGGAAAAACTAGAAATAAAAAATAGAAAAAAGACGAAAAGTTATTGACGGCGTCCAACAAGCCACTGAGGGGGCCCATGCAAGCACAGCAGGGAGACTTTCAGAGAGAGGGGGCGCAACCGCTTTGAGGGCAAAGGCGCCCCGCAGTGGGGTCAAAACGCTGGATTTCCTCTCCATTGAGTAGTGTTTTGTTATATATAATACGCCCCTTGAATGGTAGTATTTGCACCGGCCGCAGGTTCGAATTGTTACTCTTGACAATACGTTTTGTATTCTGGGTGTCATAGAACAAATATTTACCTACAGAATAATCTATAAAAGGTTGTAGTTTATACTTAGGTTTTTTTTTTTTTCTTCTTTCTTAGCATTGCATGTTCTATATACTATTTTAGTATCTGTAATAGATTTAAGTAAATAATATAAAAATGTTTTGTAAGTAATACAGTTGGGAATATATATATATTTTAAAATTATATTTTAGTTTTTTATTAGATCTGATAAAGATGGACAGAAAAAAATTTGATTTTATAAAATAATAATAAAATAATAAAATAAATAAATAATAAATAAATAAATAAAACTGTGTTTGCCAGATTCTAAACTACCTCGATGTATTTCGATATCGTGGAAAAAATAATAATAATTTTACCCGGCTATGACATAAGGTCATATTATCAAGCGTTTCATGTTTATGGATTGCTCAAGCTTTCTTTTACAATATTTTGTTTTTATTTATAATATTCATATTTCTTTGTTATATTACTGCTGACTAATCTTTGTTTTTCACCTAATGCAAAACATTAACAAAAAATCGGCTTGTTTTCAGAAATCACACGTAAAACAAGTTGGAAATTGTACGTCAAACGTGACAAATGAGGTGCGTTCGTACTATACCTAGTTATATAAATATTCAGATCTTGATGATTTTTAATTCTGTGAAATGAATTATATCGTCTGCAGATTCATTTCTGTCATAAAATAAGTACCTCGGTCGCTTGACGATTAAACCTCGAAAGCTCCTCTAACAAGAAAGCACCGATTTAAAAAAAAAAAAATTCAAATTTCTTAATAAATATTTTTATTAATATCTCCTAAACTTTTGATTCGATTTTTAAAAAATTTGAAATGTCTCGACAAAATTATGCAAAGATAATATATCTTAAATTCCAAACCATTCGGTTGGGTAGTTTTTGCGTTGTTATATGCGGACGGACGGACAGACAGACGGACACACAGACGGACGGACGGACAGACAGACGGACGGACCAAGCGACGACAATAGGGGCTACGTATTTATATAATTACAAACGCACCTAAAAAAGAGGATTGTGACGAAATTTTGTTAAAAAAATAAATAAATTAATTAAATTAAAAGATTTAAAATTATCATTCTCGATGTTTTTTTAATTAAGGTATAAAAAATACTTTTCTATTTAAATACAACAGTAGGAGAATTATGCTCTAGAAATCGGGAAAACAAACAAAATATTATTTTCACGAATAACATTGTCCCATTTATTACGTAAAACCAAATAAATGTCATCCGATTGATATTTGTGTAACTATGCTGTCGTGTATTTGCATTACGTTTTGTCTATAGAACTTCCTATCATAAATACTAAACTTGCATTAGCATACTCTCCGTTTAGACTCGATACAGAATGAGCTGTTTTTATGCGCTTTCTTTGTACAGCACATGTTTGATTTTAAATCCTGTTGACACGGAACTATTATTCAGTATAAACATTGTTACGCGTCCATGAAAACATTTAGTTCAGAATACTATGTTACAAATGCTATTTATTCACACGGATTACAATTGCTGACAACAGAAACAGAATGTATGTAATATTCATATGTATTCAAGGATCCAGTTTATATGCCAGTTTAATAAACATGAAATCATTTAACAAACATATGGAAAACATTTTCTAATGCATACAAATTATGTTATTCCAGTACGCATACACAAATTTTTAGATGATCTATATATAGATATGCAAGTATATATGTGTAAAAAATGACTGTAAAATATTCGTAAAATACTTATGTACTTAATAATTTAGGTGGCACGATGTGTATACCCTTCCTTACTCATACATGCATCTATATTGTCCACAGGCATACAAATAATTTGTATATATGTAATTTTGTCAGGACAAATATAATTGTTTGGAATTATAATGATTAATCTATTAAATTAAGCAATAAACATTTAGATAAGTTCATCTTTTGATTCATCATCACTTTTGCTTATTGTACACACATATTTATGTATAGATTTAATTAAATAAATGCACACACATGGTAATACATACATGCATGCATACAAATACGCAAATACAGGCATATGCATGCATAAATGCATAGACATGCACTGTACATATATTCATACGAATACGCATTTTAATAGGAAAATGTAAATATATTACTGCTTGCAAATATGGAGTTTCGACTGTTAGATTCTTTGGAGAATAAATATTTCTTTAACTTTCTGCTTATTCAGGTTTCTGATAGAAAATTAAACGAAATAAGTGTTATAAAAATACACTTTTGTACATCCTTGATGACTGTTAAAGAACATAAATTGGATTCAAGTTACTAGCATTGTTTTATAATTGCAAATGATTTGAAGAAAAGCAAGAAAATTTAATATATAAATCATCTCTCTTGTGCATAACGATTTTACGTAAAGAAACTTATATGATTTATTTTTCCATAAGAATCTTCCTCTTCATTTAATAAGTTATCCAAGTACATATTGAAACCAAAATATGAATATTAGCAAAAGCGAGAAATAAATCAAATTACCACGCTGAAAAATAATGTTTAAAGTTAGATGTTTCCGTGGCAAAAATATAATAATTTGGGACATAGTATTTTGATATGAAAGAAGTTTTTCATACTGAAATTGCAGTAAATGGGAGTAACTAGTGAAGTGAATTCTTCACTCTCCACATAAAACCACCAGCAAGAATATTTTTACTGCATTCATTTACTTTGGGTATTTTATATCCACTGGTTATATCTTAGATTTTAAAGTGTTTTCATATTAAGTTCCCCTTATTTAAAAAAACAAAAACAAAACGCAAATGTTTTGGAGTTTTACTAGGAATACAAGAGCATTATATATATAAAAAAAAAGAGTTTGCAAAACGTTCAATTTCTTCTTATTCCAAAAGCATCAAAAGGTAAAAAGAAAATTTGAAAAGTTTCAAACTTAGCGAAAACACACACAATGTAGCTCATATAAAACTAGGAGTATCTGCTTTTAAAATGCAGGCCACTATATCCAGCATTTATGTAGTTAACAATGCACATGCAAGCACTTATATGATTTCATTTTAAAATTATCCAAGTATTTATCGAAACATAAATATAAACATTAACAAAAACGAGAAATAAATCGAATAACCACATCGAGGAATTATGTTCAAGCTCAGGAAGTTCTATTCCAATTTTGTGCTAAAAATGTAACAATTTGGATTTTGTTGCATTCCAAAATTGTAGCGAATTGAAGTAGTGAATTCTTTGTAATTCCCCATATAAAACCCTCAGAATTTAACGTCAGCTTTCAATTCAAACCGTTTCAGAAAAACCGTTTACATAACAGACAAGCATAGAAAACAATTTGAAAAGGAAGGGGAAAAAACTGCATAAATGAGTGTGTAGCAAGCACCCGTGATGTTGTATGTGTACCTTCCCAACATCCCCGGTGATGCGGAGAACGACATCTGCACGGCGTAGGGGAACGGAATCCCTGAGTTCCACTTGTTTGACACACTCATCCTTTTCAAGGGAGCACGCGGCGGGGTGCATGCATCGCATTGTATGCGCGGAGGCGTACGCATCCCATATGCACGAAAGACAGTGTTGCGGATGTAACAGACAGGGACGAGAGTGTGAAAGGAATATGTATTTGGTAGAAGGTGGGACAGTCCCCTGGTGCAAGCAGAAGTTGGCGTTAAAATTGAAGAAATTAGCTATAAAAGGAAATCGATTTTAAATGAGGTTTTACAACGTAAATATGAATGAGAGAGACGATTTAGGTCGATTTCTGGTTGAAAAATATTTTTCAGACCAAATGAGGTTACAATTATTAAATTACGCTTCCTTCTCTAGCAATTTGTCAGGCGTTTACGCGTTTTGAAGCCCTTTTAACTTTTTCCGGATCGACATTCATCGATTTTTCTTTGAGGCGTTAAACATGAAATGAAATGAAGCATACATTTTTAAATATAAATACAGGAAAAGTACATTAATAGGCGAATTCATTATTGATATTTCATGATCTTTCAACTTTTAATTTTAATTACATAAAATCACCCAACATAATGAATATATTTTTAAAACAATTACTGATTGAATTCATTTTATAATTTATGGTTGGTGTAAAAATTCATTCTGTTTTACTCATTTCTATACTAATTATCATTTCTGTGACGATTACGTTGTTTGAAGTTATTGGAATATTTTTTAATAAAACATTAATCGATTTTCATTAGTTGCAAATACTTTACAAATATTTAAAATACACTAAACCTTGACGGATGATCAATAAAATTGGTATCATTCTTTATCATATCATGAGTACTCACTATGATAAAAGTTTCATCGTAATCGGGGTGTACGTTTTGGGTACGGTCCCTTGTAAGATCAGTAATGCTTTAAAGATCTATAATAACGTAGACGATTATGTCTGTATATAATTCTATATCTACTATGTAATCATCAGTCATGCGAAATGTTTCTCGCGCACGCATGTACTAATTCCAGTAATACATTGATTCTATATACAACAATTATATGCTGGATTCCAATTACATAATCATTTGTCATGCACAAGTATCCATACACATAATAATCAGTAATATGCACATTTTATGATCGATAATACTATGTGTACATACATATATTCTACAAATATCCCTTTTCATATAAGTATTAGTGTGAGAGTCACATCTATTTAACAATGCATGATTATAATATCTCAGTTTACGAATTTTATTGCATTTCAGCACTGAATGGATTTGGAATAAATGTTATTTCTTCAAAACTACAAATAATATGTTAAGAAAGATTAAATAAAAAAACAATTTAAAAAAAAGTTGATTATATCAGCAAGATTAAGATTTCATCTATACATCGACTAAGACAAATTTGAAATATTTACAAACTGAAAATCACAAACTAATTAATGTATTGATCTTTTACATTCATATTAGTTTGATGACTGTATTATGCAATAATTGTTTTTATTAATATATTGGTAATTATATCAATTATTATATTGATAAAATCGTGATATATATTTTATAGACAAATTTTGTTAATCGATGGCAAAATTTACACTTACCGTTTATACGTGTCTCGTTTATGCATTTTATAATTTATACATTTTCGGCCTAGGATCGCCTCCGTTTTTTATATTTTAAGAACAAAATGTTTCATTGATAAAATAAATTCTTAGTTTAATTTATATCTTTTATTTCACCCGTGAATTTCGAATTCGAAATTGGTGTAATGAATTTCGCTCTCATTCACATGTTTCGTGTTCCTTCTTGTCATATTTCCCCCAAAATTTTTCGTATTGTTATAAACATTATAAGAAACAAAAACAATATATAGGTAGATTTTAGATAGATAGATGTTTAGAGATAGGAAGTGGCGGGGCTATATGTTAATGTGTATGTGTGTTCACTTCGCTATTATTAAGCTTATTTAAATTCTTTTAAACAATATTTTAAGAACATCTCATTCATATTGATAAAATTGTAATTGAAAACTTTAAATATATTACCAGAATTTTATTGATATATGAGGTGAATTGAAGGTAATAAGCTTTTTAGATACAGTTTGTTTCAAAATCCATTACGGGCATTCCGTGGTATTTAAAAATTGGTTCTGTTAAAATATGTTTTTAAAAATTCATAAAAATGTTACTAAAAATTACAGTCTATATATTTAAAACACAAAGTGGATTTTTTTAAAGACCTATTTCAGCTGATCTGAGCATGCGCAATGAGCATTTTAGGGTAAATTTCTGTCACTAAAAGGAGTGGGAAACCAGTTTTGAACTCTGGTTTCAATTCAGAGGAACGTCGAGCAAAGTCGCATGGGCAAAAATGTTTAAGGTGCCAGAAGGAGGTATTCTACTACTCTAAAGGGAACGCGTGTTTGAACCCCGCTCCTGGAATAAACTGTTTCTCAGATATTGTTAATGTTTTGATAACACAGTTCAATATAATTATGTTTTATTTCGGGAGGAAAAGTTATATATATTTTTTTTATCTCTATTATTATTAAATAAAATTTACCTTCCCCAATATTTTTTTAATTAATGATTTTGAATTTAAAATTTTAAATTAGAGTATTTGACATGTAATTATAGATTAAATAAATAGGAATTACATCTACAATTTTTAGTCTATATACTAAGAAAAGTAGGTAATTATTTTCCATTAATATATATATATATATATATGTGTGTTCATTTTTTATATTTAATATTTTTCTCCCCAATTGTTGTATGATGATTCTGTGATGTTATTTAATGGTTATATACCGGGTGAACCAAAAGGTCGTTAAAACTATAAAAATTCACAAAAAAGGAAGAATTTATAATAAAGAGGTGCGGTTTGCAAGAAAGGGCTTACAAGGTAGTCGGATTTTTTTTAGCAGCAAAAAAAAAAAAAAAAAAAAAAAAAAAAAAAAAAAAAAAAAAGTAAAAAATGTCACTGGTAGAGGGCGCTGACGACCCGAAACGCAATGAACAAAACAACAGTACTCCATCCCTTTATTCTTGCAATAACAATTGTTCAACATGACCTCCAGACCACATTCTTCGTCTTCAGTCCTTTCGCCGTGCGAAATTTTCACAATACACCAGTTGCTGAATCTTCGTTCAAATAGAACAACATCACTAACAACGCTCGATCGGGTAATGATAACGTTCTGAAACCGAATGAAAAATCCTCGTGTATACCGGTCTTTTATTGCAGGATTAATTTGCATAATTCTGCTGAACCTCTCGCATGTTAGCGCCATCTACAGGTGACCTTTTAACTAAATTTTTTTAAACTAAAAACTGTGCTGCCATCTATTGATCTTGAAATGCAGTTAAATATTTACATTTGAGAAAGCTAATAAAATTTTGACTTAAAAGAATTATTTATTTGTAAAATTTGCAAGGGAAAAAAAACTTGGATTTGCTCTTTTCTAAAAACTTAATTTTCTGGATAATGTTCTGTTGTCTATGTCCATGTAAAGACAGTTAGAATGCAGCCTGTTCCCAGACCTGTTATAAAAGGAGCAGCTTTTATTTCTTTTAACTATTGCTAAAAAATATTCTGTAAAAATTTTTGACATTTTAATGATGTTATGAACTTTTTTTTTCCGTGGAACCTTTAAGTTGTTTACCGTTGAGTTTTGGCGGGTACCATCTATAATCTATTTTAAAGAGAGATTATACCTTTGACTCAACAAACACATTTGAAAATAGAACAAACCTTTCTGCAAAAGAACAAAAAACTGCAACACACTATTAAGCGATGACATATCTCAGAAATAATTCTCTTCTAAAACTATATCGACGATCAAAAACATTTCTTTTTCGTTAACAGACTTCATGAAAAATGACTTCTGGTCAAAATAAACTTGTTCACAACTATCCGGTAATCAGCAAACAACCTACATATTCGCGGGTGTCAAAGGTGTCGATTTATACCGAGTGTCATTAATCAAATGCAAAACTTTTGGCTTCACAACCAATAGGTTGAGTGCTGTCGCCTGTCCACGTTACAATACGAATTCCGTCCCCGTGTCAGCGAAGAGGTCAGAGGAGATAAGGAGTCAAGGTGTGTCAGATTGTGTGTATAGATCTGTTTGGAGATAGCTGCACTCTCCATCGGCGAAACAGACCTGCTCGGAAAGGGAACAGGTATAAACGAAAACAGTTCATGCATCAAAACACTCAAAGATGCCTCAGAGGATGATTCGACTTTGGTTTTGTAGCTTTTGATTTAGGTAAATGAGAATATGGTATAGAAACAAGTTGCTGTGAAACCAAGCACACTATTTTTTTGTTATCGACAGGTGAACAACATAAAATGTTAAACACTAAAGTAAAGCAGTATGGAAAATAAGTCCTATTTGAGAATTATACGAAGGCCATGGAATAAATAAACTTACATGAAATGAAAGTTCATTCTCGAGAAGCAATGGATGACCAGTGATATTTAGAGATACGTAAACATGCCCAAATAACATGTGTAGACATCTTATAATTAACAAGATCTCATTGAAAATTCTAAATTTTGTACATCATACCATAATATTAATGTTTACATTGACCACTTTTTAAACGTATCTCCAGTTCTATTCAGTTTTTAACGTTAAAAAAATATATGTCTATGGAATATATATATTGTATCATATATATTGTATCATATATATTGTAAATTGTAATACATATTTCTGAAACTTGGATCTAAGAGCTCAATTTTGAATTCTATAGATAAAACAATAGAATAGATAATCAACAAAACAGATAAGGATATAAAAAATTTTGAAAAATAGTAAAAAAATACCAAGAATTCTTATAGTTAAAATAAAAAATAAACCCTCAGGTTATCTTAATTGAAGATAATCACACCATCATTGATATATGATTGCATTTCACCTTAATTGATGAAATATCATTTCCGCTTCTATATCAAGACAGTATCGATAGTGTTCAGAAAAAAATACTCAATTTCACTCTCACTGTAAAAATATTTAATCTATAGAAAAAACAAATTCACTCGCAGTATTTTATGAATATTAAGGGACAGGAAATGTTTAGATTATTCTTTATAATTTTTCTCATATGAAAGTCCAGTCAGTATTTGATAAAGAAGAAAATATTGATCTTCCCATATAATGAAGACATTTTTAATGCATGTTTTAAGAAAAAAATATATATATAGTGCTATTTTCTTGAACGACGGAGTATAGATACTTAATGGAATAAGTGAACACAGCTGATGATTTTAAATTTCCTTTAATATTTAAGGAGAAATTCTATATTAGTAGCCCAATTGCTTCAAACGAATACTTGATTTTATTGGCCTTTTGTGTTCTGATATGTAATATTTGCTGATTAGAACACGAAAGGCAACCGCAAAAGAAAATATTTACTTCTAGTTTAGAAAATCACATTTTTCTCTTGTAATTTTCTAATCAAATATACAGTGAGTAAAAAGAGCATTTTGTCATAAGTTACAACAAGAAATGTCAAACTGAATATTTAATTTTTAATATGGGTAATAAACTAATTGCTTTTAAAGTGCTTTCCAATTTTGTTGTTGTTGTTGTTGTTGTTGAATTAGTTTTTCGTACTGTTGTTAATTTTGAAATTTATATCTTACCATTGAGTTCTGCTATGTTTAATTTACTACATTGATTAATCCGTTTACTACAGTACAAAATATTGTGCACGACATCCGTTTAACAACAGCAATTTATATCTTATTATCTTCAACTTTAAAACAAAAACATACATACTAATTACCTAAAACCAATATAGTACTTACAGAATGAAGTGCCAAAAATAAATTTAAAGAATATTACACATATCTGTCAGGTATTCCAGATAGAATATATATATATATATATATATATATATATATATAGATATAGATATTTTTACCCTATGTCAACCACAATACATTTTAAAAAGTTTAAATAAAAGAAAATGCCTATTAAACATTGAAATTAAAAAAATTACATAAAGGTTCATATGAAAAATCTCTAAATAAAATAATAATGATACATAATATTTCGAAAAATCTTTTTTCTATCAGAAAGATTTCTTTCGTAATTCAATAAGTAGTTTATGGTTTCAGCTCCAGAAGCTGATTCAATACAAATAAGATGAATTCCATGTTTGTATCTTCAGATACTAATATCGTCTTTTGAAAATGGCCCCACTACCACCCACTGACCGAACACGGAACGCAACAAATACCAGGCACTAACGACCAGTCAACTCTTCTTGTTACGACCGCTGACAGGACGCCCCTTCACGGGACGCCCCTCAATTGACAGAAGTACCACGCCCTGGGACATCAGTGGACTCACCTATGCCACACGTCAAAATGCAGTCACGACTATTGTACCAGGCGTGTTAAACTTCTTTGTCATATTCCCACCGCACTCCATACCGCTATTTTGTAAAGATCCCGAGCAGTGTTATGGGCAGTGATAAGATATTCAGAGATTGATTTGGCGGAAAATTTTATTAACCGACTTCGAGAATAGAAAGTTACCTGTATAGACAATTTATTCCAACCTTTGAATGAATGCATTCATAACTTTTGAGTGGAAGAACAGAATTTGAACTTTTTGATTGTTTAAAAGCAGTGCTAAGCATTTTCCCAACATTTTTATAATGATCATATTTTAATCTTATTTTATGCAGCAGGAATTAGTTGCTGCCACTTTTATGCACTTTCCTCGTCGTCTAATACTGATTGCCGGCCCTACATACAGGGCGATTAAAAAATGTGTTGGGCAATTTTCATGGGGCTGTAGAAAACATACTACAGCAAACATTTTTAGTATAGGAAGTTGAACGCTCCATATTTCCGTATGTAATTGACAATACAAAAAGTTACAATTACCGAAATACTGTACACTTCGATCATTTTCCATGATGTCAATGCATTTCACACAAACCAAGCTTGTTGAAATTTTCTTTAAAATATCTTTATTTTTGTTAAAGTTATAAATAATATAGTTATGTTTGGATTGGAATCAGACATCGTGTATTTTTGAGAGAATAAATGGATTGTGACTTTAGTTTTCTGTACAAAAATTGTTTGCTGCCATGTGCTCTACCACCCCTTAAAGTTTGTCCAATTTTTAAAAAATTACCTTTATGTGTTCTCTAGGTTATCCAATGATTTTTATTATAAGGCGTACTTCTAATCCCGTGAATATCAGTTAATGGTGATAAGTCTATTCTACCAATTATACCTAACTTTTATCATTGACTCTGTGAGATTCAAGTAAGAATATCGGATAAAGTGAGGTTTAAAAATGGGGTATCTGAAGTATATTACATATCCTTACAGTTCCGTTTTTTCCTTCTTTATCCCAATTTAATTGTGTATGAAGTAAGTAGTTTGAAGCAATATCACCAATTTATTTCTCTCAGGAAATTTTGCAAGACATTTGAAAGCGGTTTTTCTTAAAACAGTATTTGTTAGGCAGGTTTTCAATAACTATTTGAATGAAAAGAAAAAAAATAGTACTAGCTTTTAAAGAGTTTAGAACAGAGGTGGTCCATGACATTTTCTTATCATTTTTTTAGATTTAGAACAATGATTTACAACGCTATTACACAAACTGCAGTAGCACGGGAAAATCGTGATTATCTATGAAATAACCAAAAGAAGTTAAATCAACATGTGTGATAAAAAAGCATGATGCACGCGTAAACAATAAAGAATAAGCTGCAATAAAGAAAAAAAAAGCGTTGTGTTGTAACGTCTGAAAAGTTTATATTTTTTGTTTGTGAACAGCTGCTGTTGAAAGTTGTTTTCATTCGTGAAAGTAAAAAATGGTAGGCAAAACTAGACAAGAGTAGAAGGAATTTTTTTTTTGTAGGTATCGCTAAAGATAGGAAAACATAAAAAATTAATTTAGATATTATTTATGCTAATTTACTTTACACTTCTTCTATCCAAATATTTTTTATGCCTAACAGATATTGTGATTCAACGGGCTGGCATGATATTAAATGTAATATATTACATTAATGTATCATACTTCTATTTAAAGAGCATTGCTATATCATATACACTATGTGTGACGTTTCGATAAACGAAAATAAATTCGTGATTTCCAGGTCCCATCTTTTAATTTTTGTATAAGAAACTTTTTAAAAAATTAAGCAATTTAAACACAGCTTATAAACTTGAAATCTACATGAAATTCCATATCTAATGGTATAAAGTATGTTAAAAAGTGTAAATATTAATTTTTCTCAGACCCAATAATATAAAATTTATAAAGTAGGTGGCTTTTAAACACATCTGCATACGCGTGATTTTTTAATAGCATATTTTTTTTTTGTTAAAAAAAAGGGAGTTTACTTGAAAAAAAGTTTGAATAAAAATCATTTTTGTAAGCTTTTACACTTTTTAAGCAAGAAAAACTCGCAGCTGAACAAGTTGTAAAGGGAAAAAGTTTTAAATATCAAGTAAATGGTTAACAATTGCAATGGAATTTGTATCGAATAACAGCCAATATCTTGATAATGTTATGTTCATCTTTTGTTCATTTGTCCTCACAATATGTATTGGATTTCTAATCGTGTCCATGATAATTCCGAATCATAAAAATTTCTTCGTTTTTAAGTTCCTGGATGTCTATTTGATTGGATTTGACAGGCAGTGCAGGCAGCTCCATTACAATAAGTAATGATACATATTATGGCTATACCTTAAAACTAACCAATCAAGGATGTCTACTGTTCATAACTCAAATAAACAATGTTTTTGTGGAATCTAAGGTAATTGGACCTGGTGATTCTGCCTTAATTCCACAACTATTTCACTGTTATTCAATATTTTACTAATTTTCAATATGTCACTATTTTTCTATTTCTTATCTCGATTATTATTATTATTATTATTTATTATTATTATTTGGGATATTTTTTATAACAGGTATAGGACTTCACTTTTTGATTTTCATTTTACCATTTGTGTATGATGAAATCTATGTTGTCTTATAATGGTTTTATATAGATAGACAGATAGATAAGATAGATGTATATATAAAAGATGCATTTCCATTAAAGAATACGTTTTTTTATTGTTCACCTTCTTTATTTCGGAACGGGTCTGGACCAATGGGGATTTTTGCAAACGGGTCTGACTCTTCTGTCGATAGGTATAGGAAGAAAATATATTGGTTTTCTGTATGGCAATAGCACATTTCTCTACTTTTGTGTTTTAAACCCCTGCAATTTTTGTCGGCATCGAAACTTTTTCAACATTGTTGAAAATTGTCCCAAAATGATACTGGGCCATTAAAATTTACTCAAACTTTTTAGAAAATGTATTATTGTTGTACTTTAGTTTTAAAATAGTAATATATATATTTTAAATAAATTAAATATTTTGATAAAAGCAATATTACATTAAAATTTTGCCAATGAAATCAAAATAACTCTATAACTCTTATGTTTTTAAATGGTCTGAATAGTTCTAGGAAAAAAAAGGCAACAAAACTTCTAAAATATGCTAACCATACATCTATTTCCCTAATGTTCTTCATTTTTCTTTCCTTAGGTCGTCTGAAAGATTAAAAAAAAGTGAAAGTGCCTGTGACAACTTATTATCTAAACAAATAACTTTATAATTCTAACACTTAACTTATTTTTCTTCGCCAAAAGGTGAGGCGTAACAGCTATTAGGTCGACTTTTGAACACTATCCATCAAAACTTCAATGAAAACATATCATCGGCACACCAGCCACCGTCTAGAATAAAACCGGGACCAATTAGACCGGACAAGAACACTATGGTTTGCAGCCAGCTACCTCATCGAGAGCTAAACTGCCTACTCGTAATTCGTACAACACGATTCCTGTGTTTTTTTGTTGTTCCCTTTTCTTTATCAAACTTAAGCGAGATCTCGTAAAAGGATTAAAGTAGACAGGCCTGTAGCGCACGACTTGGGAAATAATGATTCAAAATAAAAAAAAGAAGATTGTTAGTGAGCAGAGAAAGAGCCTTTTCTTCTTCTTCTTCTTTAATGTGCGAGTGAGATTTAAATGGGGCAAGGACGCCTTCACGAAAGAACGTGATGTGTACCCGAGGGATGAAGCATTTCCGAGATGAAACCTGTAATTTTGAAGGGTCCGAATCTTCCTACTCCTTACTGCCGGATAGGGTTGCAGTCACCCCCTTTTTTTAGACAATTCCAGATACGCCAAAGGCGCCAATTTCATGTTAAAGGATAATGCACTCGCTCTCAGAAGTAAAACTGATATCACAGAACACAAGAATTCAATCGGCGTTCAAATATGAAATACTGGAAGCTAAAATTGTTCTCATTAATATCTCTAAATATCTCTCTCTTTGATATTTTAATTGCTACTATAAGATTATTTTTACAAAAATGAATGGGAATTTAAACTATCTAAATTGATTTTCGATAAAAAAAAAATAGTACAAACTGGGTATAAATGGATTTAATAGACATTCTGTAAGCCTTGAACCACTTTAAAATCATTAAAATGTGACGAAGTGACATTCTCAACTTTATATTGTTTCTTTTTTAGTGATATCCGAGCCTAGCTGTTTTGGCGTGTCTTGGACTCAACATTTGCATTACTTTTTAAACTCTTGGTCAAAGGAAAAAATTTAAACCATGTCAATTCAAAACAGAAATAGAATCGACACACTCTTTGTGATAATTTCCTGAAAATCATATTAATTAAGTAATAAAAAATATATTAAACCATTATTATTATTAATAATGAAAACGGAACCATTTCTGTCCAAGTCAGGTTGTATTAAAAAACTTATTTTGAATGAAGATATTAATTAATAATTTCACTTTGAATGAAGATATTTTACGAATCGACGTTATACTGCGAATCGAGGATTCGAGTGAACTTGAGCTTGTACTCAAATGAACCAAAATTTTCGGTTTGTATCTAAAGCCTTTTGGTTGAAAACTTTAGAAGATTTTGCGCATGCATGTATACCTTGCATTTAGCGTGCAACTTTTTTAATTATTATTATTTTTTTATGTTCTATTTAGCTCTGACGAAAACTATAGAAATGTAATTATCAATTATGTTTAATGTTATGGATTGATACCATAAGAAAAAATTGAATTGCCTAATAAACTATTGTGGCTGTCGATTCTGATTAAAATTGTGACTCTGACGATATACTTCCATATAGAAAAAAGACACTGGTTTCATAGCAACAGCACATTTTTCTTACTTCAGTTTTCGATACTGTTTTTAGTCATTGTTAGCTTTGTCGCCAGTTTTCAGAAATACATCTCACAACGATTGGTTTGCAATAATTTAAAAATGACTTAAACTTTTTTGCAACACTTTTATTTTTGCATTTCACCTTTAAAAAATTAATATATATATTTTTAAGTAAATGTACCATTTTAATAAAAAATACTTATTATTGTACGTAGAGACCGATTAAGCATGGCGAGGGCCCAAGGCACAGCAACTTTTTAAGGTCCTCAAACCAAAATAGTAGCTAAAAATGTTTTTGGGTAAGTATTCGGAAATTTTCCTGCATTTTATAAAATTGCTCATGAAACTCATGTTAATCTAAATTTTCTTTTGCTGTTTGATATTATAATACTTTAAATACTCTTCATTTTAAATATTTCTTTAAAAAAATTTCCCATAAAAAATATTTTGTCTACAGCATTCTTAATTTAAACTGTTTTTAGAAAAGAGAAAAGTAGAGGCAAGGCGTTTATAGAGGTATCTGTTTCTTAGATATCGAAGATGGCAATAAAATAATTTCTAGGAGAAATTTTTCTTAACAATTTTATTCATTTTGGGGTCTCCGTCTCCAGTGGGCCCAAGGCCGCGGCCTAGTTGGCCTGTGCGGTAATCAGGCCCAGATTGTAAGGACAATATCCTTTTTTGGGGTTCGAGGCTAAAAAAAAAATTTCGTTTGCTTGGGAATAACATTTAGCACCGCGCCATTGGAAAGCATTGTGTTTCGAAAAATTACACTTATATTTTATCTTTAGATCGAGTTTTAGATCTTTTCAGGAACAGGTATAGGTTACACATGAATTACTTTCATTATTTTAATGCAATTTCATGCATAATTTTTCATTTTATTTATAGAATGAAATTTGTGAATTTTAATTATAAGTATAAATTAATTTACTAATATGTATTTATTGTACAGCAATTCCTACAAAATAAATCTAAAGTATTTTACACATGTATTTATCTGTATTTATGCTGCATCGAGGGATGCAATACGTAAACAAACGCGCTAGCTGCTACTTTTAAGCCACGTGATTCCCACTGTGACGTCGAATGAATATTGTCTATTAAAATTCGTGTACTAAAATTACATTTTTAACACAATAACAAACTTTTCCATTATTTACATGTCAAATGCATGTTTAATATATATGTATATATAAAGAATATTTTGTTTCTGTATACTTCTGTCTTTGACACCAACATAATTTTTTACACTGAATCTTTATCTTTAGTGTTCAGAATCACATCTCACAATGATATTTGTTTGTACTAATTTAAAAATTTATTTTGGAAACAGTTATTGTGCGGGAAAATTTATATACTTTTTAAATAATAAAAATATTTTGATTAAAATGCATTTATTTAAAAAAAAAATTGTAAATAAAATTATAATTTTGATGTAAGTGGAAAACTTTTACATTATTTACTTGCCGAATGTATGTTTAGTATGTAGACAACTAGCAATTAAGCACGATATAAATTCTGGATATAAATGAAATGTTATTAATGAAAGTACATGCCATAAAATGTTTCTTCTCTAGTAAAAAAAAAAAAAAAAAAATTAAATTAATTAATAAAAATAAAACAAAAATAAACAAATAAAATTTAAATCTATCCACACAATATTTCGTCTGTAACAAACATGATCTAAAAATTTGCTCATCCTAATTATTCATTCGCGTCTGAGTTAATCTCTTAATTTAACCAATTTTTTGGAAGAATAAAAAATTAATTATTATTTATTAATTAGGTCTTAATCTAAATTATAATTTAACATTCAGTGTTGCGACATTAAGTTACAAATGAATTTAAATTGGCTGAAATTTACAAATTTAAAGTAATTCTTCAATTAAGCAAGATTAGAATTAACTTTTTTTTTTTTTTTTTTTTTTTTTTTTTATAATCATAATTTCAATGTTGCATTTCAAGTTTTATATTCTAATCAATATTAATTTATTAATTTAAATTAATTTATTTCACAGTATGTGTAATACTATAAGGAATTAAAATTTTCATTACATTTAATGACTTTTTTTTAAACTTAATTTTTAACAATAAATAACTTTTCTAAAGAGGCAGATAATTGCATTCGTAAATATGTATATATTAATAAGACAAGATTTACTATTTCAGTCATATATTTAGTGTTGTTGTGGGGGGGGGGGGATGTAATGTAAGAGAAAGTAATAATTTAAATTTATTTCCACTGACAAATATTCAAGATTTTATTTCCGTAAACATTTCAACAAGAATTTAAAACTACAAATCTAAAACGATACTTTATTTAACAATTCACTACATTTTGAAATTTATATTATCCATGTCATTAAATGATATATTACTATATTTTCTTATGTGTCATGATGCATTTGTGATATGTGAATCTTGATTTATATTTGGAACAATCAGATAGTATATTAAATTACACCAACTAGACGCAGGGATGGGGAATCTATGGCACGCGTGGCGGAGTTGGCACGTATGACAATTTCTCTGGCAAGCGAAAAATTTTAAGCATTATACAGATAATATTAATTTTTCTTTTGTTATTATAAATAAAGTTTTATTTAACATCTAGATTATAGACTATCACAAATAATGCAGTTATTTTTGCAAAAAATAACACATAAGAAAAAATTATTTTTCTGTGATAATATGGAGGAGTATTCGATATGTAAATATTTTATCTTTCTAAATGAATTTTAAAACATTTATATCCTAAATTAAATTCATAAGGCAGTCACTGAAATAAAATGACGCGAATCCAAATTTGCTATGTGTATCACTAAAAATAATGAAATATGAATGAGGTATTCTCCATCGCATCGAACATACAAAAGTAAAATTATCATTAATAAATAATTAATCCATTTTTTATAAAACGTGGATTTTTATAAGTTAAATGTTGCATTAATAATAAATTATAAAATACTAAAATAAAAAAAAACTGTAGTTTCTTTCTTATTACACTTAATTAATTATATTTCCGAATCAAATTTTCATGAAATGAAAGGCTGATAGCAGCATACAAAAATTACATTTTGATTTTTATTCTTAGTTATTTGGTGCATGAAATTGACTTATTCTATTAATGAATGTTTCTAATAAGCAACATATGCATGTAATATTTTTTAATGCAAAGATTTTGCATATTACAATATTGTTTAGAAATTGTTTGTAAACTTTTGGCACACGCACGTAAAAAGGTTCGTCATCCCTAAATTACACTGAAAAGGAAAAAAAAAAATGTTGATTTTACGGTATAATACTAGCATTCCAGCTGCCAGTATTATACCATAAAATCATTTTTTTTTTTTAGGGATGCAACCCGGGTTACAGAATATAGGAGAAAACCATTTATTTTTATTATTTTTTTAACTCTTTTTAACTTTTTATTTTATTAATAGTATTTAATATATACATTTAATATGTTGTTTGGATTGCCCACTAAAAGCATCAAAAAGCATTTTATATGAAAAATATTTATAATGCATTCAAATAGAGTTTAGAATTGTATTAAAAGCGATTACTTTCGTATTAGTCGCATGGCAGGAGTTAATAGCCGGAGAAATCGCCCTTTATTTTGTTACTTTACAGCAGTCTTTTTTTTATTACAATGTTGTTAGATATTGTTTGTAAATTTTTGGCACACGCACGTAAAACGGTTCGTTATCTATGAACTACACTGCAAAAAAATTTATTTTACGGTATAGTACTATGTTTTGATTTTGATACTTTGAGTGATATAAGCGCATAGTTCGATTATATGTCTCTTAAATTGGTTGTTTTATTTATATTATTTTATTTATTTACTCCATGGAGTTTTCATTTCGTTATGGAATATTAGCAAGGAAACAAATGCTGAACTATTTATATTATTTTAAGTGCAAACGGGTTGATATTTTGTAATCGGGCTGCACGCAATAAAGATAATTTTTTTTTTTTTTTTTTTTTAAATCATGCTTGAAAATTATTTTAAAAACCATAAAAGATCTGTAAATTTAGATACAGTATTCAAACAAATTGCAACTGAAAAGAACATTTTTCTCCCTATTCGACGGTGTAAAAATTGAAATTGTGCGATGTTTAGAAGTTAAAAAAATTACAGTAAAACAAGAATTTATCGGTCAAGTGTTGTCACCGTCGTCATATAATGTCAGTGTTATTCACGGGCATGCTTTTGCTTTATAATATAGATATATTCTATTTGATGGCATTATTATGCTGTATACCGAGGGATTCAAAATAGAGGTACGATTAAAATAAATAAAGATAAATAACGATTAATTATGATGTCTTAAATCACTGATGTAAAAAACATTCAAATATATATATATATATATATATATATATATATATATATATATATATATATATATATATATATATATACATTTATATATATATATATATATTATATATATATATATATATATATATATATATATATATATATATATATATATATATATATATATATATATAATTGTAATACCTTTGAATTTCAAAACACATTAAACAAATCTAACCTAATCGCGTATTTTATATATATATATATAACAAGAATAGCTTTTAGATATGATATTTGTTTTACAAAGGGCTGTATATATATTTAAATCACAAAATTAATTTTTTTATACGCACCCTTTACTTATAGTTTATATTTAGAAAAATGTCGTCCTGCGTTTAAGATGGACGTAAAATAAGTCCTGTTCCTTTGCTAACAAAACATAGCTAGTTATGATACTTTGAATTTTATTCATTTTCTGTGGTTTCAGCACTAAAAGCGCGTCTTTCCGTTCAAACGTTCCCAAGCGATGGTCGTTTAATTTTTTCAGAGTTTCCCTATGTAATACAAAATGGAAATTTGAATTATTCTTTATGTAAAGACCTCCCTGAAACCATAACACTCGTGGCAATGTGGCAATGACAAAACCTGAAATGCTAAATGCAACAGTAAAATAACTACAAGAGTAATATTTAAAATCATAATAAAGTGCAAAAGAACGTAAACAGTATTACAAATGAGAATAAATGCCCAGTGAATATAAATAAACAGTAGTAAAGATGAATCGAAATTAAAAAAAATGTGAAGGAAAAAAGTGGTTAAAATTATATGCTGGAAAGTAAGTTCATCCTTTAGCATTGTCAAATGAATAATGAAATGTAACTTCATAAAATGTTAGTGAATTTCTATCTACAAGCAAGTGATCACATGCTAAATTTAGAAAAAAAAAAAAAAGTCTGCAACATGAAAATGAATTAATATCAACCAAGGGAATTTATTTATGATATGCGCACATACAGCCAGTTAAATATATAACATGATTTATTCATATATATTTCAAATAAATTATTTATAGGTAGCATTTTTTTAAGCACTAACATGAATATATATTTCGATTTTCATACTTTATCGTGCACTTACTGATTTTTAGATTAACTTGAAAGACAATTTCAAACACACTCTCCTGGTAAACTATCATTAATTTTTAATCCCTCCTGTTGTTTATTTTATCAGAAATGGCAATGAACCTTTTATGCCTAAAAATCATGCACGTTTATCCTTCATCATTAAAATTTAATTACGTAGCATAAAAAAGAGAGTCCCTCCTAGAAGATCTAATCAGAAAGTAGTCTTTTGTTGAACTTCAATTAATCAGCTACTTTCATGCATTCTGCATGCATAATATTTTATCCAAAAGCGATAACCTGCCAAAAAATGGGTACCCTCCCATCATCAGTTTCGTGCATTACGTCCGAGATCTGACCTAACTCTTTCTGTTCGCTACTTCGGCATCTAACCTCAGACTCAAATAATAGCAGGTGGACTACAGGGCGAAAGTAGGCCATTTCCTACAAATTTCCAGCTTGCTGTTTCTTCACTTATACTTTCCCACATAGATTCTTAGAAATAAAAGAAAGAAAGAAAAAAATGATTAGAATTTATATTTCGAAACGAATCACTTGTTTGTAATCGTGAAAATTTCGAAAGGCCTTTACTGCTGCAATAAAATCTTCACTGTGAAAAAAAAAAAAAATTCCTTTGATTGCCAGTACAATTTCTGTATTTTATTTATTTATTTATTTTATGAAAGTGATTTCGTGAATGAGTCAAAAAGTGTCATAGATTTGAAAGTATCTTTGACAGATAATGCTACATTTTCATTTTCTTATTAGCTATAGAATTCATTTTAATTATCACAATGTATAAGAAAAAAATACGTAAAAATTCTAAAAATGTACTGGCAAAGTATGGAAATTCTTTTTTAGAATGTAAAAATATAAAAAATTCCAAACCCTTCATGAAAAGACAAAACTAGACTTTTATTATCTGTCAAGGATATTTTTTAATCCATATTCGCTACTTTCTGGCACTTTCACGTAAACATTTCATCTGGGGGAAAAAACCACGTAAAAATACGGAAATTGTACTGGCAATCAACGTTTATTTTTATTATTATTTTATTTATTTATTATTATTTTTATTTTTCAGTGACATATAGCAGATAAAATATTTTTAAGCACATGACTGTGTCGTTGAAATATATGCAAAACATCAAACGAATAGATGTACATACTGGGTCTTTTCTGAATTTTTAGTTTGCTACATCCAAGGTTTTCTTACATCAAGTGTATTGGATATTGGCTATTTGTAGGAAACTGAAAGGGACAAAAATTCCATTCGTTATAATCTGGGTTCTCTAGCCGGGTGTGGTAATGTATATATTATTCGAATAAGATGCGTGTTAAGAAACGACTATTGAAGTCGTTTGGGAATTTTAAAAAATAATTATTTGTTTATTGTAAATTTCAAGGAAGCATAAATTTTAGAGAAGTAAAAATGAGATCCTTCTATGTATATATATAAATTATAAATCAACTTAGATATACGGTTCAAAATTTACAAGACAGTCTGGTAAACATGGTCAAAATAGCTAACATATGTTAAGATTGTAGATATATGCTAACGTATCCATCTACAGCCGTTCCTTTAGATCTAATATACATATATAACGATACATATTCGACAAATAATGCTTTGATAATAGCTTCTTATGTCTTCTGATTTTCAGTTTACCAAGTGAAATTATTATTGTATACATGTTGTAAAATAAAATTTATACGGCCATTCAAAAAATTTTAATTATAAGAGTAATTAGGAGATAATAAAACAAGAAATTTTGGCACAAATAACTTATCTTTTGAATTTTAAAACGGAAGTGACGATTTGCTTTCAGATTTCTTTTTCTTTTCTTTTCTTTTTTTTTCCGTACATCATTTCGATTTTTTTCAGCAGCTAAAATTACAAAGCGTAAGCATCCTGCCATGTGCTAGATTACAAATCCGTTAATAAGATCCGTTCATTAATTATAAAAATACATTTTTATGTTAAAATTTTATTTAAAATTTTAAATTATAAACAATAAAATCTTGGTATCACAAGAGAAATTTGTAGAAATCCATTTACAAAATTCTTAGCTTCAGGAAAATTTTTAACCAAAATGTCAGTTGACTGGTCAGTCTCTCTTTTTAGGTGCGTTCGTGCTTATATAAATACGTAGCACCTATAGTCGTCATCTGGTCCGTCCGTCTGTCCGCATATAACAGCGCAAAAACTACCCAACCGAATGGTTTGAAATTTAGTATATATAATCGTTTCAGAATTTTCTCGAGTCATTTCAAATTTTATGAAAATCGAATCAAAACTTAAAAAGATATTAATAAAAGTTTTCGTCATTCTATTAAATCCTATCATACGTAATCTATACCTAATCATGTGACTGAGGAAAACAAATACGGGCTAACCGCATCTTTTTCCATATGCCAAGCGGTCATTTTTATTCAAAATTATTTTTTCGAATAAAATTGCATAAAAGTTACATTTTTAGAAAGATCGTTCAAAAAAATTGTTTGCTTGAGAGATGAGTTACAGTCAAAATTGTATAGATTCTGAGATAATTTCAGTAAAAATTAGGTTAACAACCGAAAATCTAAATCCATTAAAGCAAATAAACAAAAGATTCATGCATCGTGAGTCATAGAAATATTAAACCATGGAGGTAATCATTCGCAAAGCAAGATCCCCACAGTGAATTTTACAGCGCTGCTTGGTGTTGAAAAAATATTCGCATCTGTAAACATGGCATACGTAATAAGAATTAAAAAAAAAAAAAGGATTCCTCATTTCGCTCATAGAAGACGATGTACATTATTTCACTGAAATAATAAAGATGCTTTTTTTACATTGCAAAACAAGTTATAGCACGAAACGAACGCACCTCATTTGTCACGTTTAACGTACAATTTCCAACTTGTTTTATTTTGTTATGTAATAATTCAGTCAGTGTGTATACTTCAGTCCAAAGTTACAACACTCTAATAGTAATCCATCTTTTGACTTCCTACATCATCTTCTACTGCATGAGAAGTTATTCTTCTATTTTTAACTGAGAAAGCGGAGAGGGCGACACACTTTTCTAGCTATTCTCTTCTCACGAAAATCAATAGGTTCGGATTTCCGATTATAGATCAGCGTTAGCATGAATCATTTAGATGGCCCCGGTGCCGACACCTGTGTTTACGGCCAGAGGTATTGCTAATGATCGCCGCCCGTCGATACATTTGTCAGGACCTCGTTCGTTGCTGAAGTTGAAAATGGAAATTTGTTGAAAATTCTCCTTTACAATGGATGAGGACATGGTAATGGAGCTATTTGTTGGATGCCGAGAACTATCGCTTTGCTGTTCATTCAGAAATAAACGGAAGATTTAATTTATTCTCGCTTTCGGGAGCTATCTGTTGTTTGATTAAATCCACTCTAAATGTATTGGTGAGGGTTAAAATGTCTAATGATTTGAGACTGATAGCAGTCAGCATCCACATTTGTGTTTAGTTTAACGTTTATCATCAGTTACGCGAAATCGGTGGATAAATAAACTTACAAATAAATACAATAAATAAAGAAATAGCAATTTAAAAAAAAAAAAAAAAAAAAAAAAAAAAAAAAAAAAAAAAAAAAAAAAGAGAGATCACTACCATTACACAGGAAAAATAAAAGTGGTAATTTTACAGTATAATACTGGCAGCTGGGATGCTAGTTAACATTTTTTTTTTTTTTCAATGTAGAGAGGTTAAATAAATCATTATGTGAAAGAATACCATGATAAAAAGCTTTCTAGAGTTTAAATTATAAATAGAAACTATATGCACAAATTACAGTAAAATCTGTAAAAAGCAGAGCCTGTGTATAAAGGAAAACCTACTTTAAACAAAAAATTTCATAGTCCCGATGTAAAGAACACCATACATTTATAAAAACCTGTATAAAACGGAATATTTTCTAGGTTGTTTGGCATTGCATCTTAGCATCTAGTTTTTTATGTACAAAAACCAAGTTTTATCAAATAACTGAGAGCATTCTAATAAATACGCCTATCATATCATACACAGAAAGAAATAAAACCCAATCTGGGTCGAAAGATTCTTAGGTATGTGCCCAAATTGGGTCATGCTTGTTTTGGTTACCACTGTGTATCCATTTTGGGCACTGTTAAATACTCATTTTCAAAAAAAAAAACAAAAAAACAAAATTAAAATGGGTATTTAACAGTGCCCAAAATGGATACACAGTGGTAACCAAAACAGGCATGAACCAATTTGGACACATACCTAAGAATCTTTCGACCCAAATTGGGTTTTATTTTTTTCTGTGTATAAGTAGTATTACATACAACTACTAAAAATACAAGGTATAATTTATCATCATTTTTTGAGTCATGTCTTCATTATTCACAAAAATTTATTAACAGCGCTATGTGATGAGAAATGAAATAATTTAGAAGCAATTCTTGAATAATTATACATTCAACTTAAAACTTATTTCTTTAGTTATGAAATTCAAATATGTTCTAATTTATTTTTATAAAAATAAATCATTTTTGCTTTATAATATCAAAATTACAACGGTTCAACAACTTATATAACATACAACTGGACAATGGAGCAACAACATACATTTTATTAAATCTAAATATTTTATTAAAAAATGTTTTAAATATTTTGCTAATATTTTCAATGTTTTTGTTAAATTTCTAATACAAAAAAAAATTTTGATTATTATTAAATTAAAAAAAAAATTTTGAGCTTACTTGCAATATAGAGATGAAGTAAAGGGAGATCTATTAATTAAATTTGAAATAAAACTCTATCGTGATGCTTTTGGTTTAGAAATACGAAAAAAAATATTGAGGGTTTCCTTTTTACCCCTTTTTATAAAAACCATTCAATAAAATATTCCTGATCTTATTCATTTACTAAAATTTCTAAATGTTTATGCATACCTTTAAAAATAATAACAACAACAACAACAAACTGATGTTAGACCAGAATTTTGTAATTTCATTTTACGCATAATAATAATAATAATAATAATAATAATAAATTACACGTTTATGCATATGTAATGAGAGCAATTCCAATACATTTATATCGCAATACATTTTTTTTTTTTTTTAAGTGACCAACTAAGTGAGAAATATCGGGTCCGAGTTTTATTTCTGGCTTAACTAACCCAACTACTTCAGAATCAATCAAGATGTACTGGTCTATTTAATTTTACGGTAAAAAAGAAAGACATAGAGAGAGACAAGGAAAGTAAGTAAGTAATATATATATATATATATATCTTATGCGATTGCCCCAAAAAGCCAACATATTTCTAATAATTTTGTAAAAATTATAATAATAAAAAAAAATAAAGAAATTTCAACTATTTTACCTCAAAACTTCGTAAAAAATCATATAATTTCATTGTAAAAATATTGAAACATAGTTATTTGTTTGGAAAAATATAATTTCAAAGCACAGTATAAAGTCACTGATGAATTATTTTATTTTAAAATATATTTCTTAATCAAACGTTTTAAGTGGGGGGTAGGAAAATATTTTATTTTTTCAACTCGTCACTCCAAAATAATTATAATAAGTTGTTTTATAGATAGGCACAAAACCAATACATTGTTACTAATCCCTCACCGAGAAAACTTACTTTTTCTTTCCCCTGACTTCTTTCTGCCCATATTTGCTTAGAAAAGCTTGCGAAAAAAAAAAAAAAAAATCAGAAAGAGAATGGAAGTATAATGGCAAAAATCTGTAGATTTTGATCTGCCTCGTTGGAAATAGCTTGATCTACAGATGAACTAAATTACGTTTGATATGCATGCATCACGATTGTGGCCTGGTCTGGTTTATCGATCATCAGAAATTCTCATTTCTAAAACGGAATGGAAAACGTTTGGAACTGTGGATATGAGAAATGTATGCAGTACATCATATATATACCGCGAGAATGGGTTTGTTAACACGCGGTAGCAGTTACGTGTTATGCATCCATACGGATGGGCCAGGCTGAATGACGTTGATCAATCTCGTACTGGCATGATCCGTGCCGATCTCTCTCGCTATATTTATGATTCGTGTTCTCAAAGCATGGAAAAAAAAAAAAATATCAGACTTTTTGCATAATGCTGGCTTGTATTAAAAAGAAGAAAACAGGGATTAGTATTTTTTTATTCTTTGGTTATGAGTGATATAAGAGAAATTTAAAATTACGAGCTGAGAACTTTTTACGAATAACAATAGCCACACTGCAAAAAAAAAAAGTATTGATTTTACAGTATAATACTGGCATCCCAGATGCCAGTATTATACTGTAAAATTAACAGTAATAAACAGTAAATACGCTGCAGTATAATACTAGCAGTAAATATTATATATTTAGTAATATAGTAATTTAGTAATATTATTTTTTTATTTAGTAATTTAGTAATATTATATATTTATTAAGTATTTTATACAGCAGTAAATATTATATATGACAGTAAATACTAGCAGTAATACGCTGCCGCGCAGGCGCGGAAGCGTTTTACTGTTTATTACTGTTAATTTTATACGGTATAATACTGGAAGCTGGGATGCCAGTATTATATTGTAAAATCAACATTTTTTTTTTTTTTTTTTTGCAGTGCATTTCTACGCATTCCAAATGATTAGCAACGAAGAGTAACTATTTTCATAATTTGACTGTAAGAGTTACCAACACTCTTAAAAATTTTGTGCTGAGTTGAACCAACTTTTCTTGCTGCAGTAACTGCAACCATAAAAAGGTGAAATCTCGTTTCAATATTTTGAGCTCCGGACGATCCATAATTCAAATTTTGAACAACATTTCACCATCTTATTATTGCAGTTACTGCAGCACCAAAAGTTGGTTCAACAGAGCACAAAAATTTTAATAGTGAATTTTGTGGAGAAACACCACTACTCTTTTCAGAGTGTTAGTGGGCAGTAATTAGGTATTAATTTAAAATTATAGCTCAAGTCCAGTGATAATGATGTACAAGAAAAAGAACATACACACACAAGCACATACCAGAGAGAAAGTGACAGCAAGAGAGGGAAACACTATTTCTCTTTTTTTTTTTTTTTTTTTTTTTTTTTACATAATGTGTGAATTTAAAAAGGTGATTACGCATTATCTAGTACAGTTATCGAAATTTGATTTTCCTCCTCAGAAAATTGATCAAGTCGTCATTATTTACGTACTTACTTTTTTAAAAGTTGTTTCTTTAAATTTTAAGTGTTTCTTAAAGGCAATGAATTTTGAAATTTTTACCTCAGCATTCTTGAAAATGAAAATTTAGCAATAAATCATTAATATATCTAAGAAATGAATTATGAAAAAAAGACTGCTAGAACAGATAGCATCTCATACTTAAAAAAGGAAGTTTGTGGATTTGCGTACTCGCTGTTAAAAATAACTATATACATTTCCTGATATTACCAGTCTTACACAGAAAAAAATAAAACCCAATTTGGGTCGAAAGATTCTTAGGTATGAGCCCAAACTGAGCCATGCCTGATTTGGTTACCACTGTGTAATCCATTTTGGGCACTGTTAAATACCCATTTTCAAAAAAAAAAAAAAAAAAAAAATTTTTTTTTGAAAATGGGTATTTAACAGTGCCCAAAATGGATTACACAGTGGTAACCAAATCAGGCATGGCTCAGTTTGGGCTCATACCTAAGAATCTTTCGACCCAAATTGGGTCGAAAGATGTGAAAGAAATGTTTCACATGTGTGAATGCATGTTTGATCACATGTGTGAACACATGTGTGTTTCTTTCACAAATGTGAAAGAAATGTTTCACATTTACGATCAATACTACTACGGGCGATGCTCAAAGTTTTAGCTAGACACCTGGAAACAGGCGTCGACTCTGCATGGGCTGGCGCGCACCTTCTTGTGGAAGGATTACGTTTCACTTTTTGTTCTTGGAGGACGCTTTCTTCTGTAAAAACTGTTCGAATTGCTCGTCGACGACCAGCACTCCGGCTTGTGCACGTCTGACGAGCCTGTTTCACACAATCGTCGATGGAGAGTGGCAAATAGTGACTTGCAAGGCAGCCGTCTATGAGGATATCGCTGATAATACATTCGCACAGCTTCTCGCCCGTTGCAGTTAGCAGCGCCATAAATCAAATGCATTTCAGCCATTTCGTGGTGCATGTAAACTAGCCATGTTATTCCCAAAGTATCCACGGCTGAAATAAGACGTCTAAATTTGCTCAGCTCGTATTTTCATGGAAACGCCCTCTAGCGGCCCCGAATAGCGTTTGCGACCCCATGTTCCTATGTGATTTTTTGTTCTTTTTGTAAGCCTGCTTTGCCACGTTATCTCAAATCAACCTGTATATATATATATATATATATATATATATATATATATACAGGGTGCAATTATGCCCTCCAGATTCAACCGGGATAGCTCATTTGGTAGAGCATGGCAGCTTCAGCCAAGAGATCTCAGGTTCGAATCCTGGCCCGGACATTTTTCGTCCAGTTGGAAAATTACAACTCATATGATTTCTTTACCAATTTGAATAATTGTGTTAAAATTAATCTAGTGTAATCACGTATCCAGCGTTTACTACTGGAGTACCATTACCTGCGATCTATTCTGTTGAGCTGATTCAAATATGAGACAAGATGCTATGATCAATAAGGTTAACTGGATGAATTATGCCCTCCAGATTTGACCGGGATAGCTCATTTGGTAGAGCATGGCAGCTTCAGCCAAGAGATCCCAGGTTGGAATCCTGCCCCGGACATTTTTCGTCCAGTTGGAAAATTACAAATCATATGATTTTTTTACCAATTTGAATAATTGTGTTAAAATTAATCTAGAATATTTAAAATGTTTAGAATATTTTTTTCAAGTTATTCTTCAATCATTAAATGAGTAATTAAACACATTGTTTGCCATAAATATTACTACCGACCGTTAAACAAACAAAAAGAACCTGTACTGCATAATTATAATTCCAAAGATTTTCTGATACCATTAAAAAATGGAAAACAACGGAAATTACATTGAATTAATAATTTTTAGATATGCAACGGAATGATGTGATACTTGTGAACTTTCTTATTTCACTACCTGTACTGTACAACATATAAAACTTGTCAAAGCACTCTTTATATTACAAGTTAGTCATATTCTCAAATCATTTAACTACGCAAACATATTGTTGCCTTAAATATTACTATCGATCTAATATATAAATTTAAGTGGATTAGAAAACTGCAAATTAAGTAATTTTTAGACATGAAACATAAAACGTAATGATATGATGTTTTACAATTCGTATGATTGCACTATCTATATTGGATATTTTAAAATCTTAAAGCAAATTTGAAATACTTCCCTATCTTTAACTATAGTAACCAAGCAAACTTACCAAAATATTATTATCGATTTTTACACACACACACACACACACACAAAAAAAAAAAAAAAAAAAAAAAAAAAAAAAAAAATCCGGAATGATTAATTCCCAAAGCTTTTTCCGATGCTTATCAAAAAACTTGAAAGCATTATATCGAACGAGTAATTTTGCCCGTAAATAAAACCATACTTAAAACGTAAGGATTTGATACTAGAGAATTTTCGTTATTGAATAACTTGACTGAACATTTTTTTTCTAGGTGCTCTATTTATATTGCAAGTCAATCATATAACTAAGCAAGCATATTAAAGTCTTATATATTACTATCGATCGTTATACAAACAAAAAGAAACTTATGCTGAATAATTAATTCCAAAGTTTTCCCAATGCTTATCAAAACAAATCAGAAAACAACACGAGGAAGTCACTCGGCACGACCATATTTACCGCCAAACCAAGCGAAAGTGTCTACTTTCAAGCATCACGAATCGCTCTTGCATCGTGACTGATCCCGCAGACTCTGGAAAAGCGCATGACACCGGCACCTCCGTACGCCCGTAGAACGTCCACTAATTGCCCGTAATCGCCCACAAAACTGGGGCTGGATTGTTATAACTTCATCTATCTGATCGACGCTGATGCTCGTGAGGATGGTAAATTACGTGGGTAAATACTGCACTTTTTCTGGCGTTTTTAACTTCAAAGGGAGGGAGGGCTATTAACAGCGAGATTATCGTTCGAGATCGAGCCGGTATTAGGCACCGAATTCCTGGTTGTTAACCGCTATAGTTGTTTTAGCATGCATACTTGAACGGAAAGTTTACTGATTGGTTAGAATAACAATTTTACAATAATGTTATAAAAGTATAAACTTTGTTAAAGTAGTGCAGTAATCTTGGCAAACAATGATAATATTGCTACACTGCAAAAAAATAATTGTTGATTTTACAGTATAATACTGGCAGCTGGGTTGCCAGTATTGTACTGTAAAATCAACAATTATTTTTTACAGTGTATGAAATATTACTCCAACTAAGAGTTTAATTTTTGAAAATGTTATATTGTACATCGAAAGAAATAATTCGTCAATTCATTGCAATTATATAATATATACATGAAAAGTTTCAACCTGAAATATAATATTCGTTGTAATTGGATGTCAAAGTTGGATAATTTTTCTCCAACCGAAGCTGGATATCGTTTCGGTAGCTCAGTAGTTAGAGCACTGGCGCGTATAGCCAAGGTTCCAGGTTCAAATCTGGCCTAGATACTTTTCACTCTGTTGGAGAAAGAGTATTAAACTTTGACCTCCAACTACAACGGATATAACATTGCACGTATTTCCAATGTAAATTCAATATTTCTGCAATAGAGGCAAATACCTCCAATGTAGATATTTATCATAAAAAGTCGATACTTAACAAATATTGGTATTAAAAGTATTCCGATGAATTCAATAATGGTACAATAGTGGCGTACAATATAACACATATAACAAATGCTGGTTTGCTAATATGATATATAATGGAGTTTCATATATATTTATAGGATTCTAATAATACACTTTATTTGAGCACCTTCGATCTCATCCAAACTGGCTAATTTCAGTTCAATTAACAGATCTATACATATGTATCTTTTTTAATCTTTATGGATTTTATACTTACTGACTCTATTAAATGTTTTCTCTGTAAATTATAAGTATGGCTTCTTTCCTTTTTAATATTGTATTTTATTTTTCATTTTATCACTGGTTTGCTTCATTGTTTATGAGATGTAGTCCCAAAATCATATTTTTTAGCAATGTAAGGCTAATAAGATGATGAAACATCTCATTTCATTTTTATTTGTGGTATTTAGGCATTTGGGACTTGATAATTCTGTCAAAATTCCACAAATTTCATTTCATTTCATTCATTTAATTCCATTTATTCAATTTTTATTCAATTTTTATTTAATTTCTTATTCTTTTAATATGTTTTTGTTTCCATATTAAGTGTGTTGGGGAATCTTTCATTGTCAACTAATTATTTCATACTTAATTATTATTTCATTGTTTAAGTTGGTGTTATGATAATGTTTCATTTATGGTTACATACATACATATATATATATATATATATATATATATATATATATGATACAGCTGAACAGTTTAGGAATTTCATGGGCTTCCTAGTTGATGCCAACTTACGTCCTCAGTTTGAGATTATTTTTTATTATAGATTTTTTATGCAATTTTTCTGGTAAAACTGTATTTTACGCAACTGAGATAGAGATGACGTACAAATCCGTTTATCCGTCAAATTCACTAGATTGATTAAAATATAAATTGAGACCTAAGCCGAAAATCATATAAACGAAAAGACACATATCTAAAAAGCGTCTAAGCATATAAGCGGTTATAGTTACATTGCATTAAAATGGAAAGAGACCAGATTAAGTATATATACAATATACGTAAACTCTTTTAAATGCCAGATAGTTATTTATTTATTTTTATTACCTTAATTTAAAACATTTCTGTTTATAAAGATATTTGTTGTTGCATTAAAATACAAAGTAAACATATTTGTAGTTGTATTAGAATCCAAATTAGCAAAATTAAGCAGAGTAGGCGTTCATTTAAATATTTGTCAAAAAACAGAATGCCTCTGATGAAAGTAATTATTAAAGAAAAGATCGGTAAAAAATATTTAATTAAAATGTTTTAGAAAGTTGTTGTAAATTTACTTCACGTAAATGAAAGTTAAACGAAAATAATATTAAAAAATGATAATGCAAAAATAAACAGATGTAAAAGATCAAAAGAAAGAAAATACATAAAAGAAAAGAATGGAAAAATAAATAAATAAATAAATAAATAAATAAATAAATAATAACAAAATCTTGATCACACAAGGAAGAGTTTTGCAAAAAGCGTTGATAAGAGCTAAATAACAACAAGATCTTATGTACTTTTGAATAACAATAATGATAAGAAAGTTATAATTTAGCATGAATAATTTTCCTATAATTTATATTTTTATTTTTTCAATTACTTTATTTTTTAATTTTAATCTATGTTAATGAGTTATAAACATATCAACTTAATTGCAAACATATTTTGAATCGAGATGATTGCA
Organism: Maratus michaelseni; assembly: GCA_963931845.1. Classification (NCBI taxonomy): domain Eukaryota; kingdom Metazoa; phylum Arthropoda; class Arachnida; order Araneae; family Salticidae; genus Maratus; species Maratus michaelseni. The sequence goes on from OZ007593.1 coordinate 234,655,870, forward strand.
TTGTAGCTTTATTTTTATTTTATTTTATGTTATTTTATTGCATATATATATATACCGGGTGCGCCATAAATTCATTAGAATTTTAAAATTCATTAAAAAGGAACAAATGATGCTAAAAAATTGCGATTTGCAGTAATGGAATCGCAAGAGATTAGAGGGACATAGGATTTTTTGTAATAACAAAAAAAGTTGTGGTTCAAAATATCACCAATAGATGGCGCTGGCATGCATAATATGAAGTAGATTTGTGCAAATCAGGCTGTCAATAAAACATCTGGATGCACAAGATTATTCATTAGATGCCAGCAGTATGCTATCGTTACCAGATCAAGTGCTGTTGCGTTGGTTAAGCTCTTTTAGAAGAACGGGGATTCCGTAACCGGCGCGCGGTGCTTTTTGGGGTGCGAAAATTTCGCACTCCAAAAAGGATTCAAGGCCAGATGAGGGCTCATTTCATGTGGTGGGATACTGAGGACTTCTAACGAAATAGCTTTTCCAAGAAGAAAATCGTTTCTGGAAAAATGTCTCAAATAGGTGGCGCATATGTAGGACAGCTGCTCAATACGTCACTAGTTCGTCTGCTTCTTCAAACCGTCTGTCGTGTGGTGGGTATCTGATATACAGTTTCGGTTTGATGTTGTAGGTGGCACTGCCTTAGGAGGGATTCTCGCCGGCTGCGCAGAAACGTATGCATAGCTGTGCAGCTGCCATTTTGTTCCAAAGTCGCGACACGATATTAGCATTATTTCGTTAGAAGCCCTTCTTTAGTTCTATGTTCATGCTGAAGCTTGTAAGGCTTGAAGATTCTTGAAGCTTGTCAGACTCTTCTAAAAACGGGTCGTTTGGAGGATCGTCCTTGTCATTTGCTTTATATTATGTATTCCAGCACCATCTGTCGGTAATTTTTTGAACCACAACTTTTTTTATATTAAAAAACTCCGATCTCCCTTTAATCCTAATCCTGCAAAATGCAATTTTTCAGCATCACTGGTTTCCTTTTAATGAATTTTAAAATTTTAATGAATTAGTGCATATATATGTAAACCAAGCCTGACAAAAAAAAAAAAAAAAAAAAAAAAAAAATTAAACTAATTTAAAACTTTACTAAGAAATATAGAAATGAAGGAAGCATGTTAAGGAACACTAAAAGAGGAAATATATTCAAGAGAGGAATACAATTTTGCAGCATTATAAACCTGTGAACTGAATGAATAGGAAAATAATACAAGGCTCTTTTATTAATTTAATCATGCACTATTAATTGGCACTACTTTATATAAAATAATTAAAACAAAATTGTCGAAGATCGGAATGATTAATAAAAACTAAAGAGAGAGAGAACAGACGAAACATATTATTTGCTTTTTGTCCAGATGTATATATAGAGCACCAAGGAGAGTATAATGCTTCTCAAAAGTAAAAAGGCTTTATAATTGATGAGGAAATGTGGAAAGGTACAATTACGTTTACATAAAAGTTTTAAAAGATTTCTCTGGAAAGATACAAAATTAGACAAATAGATGTTTGAAACAATGATCTGTTGACTTTAAGACTATGTAAAAGATAAGTAAAATCTATAACATAATACAGATCTTAAATTGGCCTTGATAAGAAAATAGATTAAATTTGTATTATAAAATGGATGAAAGTAAAAATAGATAAAAAGAAAAAACTTCTCTTTTATAAAAATTCAATATTTATCTTAGACTTCACGCCTAGTTTCATTGCTGCAATTTATGTAGTTCCAAAAATTTTCCGTTAAATGCATTAATTTGGCGTGATCCCGAATATGGAAAATTCTCTTTTTGATGTACGCTTGATGGAAAGTGCGAACTAGTGAATTTATTAAAATATATATAATTTTTGCTATGTTTATTTTAAGATATGGCAACAAGATAGAAAAAAAAAATTATTTAAACTATATATTTTTGATTTCCAAATTGTTTTCTTAACATATAATCATAATTTAATTAATATTAAACTACAAAATGATAAAAGAGTATTTTTAAAAATTATTACAGTTTTATTTTTTATTTATATTTTCTACTTTTTAGTGTTTAAAATATTTCCTTTGTAGCAGTTTCATAGCCAGTTGGGCTATTTTGTCGAGAGTCGTTTGGCGTATCATTAACTCCATTGTTTTTGTAACTTGCAAACAGTTGCAACCATGAAGAATATTTGGCGATTTATCATCTACGGCCTGCTAATGAAAAAATGCCTTAAAATTAACTTATTAATTTTTAACTATGCTTTAAAATATTAAAATGTTGTATTGTCATCAGAAACACAACTGTGTACATAATTTTTTATAAGTATAGCATATCAGGAAGCAAGTGGAAAATTGATTGCAAAATTCCATCTCTACATACCAAGTTAAAAGAAGTTAAATTAAATAAAATAGTATAAGAAATAAATATAAGATATGTGGAAAGTGCTAATATATATATATATATATATATATATATATGTGTGTGTGTGTGTGTATAATTTCACAATTAACTAATTGTTTTAAATATAAAATTAATGTATTCCAAGTCTGTCTTCTTTTTTTCCTTGGTATTTTGAGATCTAAAACATTCAGAAATTCTGCTCTTAGACACAATTAAATATAAATGCATAAAGGTTTATTGTGATTTATTATGTATTTGCTTCAAGTTAAAAATCACAATACGCATTAGTTACAAACACTGAAAAGATAGCAACTGAAAAAAAAAATCTAATTCTTTACTTCTATGACATATTTAAAGTACAAAAAATTATGTTCATTCATTCAAAAAAGTTTTTCTTTACAACAGCTTAATAAAATATTAAATAATTCATGCAGCAAGCTCAACTATTAGTTTACATCAGTGAGACAATTCCAACCAAAAATGGTTGTTTCGTGGTCATATGTCCAAGCAAAACAACACGGAAACACACACACAAAAAAAAGTTTCTACTACCGACCACAAACGGGTATAACAACAAAAAGCCACCTTTCCGTGCTGGGTATCCATGGCGGGAAAAAACCCACCTGCTTGACGAAAAACTCTCCCCTTTGCCTCTCCACCTTCATGAAATCTTGATCCGAAATCCCTGGACTGGATCGCGTGCCGCCCCCCTCCCAAACCTCGTGAATTATTTACGCCCCTGGGCCGCAATTGTTTTGTCGTTGCCATGGAGCAACATTCCCCCCTCCTGACCTGCACGTGCCCTTTCCCAGCACCCTCCTACTTTGTAGACGACGCTTAATTACCCCGACACCCCAGGTATTAATCAATGGATCGTGTGAACTGCCCCGGAGTGCACGCGAACATGTCGGCTCAGCCCCATTAAAGTGAATATAACCATACCGAAACGCGGATCAATCGGTGTGCCTCAACTGACTTTTCTTTCCCTTCAATTATCTTAAGATTTCAATCAGAGAGAGACATTTGGGCTTATTAAAGTAATAGGAATAACTGTTCTGGATACTCCCACTGGCTATTCATTTGTCACCACTGACCACTCTTTGGGATGCATATGTTTTCAATGGGTCACGCAATTATTCAATAAATAGCATCACAGATACATATAGTATGTTGTGATATGTTTTTATTTATGATCGTTCAGTTCGAAAACACAAAAGATAAAAGTTAATGCTATAAATAAACTATTTAGAATTGTCATTGAAAACTCAACACTATTCAAACGGATCACGCATTCGTTTCCAATGTTGATTCAAATAAGCGGCTGATTCCAGTATGCGCCTTATTTGGTCATATGAAGTTAATTTGACAAAAAAATGCTGATCACTCAGCGCGCCTCGAGTGACTTTTCTTTTCTTTCAATTATCTTAAGATTTTAATCAGAGAAACATATGAGGCTTATTAAAGTAATATGAATAGCGGTTCTAGATACTCCCACTACCTGTTCATTTGTCGCCGCTGACCAGTATTTGGAAACGCATATGTTTTCAATGTATCACGCAATTATTCAATAAATATCATCCTTCATTCATATATGTTTTGATTTGAGATCATTCAGTTTGAAATCACAAAAGATGAAATTTAATATAATGAATACAAATGCATGATCGATTTATAATTGTCATCGAGAACTCAACGCAATCATTTACAAAAGTGAGCAAGTGTCGTTCAGTTAAATCACGTTTGTGCTCCAGATTGTGATTCTGTTAAACAGCTGATTTCAGTATACGGCGGAAATTCAAAATAAGCTGTCCATTTTATTCTCAATCAACTGATTCATTCTATTAACCAGTAATTTCATGTAAGCAGTATCTATTGTGCATTTACCACTGTTTAATTGAATCCAGTTTCTACATATGCTATTGATTCTATAAAAGAAGGCGGATCAAATGGTGTGCTTCAAGTGACTTTCCTTTGCCTTCAATTATCTTAAGAGCCTACATCAGTCATGCAAAAAAACGCGTTAAGTCCATGGGAATGTTCTTGCGCGATTTCTCGCTCGCATTTTAGTATTTTTAATTTTTTTTTTTGCATAGTATAGCTGACGTCGATCAGAGGTAGCTGACGTCGATCTAACGTTGTTAGTTTTTACTTTTTCGATTTTGGCTCCAGTTTTTTATATAAGGTACTTTCACTTTCAGAACCGGTTCCAAAATTGAAAATGTCCACTTATAAAAAACTGTAACCAAAATCAAAAAAGTAAAAACTAACAACGTTAGAGATCGACCTCAACTATCCTATGCAAAAAAAAAAAAAAAAAAAATTTAAAAATATGAAAATGCGAGCGAGAAATCGCGCAAGAACCTTCTCATAGACTGAACATTAGCTTGAGCATTTCTTCGCGTGACTAGCGTAGGCTCTTAAGATCGAAGAGACATTTGAATTTATTAAAGTAACATGAATGTTTCAGATGTTCCCATTAGCTATTCGTTTGCCACAAGTGACCAGTGTCGCCAATTCTGTCGGATTTATTTTTTTATTTATTTATTTATTTTTTTTTTTCAGAAATTCCACATTTTTATCAGAAAGTTTAAATAGTTATTTTTGCTTTATATAATGATAGATATTGCGTGAATAAAATAAAATAAAATAAAATAAAATTACTAACCAAAATTTTCTAATATGAATTCGAAATTTCCGAATAAATAATCCGACAGATTTGGCAACACTGCAGCTGACCAGCCTTCGGGAATACATTTGTTTTCAGTGTGTTATGCAATGATAAATAACATCATTGGTACATATACGTTTTGATTTATGATCGTCCAGTTCGAAAGCCCAAAAGCTGAAATTTAATACAAAGAATAAATTATTTATAATTATAATATAATTTATAATTATGAGTTTTATAATTATAATATAATTTATAATTATAAGTTTTATAATTATAATATAATTTATAATTATAAGTTTTATAATTATCATATAACTTATAATTATAAGCAGTTTTTATATTTCACTGATCAATTACTGGTGCCTGGTCAATTACTGGTACACACCCATCCTATTCCACGACATATGTTTAATATTGTATAGGGTAATTTGTGGTCTCTCTGATAACATGCCCCAATTTACTTTTTTTCTCGTTCGATTTGATCGTAAGATTTTAATAAGAGAGAAGTTTATGCTTATTAAAGAAATACGTTTAAATATTATAGATACTCTCTCTGACTATTCATTTATCAACGCGAACCAAACTTCCAGAATATTCAGGTGTGAAGAAAATTGCCAATGTATCATGCAATAACTCAGTTGATACACGTAAGTTTTGATTTATGATAGTTCAGTTTCAAAGTACATGAGATGAAATTCAATGAATTGAATACAAATGTATAAACTATTTAATATTGTCATCAAAATCAAATGCAATAATTTTATTTTATTTGAGCAAACTGTCGTTAAATTAATATGCAATATTGGTTTCAACAAAATATAAAAAAAATACACTCTTATTTATTTATTTCTTCGTTTTAAGATATCGTATAATAAATATACGTTACTAGGAGATTAGATTACATTAAAAATTGTTTTACAGACCACAATTACAAAATCAATTTTTTAGATACGAACATAGGATTTTTATATTTCGAATTTTACGAACTGCGATTCCTAAATATATAATATTTAAAACCTGAATAAAACAAACTAAATATATAATATTTAAAACATGAATTAAATCGTAAACATGAAATATTTAAAACAACCTCGACCTAAAATTTAGGATTAAATTCAAATGCGCCAGAAAATTGGGATAGAATAGCCCATTTTTTTCAATCAGCAATATCTAAAATTTGAGAACTGTAAAATTTATTATAATGCTGTTGATATTTCCTTAATCCAAAATAATTAATCTTCTCTTTACTTCCCGAACAAACATGAAAAGTTTTTAAAAACTTTAATTAGTAGATTAAAATTAATTTAAGAAGCCTGTATTAAGGTTTAATTATTTTGTATATGCTTGATTGGTTTTAAACTGTTTCATTAGGAAAAAAGAAAAAAAAACCGAAAATGTTTGATAGTAGTAAACTTTTAAAAATAATATTAATAATAAAAATACTTTCAACGATCAAGGGAAAAAAAAAAGCTTTCCTTAATCATTCGGATATAAGTAATTACACAAAATTTATACCAAAAACATATCATAAAAATATACACTTCTTTTTATTAAAAAATAACAATTTTGTGAATTTTTTTTATTTTTCCCCTTTTTACACAAAAATGGCCTAAACGAAAGTATACTACAAACTTGAAGATCGAAAGCTCTATTTGATAAATGAAAAATCGCATATCATTAATTTTTTATATCAAAAATTGTAATTTTAAGGCAAATTTTGCCGAATGAAAATCATTTTGACTAATTTAATTTTATGTTAAATCTACCTCTGCAGATTTGATGTGTCGAAAGTAGTAGTTTTATTAAAATTGAGTAATTGAAAGTTTTAAAAACATACTTAGATAAGTATAAAGAATATAAAATATAAAATATTTTTCCTAAATGACAAATTAACGACAAATAATGGATATGTGGACGTAAAAATTATAATATTCAGGTAATTTATTAGTATTATTATTTTATTTTAAGAAGAATTAACTCTTCTCTAAATATAAAAGTATACAGTTTTATTAAGAACTTATTTCAGCATAAAACTGTTAATTATTCATATAGAAAAAATGATGACAGTTTTCTAATAAATACAAATATGTTTAAGCTCCACGGCCATAAACTAAAAAAAAAAAAAAAAAAAAAAAAAAAAATTATTTTACGGTATAATATTGGTATCCCAGATGCTAGTATTATACCGTAAACTTAACAGTAATAAACAGTAAAATAAGCAGTAATACACTGCCGCGCATGCGCGGTGGCGTATTTCTGCTTATTTTACTGTTCATTACTGTTAAATTTACGTAAAATCAACATTTTTTGTTTTCTTAGCAGTGTACCTGTGCAGGGAGGTTAGGTTATGCTAAAGCAGATCAGGAATATAAAATTGTATTTCTTTTACAATATATATATATTGTATATCATTTGTATATCAATTGTATATCATTTATACCGCATCAAACAGAGCAAAGCTTATACATCAGGCAACAATTTTAGTCCGAATGGATTCTACGAAAATCCATATAGTAATAACAATAATTTGGTCTTTAATAGTACCAAAACTGGTTTATAAATAAAATAATTATCAATAATAAAATCTGGCGGGAATGAGAGAGCCTGTGCTCACGACTGAAGATCAATTTACGTACTTGCGAGATCAATTGCATATTGCTAGAGTAATTACCGATAAAATAAGTCAGAGGCATAATCTTCAGGTATTTTAAAAATGTTCCAGTTCAGTGATTAAGTCGAATAAAGGGGACTCATTTAAAAATCCCGAAGGTACAGTTCAGCATTTCATACGTGGTATGGAATTCGACGGATATATTTGGCCAACGATCGCAGAGTTTCAAATTAATGGTTCAAGTTATCGGGTATTTTCTCAAGTTACCAATTTTGTCCTTAAGTAAAGATTTCAATTTTAAACAAGTAAAATACCAAATGTAGAAACTGCATTTGAAAAGTTATCTTCTGTAGCAAACTTGCAAAGGAATTCGTAACTCGCTAACGAATTGAATAAAGAATTATTGACATGGCGAATGCAACCGAATGCAACATTGTTTCCTTTATTCTAGAAAAGCTTTCTGTAATTACGATTTTGGGCTAAATTTTAATGAAAATTATTAAAATCTTATTGGAACTGAATTTGATTCATCAATATTGGTAAGAATAAGAGAAAATAAATAATTTAAAACTTTAAAACACTTCTAAATTTTGTTTTGCATGATGAATATATTGTCGAGACAGAGCTTACGCACACAAAGCACTGGTTCGGGGTCTTCAAATTTTGCTTCAAAAATTTACAAAGTAAAGTAAAGAAAAAAAATCAGTGGAGATTTTTGTACAATGTATTTATTAAGAATAAAAATATTAAATACTAATATTCTCTTTTATATTTAGTACAATTACACTGTAAAAAATAATTCTGTGGGGAAAAAAACTGAAATGTACTGGCAGTAAAGTTATCGTCTAGTCTTCGTTTTTTCACAAAACTTCCGTTCTGGTATTTTCTAAGGTATTTTCCGCTATTCAAGACCGGGATTTTTTTTGTTTTTAGAAATAAATGTGAGCAACAGCGCAATATTAAAAAAAAAAAAAAATCTAAATAATAGTTATATATGTTGATGCATATTCACGTGAAACCGATACTTGTATTAAATATTACCACACCTGTTTTTTACCGCCTTGCCTTCCTCCGAATTCGAACTTCAGTTCTTTACCCTGATGAATGCTTTGTCTTCTACACACCAGCTGGACACATTCAATGACTTTGTTATGGATCAAAACATCAATTACGAAAATTTAGCTGAAAATTTTCCGTTTTCTCTCTATTGATAAGGAGCATTTCCATTTTCTGTCTTGGAAGGAACATTTCCGTTTTTAATATTCAACGAATAACGATAAAAAGTAAATTTTCTGCTTCTTCTGGGAAAATATACGATTTCCACTCAAAATATATCGTTTCCGTTAAAAGGCGAAGTTTCACATAAAATCACAAGTATATACATGATTTTTTTTTTTTTTTTTTTTTTACAGTGTACAATATGTAATATAATTGAGATTCATATCAAAAAAGGTGGATGGAATAGTGCAGGTGCTCGGGTAGCCAAGGAAATTTTAGACAAGTTTTGTACAGTATTAGACAAGGACTCTTTATCCGTCAAGTGAAATAATCGCTGTAACGAAACGCTGTTTAAATACGGTTGGCTATATATAATACCAATTGGACAGTTATTACGCATTTTATTCTTATGAAGGGTGTTATGAAATAAGTCATTTTATTGTATTTTTCTGGAGTTAAAAAAACTTTATTAAATAAGAGAGTTTTATTACTGAGATGGAATGAGAAAATTGGTAATTAAAAATGTTTATGAATTCGATTTGTCTGGCCGAATTCTAAATCGCGTAAATACAGTCTAATTGTCATGTAATTGATATATGTTATTGATATTTACTATGGAATGTTTTGTATCGAAAATGAAGTGTGTAGCATTTGTGGTTCGTTTACAGGGACACACAAAATAATTCCGTTTCATTATGGTCTATGGGGAAAAATTGTTTGCAATGTATTTTAAGGTTGTTACACTATTTCTAACATATTGAAATTGGTATACCTCGCTGAGATCGACTACAAGATTCTTACTGTTAGGATATGGTGAGCATAGCATTTATCGTTCTTTTACATGGACACACAGAAATTTTGGTTACGGTACTGTTTATGCACGATAATAACTGGCAGTGCGTTTTTAGTTGTGGTATGCGTTTTTAAATTTAACTAATTTTTTGCATATTACTTTAAATGTATAAATTCTATAGATCATAGATAGGGCTGCGTAAAGTAATTCGAGTACGTTTTCTGTTATTGACGAAAATTGCTGAAGGGAAATTTTCAACTGCGTCATGCATTTCCTAACTGAACTAAATTTTAGCATAATATGTGGTATAGATACAAATCAATAGATCATATACAGGGATTCACAAAATAATTTGAATTCTTTTCCGACTATAGATGGTAGCTGCCGAAATTAAGTTTTTAAAGGTTTTATGCGTTTTCCAAATTGTTTACTTAGATATAATCTTTTAACTCATTAAACGGGAAATTTTTTTACAGTATTCTGAATGTTGAAAAGTGTTTCATAATCAATGATTGACGCATGATTTTTGTTTCTTGTTTCTTATTGTCTGAACACGCCAAAATGTTTTCTCGATAATAATCAATTTTTTAATAGCATTATAACACACACACACACACACACACACACATACATATATATCGTATGCGTTTACTATGCAAAAATTGTTGTTTTGTCTTTTTTAATTTATAATTTTACTTTACCTGATGTAATAAAGAAATTTAATTGTAATACGTCAGTATAATCTCAAAGCGTTAATTAAATTAAACAATTTACTTATCAGTGGTGATACATCAGGGGTCGCTTATAGCAAATAAATTGTTAATAGAACCAGCAAATTTCATAAATAAAATAAGCGATAAAAAAATTAAAATCATAACGCTTTTTTTATCGTGTATTTGAATTAGCAGCTTCATCAAATAAAATTATGATTCTAAAATACGATTCATATCTGTGGCATTTAATGTACTAAAATCTAATAAGTACACTCGTACACAAGTTCATTTGCCACATAAAACTTATGGTATCAAATATATTACTCATGTTATAATACTACTCACGAAATCTTTTAAAGCTTTTACATTTCTTAATTTACTTTTCAACTCAATTGAAGATTTCAAACGCCATAATGTAGAATCCACCTTTTTTAGATCAGTTATTACATTGTTACCATCAGATATAAAAACTCACTCTTTACCACATGACCCTAAGCGTTCAAAGAAAAATCAAATTAAGTTTAAATTCACAAAATAGAATCAAACAAATAGCAAAAATATTTTAGCAAGCTCATTGAAGTCTCGACATCATCAAAATTAAATAAATATCTGGTAAACAGATAGAAAAAAAAATAGGTTTTAGTCTTCTAAATTTATATTATTTGCATTTCCCCAAAGCAAATTCATAGCTATGTTTTACCTTAAAAAGTCTGAAGCATCTTTAGAAATTTTTCCAGGCCGTAGCTATAAACAGTCCAAGCTTAAAGAACTCAGTTCTTTCAGATTGTGAAAACAGGTTGTACAATTATACATCTCTGAGAACAATGGCAGGTTAGGCGAGGGTAAGTATTCAGGCCAGGCATGGCTATTATACCTAATGGAAGTATATATTCAGATTTTAGACAGAGGTAAGAGAAGAGAAAAGGGTAAAGACTGAAAAAGCAAATGTGGAAAGCGAATGTATCTTTGAATGGTCATGAACTGCAAAAATAGCAACAACTAAATTAAAATAGAGTGATGTTATAAATTTTCATACACACTGCAAAAAAAAAGGTTGATTTTACAGTATAATACTGGCATCCCAGCTGCCAGTATTATAACGGAAAATTAACAGTAATAAACAGTAAAATAAGCAGTAATTAACTGCCGCGCATGCGCGGCAGCGTATTACTGCTTATTTATACTGAAAAATAAGCAGTTACTGTTTATTTATACTGTACTGTTATTTATACTGTAAAATTTATACTGTAAAATCAATACTTTTTTTTTTTTTTTTGCAGTGTAGCTATCTCGTAAATTTGTTGGAGAGTATTTATAGTTTCAAGATCGAAAAAACCAAACATAAAATCGAAATTTATATTAGGTTTTATACAATGATAAACAGAAAAAGAGAAAAAGAAGTACATCTGGAAAAGAGAATGTATGTGAAAGATCATGAAATGAAAAATAAATAAATAAAACAATTATAAAATCGATGTAAAATGATTATATAAATTTTCATGGTCATGAACTGCAAAAATAGCAACAACTAAATTAAAATAAAGTGATGTTATAAATTCTCCTACAGCTATCCCGTATGTTTGTTGGAGAGTATTTATAGTTTCAAAATCGAAAAACAAACATAAAATCGAAATTTATATTAAGCTTTATAAAATGATAAACAGAAAAAGAGGAAAAGAGGTACATCTGGAAAAGCGAATGTATGTGAAAGATCATGAAATGAAAAATAAATAAATAAATAAAACAATTATAAAATCGAAGTCAAATGATGATATACATTTTCATGTGTAAATTTAGTATTTGTTTACGTACTTGAGAGCCTTGTTCCTAAATAATTAAGTATTACTATGAAAAAAAAATTTTGAATTCATATTAATATTAGAATTTAGATAGAGGTAAGAGGACAATCATAAGGAAAGGATTAAGGCAAATGTGAAGGATCTGAATAATCAAGATCTGCAAAATAGCAGTAACACAATAGAAATCAAATGATGTTATAAATCATTATGAGGTTTCTGAATGTTTTAATAGACATTATTTTATAAATAGCTAAGCGTCACGTTATAAAGTTCTAATATAAAATCGATATTTATATTGGGTTAGAGGTAAGACAGGAACAAAAGGAAAAGACCAATGTGGAAAACAAATTTATCCGAATGATCACGAATTATAAAATTTATAATGTGTATATATAAAAAATGATTATATAATTTATTTCTGATATTAATTTTCATGTATTGATTTTAAACATTTATTACTATTAAAAGCAAAAACAACTGAAGGAAACTTCGTGAAATACTTAAGAAAAGTTTTACGTTGCCGCAGAAAAATAACAGTAAAAAAAAAAAAAAAAAAAAAAAAAGCATATCGATACAACATATTATGAAATCAAATTGACTCATCTCTGATTCAAATTTGGGATGAATCTTTGAGTTTAAATAACTTTTAGCACTGTTTAACTGATTGTTTCATATAACATTTCAGAACTTATGACTTTTTGGTGAACATTTTGCGATAATTCTTGAATATAACTTTATTGAATAAATTTCCTAGTTTAATATTTTATTTTTATTTTTGTACACATGCTATGTACACAAATAAAATAAATCAAGGGCCTTAATCATAGATTTAAGATTAATAAATTTATTTTTAGAATTCCACCACGTTAAATTTTATTAACTTTTATCGACTCAGGGTCGAAAAATAAAAATTATTCCTTTAATAACTCAAAATAAAAAAATAACTAACAATTCAAATACTTTAAAAGTATTTTAGGGCCAGTCATAATTATATATTAAATGAATACGTGATTATATTTTCTTGACATAAACAGTAGCTTTTAACAATAATCAGGTCTTTCACGATGTGATTATCTATTAATCATGCACAATCATTCAAAATCGATTTCTTCAAATGCTACCATGTAATTAAAAGTAGATTAATAATAAAGTTTATCAAATCGTGCTTCCTTAAAGCATCTTAATGTGTGTTTGATGATTTTTATATATATTATTATCGGAATGAATAAGTGTAATGTATTAAGTGCTAAGGTTACTCTTTTAATTACATTTCCTAAATTGATCAAAAATAGATTGTCAATAGATGTGTATTTAAATGCGTTAAAAATTAATACCAACGCAAAAGAACTTAAAATGTTTAATCAATACAAATGCTGATTAAAATCTATTTTCAAGAATTTTGATTATCTTTATTTTTTAAATTATCTTCAATGAACGGAATCTTTTAGCAGCTTATTCAGTGAAACAAATTTATTAAAGAAGAAGAAGAAGAAGCTCAAAATCTTTATTCAGTGAAACTTCCTAAAACAAAATATAGAAAAATACTCTTTAAAGATATAATTGTATGGCACCCCTTCCTTCAGGACTATAAAAGTTTTCCGTTTGCATTCATAAACAGATTCAACTTCCAAGAGGTTTTTGTGTGTATTGTTATAACATTTTGAATGTTTTTAAAACTCTCTTCTTTCTCCCAAACAGCTATAAAACCTAGATTTTTCCAAAAAAAAAAAAAAAACCGATTTGGTAGAATAATGTTCAAATAGTTTTTCATAACCTTATTAGCAAGATTATAGCAGTTTCGACTCATCATTTTTAAGACAATAAATTTAATTACAGACGCTTATTCTCCAACCAATTAAAAATCGTTTTTGAACGAAATTCTATTTAAAAGCACGATTGAACTTTAGCTTTTGTTCAGTGAATTCCTCTTTAGCAAAATAATAACAAAGAGAGGATAAAAATTAGTAAAAAGCATAATCTGCCTTCTGCAAATATTTTTAAATAACAGTGCATTACACTGTCTACACTGCAAAGAAAAATTGTTTATTTTACAGTATAATACTGGCTTTCCAACTGCCAGTATTATACCGTAAAATTAACAGTAATAAACAGTAAAATAAGCAGTAATACGCTACCGCGCAAGATTTTTACTGTTTATTACTGTTGATTTTACGGTATAATCTGGCAGCTGGGGTGCAGTGTAGAAAATCTAGTAAATATCTAATTTTGGCACAATTTTGACTACTAGCTTTGTAATGATCACCTTTGTTTTTCCAAAAAGTAATTGAAGCTTTCTATAAAAAAGAACAAATAAAAATAAGAATATCTTTAAAGACATTTTTAATTACGTTACAAAAAAAATTCAAATCAATGTAATTGCAAAAATAAACGCTATTCCCAAAATACACGCATTTAACCTTGAATAAAAGCGGCGGGGGAAATCATTTTAAGTATTTTTGAATCAAAGTTTATTTAACTTTTTACAACGGGAATTGAAAAGAATTATTCCTATTTCGTAATTTAAAAACTCAGGAAACGTTCCTAAATACTATCATATTGATAAAACATGCTACTTTGTTTCAGCTAGGTATTCACAGACATAGAAGAACTGTGAAAAGAGAAATAGTGTTAAATGGAAAAGCTACTGAGCAAGAAAAGGAACAAACAGCAGAATGTGTATATGTAGATGATTCAGTTAAATTACCAAATAAAGTAGACTTTTATTAATGAACTATAAGAGAAAAGGTCCCTTTTTTCAGTTAAATAAAACTAGAAATTAAATGTGAAGAATGAAGCAAACATTGAACATGTTATTTTAATAATACTGTAATTTCATAAATTGAGCAATACAAATGTCAATTAATATACGGATACTGTTAAACTGCACGCCACAAAAGCTAGGATATCTACAGTGTTTTTATTTGGGTTTTTGAAAAGGTTATTTTGTTTACATAAACTGAGCCATGTATAAAACAAGATGCGCTTTTGAACTTTATAAAGGGGATCCCTTCTTATCGCTAATAAATGCGATTTTATCTTTGCATCTATTGATTTTGTTGTTATAACTGGAATTGCAAGAAAAAAAATCTGATAAAAAATATTTTCTAAGTGTATTTTATTGCTAAATAAAACAATAAAACAACGTCAAAAGACTATTTGCTTTTGGGCTTACTCAAATAAAATGTCTTATTTACCATTTCATTTTAAAATGCTCGCTCTTTAAATAAGGGTAATTTTAAATTGACACAAAAACTCTAAAAAAAAAAAATCTCTGAAATTAATTGAACTCATTTTCACGAAAAATTGCTATCTGAAATAATATTATTCCATATAAAATTGTTACGGACTGAAGTAAAATAAAATTAAACAAAATAGTAATGAAGGGAATTTGAGCCTTATGCATTAATAAATAGAGATAAATCAATGCTCAGTTAACTCAATAAATTTAATTAAATATTTTTTTCTTTAAATAATATTTAGATATATTTTTAAATGTCTGGTTTCTTTTAATTTAAGTTTTAATTATTCATGTTACTGGCAGTAAACCCATTCTTTGCATGGAGAGAATGAAAATAAAAATACTCATCAATCCTAAACAAGAGAAAGACACAACGCTTCCATCGATGAATATAACATATAAAAAACTATTTTTGCAATTTCATCCATAAAAATTGAAACATATTACAATAATTGTTTAAAGGAGATGCAGTCCTCAATTTTATTTCCAGCGTAGACTAAGCTTAAAATCACACATCATAAAGGTAAATTGTTTTAATTTTCATATAAAAACATAATTTTTTAGTGCCGGAAAGGTCTGAAATTTCATAAACTTTAAAGTATCATAATTCGGTGAGTTTTGATTGTATAAGAATGGGATTTTTACTGCTGTACTTTCCAGAGCATGGATAATTTTTTTTCCTCTAAATATAATTTATAGGACCTAGGGGTAGTATAATAATTTAAAAAGTGTAACTTTTCGAAAATTAATGTCAAGACTTTTTCATGACTATAATCTTAATTCCTACCTTAATTTGAACACTTTTGCAAGTTACATTACCTACGTATCTCCAACAGGTAAAATATTAAGGCGCTTTTAAATCTTTTTAAGACACACTGCACAGAAAAAAATGAAACCCAATTTGGGTCGAAAGATTCTTAGGTATGTGGTATTTAACAGTGCCCAAAATGGATACACAATGGTAACCAAAACAGGCATGGCCCAATTTGGACACATACCTAAGACTCTTCCGACCCAAATTGGGTTTTATTTTTCTTTGTGTAGTGTACTACACAATAGATCAAATGAAAAGCTTTTCTACGTATATGTTTTTTTAATTTATGCGTTCGTGTCGTTATTGAGTACATGTATATATAATAGAATGTATAAGAATATTTCGTTTACTAAGAAGAAAACTTTAGATAGTAGAACTGATAGAAACGCAGTTTTTATTGCAGAATGTGCGAATGGAACTCAAATTTTGAGGCTACTATATAATAGAGTATATTTGACTATGAAGAAAGAAAGCATGCTTAATACTTTTTCAGATCAATTTTTGATTATAAAAATTCTATGTATATGACAAATTGAAGCAAGAATAAATGTAATTACAGTGTATGTTTATTTTTAAATATTTACTAGAGACTAAAACAAAATATATTATTAAATATAAAGCTAATTTTGACCCTATTCTTCAAAATATGTTTGAAGTCGCTAGAGAGCATTTTCACACAATGAAAAAAAATACGTGTTTATTTTACAATATCAAGTAACATATGTACATATATTTTTAAATCCATTTCGGAGAATGAAAAATGAAATATAAGAGATACATTTAAGGAGGAGTGTAAAATTTTCCAAAGTATGCTTTATTTACAACTAACTACTTGAGCGACCTAAAATGAAGATATATTATGAATTTTGTACCTATTCTCATAAAAATAATTTCTCTAGGAAGGATTTTTCAAATGGAGATAGATCTAAACTCTTCTTTGTGTGTTATATTACTTCAAAAAGTGAGAGATCCCTGTATTCACCCTTTTTAGAAAAATCTTATATTTAGTTTTAAACAAAATCCTTATTAATGTATTTGCTTTTATCTTGTGTTTTGTTTTTCAGTGCAAGATTTTTCTTCCATAATAATTAAAAAATTAGAAAAGAGTATAGATAAAAAAAGTACTCTAATGCGCATGTAGTACTCGTCTTTATTTAGGATAAAACTGTAGTCTGAGAGCGCCCTTTATCTTAACACGGTATTGCTGATCGCACACTCTTAAAAAAATGTTTCATGCAGAAATATACTTAAAATAATAATAATAATAGTAATAATAATAATAATAATAATGAATATTTATTTCATTCTATAACCCTTTAAAATTTCTTCCATTCATTATGAGACACCCTATATTTTTTGTTCGTATAGTATACTACTATATGATATCTATTAACTTAATTTTAAATTAAAATTTAATTACGATATCGATACTATATGATATCGCTTTTTATTTTGAAAAAGAAAATAATATTAAGGCGGTTCTCAGAAAAATATTTTTCGCTGCTCAACAGCATGAAACTTTCTGACACATTTTCTGACTTATTTTTAAACATAAAAGCATAATACTTGCAGGCATGATTATTAAACTGATTTGTAATCGAACAGTTTTTTTTTTTTTTTTTTTTTTTTTTTTTAAACATTTGAGTTATAAGCCATTATTGTCTCAAGACTTTTTTCCCTTTCCTGTATTGTCGCTTCCAGAAATTCGGTTGAAAATGCCGACTTTGGCAGCATTTTCTGAAACATATTCTGACTTCACCGAAAAACGGTAAAAACAGTTCGCTTACATAGATTCTTAATAAGTGCACCTGCCAATTTGATACGTATGCGAACAAAAATTAATTAAGAAAATGTGCCAGAATGTAGCCAGTTTGGATTTGAGGCATTTCAAATGTTGATTCACTACGCTGATGTCTAATAATCTCTGTGCAATATTAAGCATAACAGTGTAATAAATATTTTCCTGACTGGGATATATTTTATATGTTGTACAAATATTTACAAATATTAAAATATCTTATTATAAATGGAAAGGAACTATATAATACTATCTTACAGATTAACTTAAAATATTCAGTTGAAGAAAATTATGTTTACTTCATCAATTTTACACTAGAGAAAAATTGTTGATTTTACGATATAATACTAGCACCCCAGCTGCTTATTACCGCTTATTTTACTGTTTATTACTGTTAATTTTACGGTATAATACTGACAGCTGGGTTGCCACACTGCAAAAAATTTTGGTCAAAAATTACGGTACATATACTGGCAACTTTGTGACCAGTATATATACCGTAATTTAACTGAACGGTATATGTACCGTAAAATATTTAAAGTATATGTACCGGCTGCACTCCCCCCTTTCCTCAGGCCTGCACGCAATACGTAACAAGAGCAAGAGCATCACTTTAGGGGTTGCCGTGTACACCGTACACCGAGGAAAGGCTACCAGCTTTTTTCTTACTGAAAAATAATTATTTTACGGTATAAATAGCGATTTTTTACTGAAAAACAATCATTTTACGATACCGTTTATAATCGAAATGGCACATATGCGGTGTTTTTACGCTTAATATACCTTAGAAGTACGGTATGCAAACCGTAAAGAGTGAAAACGGTACAAGTATCGTTAATTTACGGTACATCTACTGAAATTTTACGAAATTTTTTTACAGTGTAGTTTTATACTGTAAAATCAACAATTTTCTTTTGCAGTGTAATAATTTTATCACAAAACTTTCCTAGTTAAGTTAATTAAAAGTATATATTAAACATGTCATCACAGTCAAAAACTTCCTGTGCAAAAATCAGACGTAAACTTTAATTCCAGACATGTCTACTGAATACGCAGATATTTAAGATTAGAAAAGGGGATCATTTGATAATATTTTCACAAAATTTGTTTTCATTACATCTAAGTTTTGAAGAAATAAAAATTTTAGAATTAGCAAAACATTTTAAAAGAAGTTCGACTGATCAAAATGTTTTAAAAGAAAACACAACTATTGTTTCAGACCATAATAATTAGGAGTAGAATTTGTGTTTTTAAGAAAACAGTTTATTTTAACAAAGTAATTGAATTAACATGCACAAACAAAGCATTACATCAAATTATAAATGTTACTTATGCGTTTGCGAATGCTTAGGAAACAAGGTTTTTAGAGAGCTTTTTAAAAGAGGGTTTAATCGCTTCATTTAACAAAAAATATCACTTTACATCATAAAATAGATTTTATTTTAATATAAAATATAATTTTGAGATGTATTAAGAATCATTTTACGTAAGAATTACTTTAAACTTTACTGAAAAAACAATTTAAGCACTTCAATTTAAGTACGCTAAATGAAGGAATCGGTTTAAATCAATTCAGTATCCCACATAATTACGTTGAAACTATCAATAAGTTGTATTTCATTAAAATATAATTGTAACAACTGTCAACGATAAATCATATTTCCGAAATCTTTTTGTGTGGAAACAAACTATAAAATTTTTACACGCATGTATCAATTTTTTTTATAAAGAACGAACTCGAGTAAACATTTTTCAATAGCATATATCGATTTCGCTTTGCTTTAAATGGTTTAACATAATTAAATTTAATAAAAAAAAAATTACAGTCCATAAATAGCCATTATAAGGTAGCAGAAAATCATTTGTTTATCCCTATGTGTAAAACAATTTCAAGAGCTGCATCACACACTATTTTCAATAGGGAAAATTCAGTAGTAAATTGCATTGACTTGCATCAATGTTGTTCTGATTAAATTAGTATAACGTCATTAACACATTGTACACAAATATGTCTACCAGCAATATTTTTCGGCGCCATACTACACAAATAAGTGTGACATCAATATTTTCTTTAGAGACAATTTATTGCTATGAAACGGGACTATTGGTAATTTATTACCATGTATTTAAAAAAAGAACCCAGTGGACCACCAGGCATGTTTAGTGATTTCATTCTGGCGTACAACAAGTAAGAAGAGCCCAAATGTAATATTTTTTAATTAAAAAAGTATAAAATTAACGCTTTGTATAAAATCAACAAACATTTGATTGGAATTTGGGTGAACCGACTTAGATAAACACTGAAAAACACTCTTTAAATGCCTGTCAAAAAAGTCACTTTGTCAAAATCTGTGGCGGTCAACGTGTTAAAACAAATTTAAAGAATTACCACCAGGAACTGATTAATTCACGGAGCCAATAAGCTCACTTCCGTTTAAGGCATCTTCGTAAATTTTACATTAATTTTAATTTTACTATTAGATTTATTTCAGGTTTTGAGGAGCCTTTTGAAAGTGGAATCTAGTTCACGTGCCTTCAAAGTCTAGCCGTAAATAAAGATTTTAACCCCTTGAAGGGCGGTGGGACGGACATATACATCCCATTTAATTTTAATTCCCAAATGAAACATTGGCAACAGAATTTTGGAAGAAATTTTTGCTTTTACATCTTACGTGAAAAAAAGCTGTTACTTATTATCAAATAAGATTGTTTGTAAATCCTTGTGTCAGTCAATAATTTTTACATTTTAACAACAGAAGTACCTTGCCCCTGAGAGGCCCTGAACGCCAACGAACCGTAATTAATCCAAATTCTTTCGGATACGCCTTTAAAAAAATCAAAAGTGTTACACGTCACATTTTTGGCAGGAACATACTGAAGCGAACCTTAATAAAAGTTTTATATTTATATTCTCACTGAAGTCCAAGCATATTTACAAGAGTTTGAGCACATATATAGATGGACAAACGTGCAAGCAAACCGACAGACGATCCAAGGTAACAATGTTAAATTATGTTGGCAAGGGTTAAAAAGACAAAAGAAGAAGAAGGAATAGAAAGAAAACAATTAACGATCACAAACAACAGATTGCGTAAAATATGTCGAAAAATTATATCAGATGAAAGCAAAAGTAAGAGCTGAGTTGCAAAATAAATAGATTAATAAAGGTCAATTAGCTTGTATTGACAAATATTTCCTCTTAATGTACTGCAAGTTCAAAAAAGAAGAAAAAACAAGATAGTGATTTCATCGCCGTAGAAATTTTATAATTTTTAAATAAATTCAAGAACATTCCTACAAAAAATAATTATTTATTGTCTTTGCTAACTGTCTTAGAAAACATTAGAGACTTGATTGTAAAAATTTTGTAATTTTTACGAGAAAAATTTACATATCTATATAATTTCATTAAAAAATAATAAGAAGAATTAATAAAAAGCTCTCAATTGTTGTTTTTATATGTGATGGGTTTTCGCTGTTTAATAAAATAATAATTAAAAAAAACCAACGATGGCGGAAAAGAAAGTCAATGAAATAAATATGTAAATTAAATCTCAGAACTGATGCATCTTCATAAAAATCTAGTAATACTCTTGGCAAAATACAAATAATAATAATAATAATAATAATAATAATAATAACAATAAAATGTAACCAACTTCACTCACCAGCGTTCCACAACAAGAATTCTGCCAAACGTCAATAACGGTTTCACGATTTATTTATTTCCTTTGCGATCTTAAATTATTAATAATAAAGATAAGATACTAATAACTATGCGCAAATACTAAATATTGATTTAGAAATAGAACTCATTTTAGCGATTAACAAAGGGCATGGAGATTTCTAAACTGCGTTTCATGAAACCTAAAGGTTCCGTGATCAACACACATAATACAGTTTTTAGGTATAATGTAATGGAAAGTTACATAAATGACTTAATTTTGTGTTTATTCAGTGCGTTGTTACTTTCTTTGGAGACCTCTGGTTATGTATAAAAGTTTGTGAATTCGCAGTCTTAGACGATGGGTATGCAATTTGATGTCATCTCATAATGCAAAATATAGAAAAGGTTTCTTACCTGGTCCGTGACGACTGCTTAGGTAGTCCTCCTTACAGATGAACCTGTTCTCATCAAGAACATAAAGTTCTTCCCCTGTAGATAGTTGCTTACGGCACACTAAGCAAGTGAAACACTTTAGATGAAACACTTTATTGCGTGCCCTTCGCACTAAGTCTGTGGGGGAAATACCTTGGGAGCAACCAGAACACTTTGTGCCGAAACGCCTAAACAGGTAAAAAGAAACAAAACAAAATTAGCCAAAGTCATCTTGCTTTTACATGTAAACTATAAAATGTATATATAAAAAAGAAAATATGCACACAATGACGTAAAGCTTTAAATACAACCTAAAATGTATTTAGGAAAGTGGATCGCTAACTAGAATCCATTTAGAAGAGTATTTAAACTATAACTAATATTAGATACAAGAAGTAGTACCGTAATTAAACACTTGCTGATGATCACAAACAAACGGCAAATAACAAGAACAAAAATTTAAATGTATTCAAAATAAAGCCCCTTCTATCAAGTAAAAATTTCAGCCTTTAATGTCTATCAATGAAAACGAAACAGTGCTTTTTGCTAAAAGATTATCAATTTCTTCTATCTTTACAAGAAGAAAGTATTGGATCGTGAAAATTTTCGACTGCCGGTTTTCGATGGATGTATATGTTTTAGTAAGTCCTGAACACGATTTGTACCTTTTTAGAAAATGTCCTGTCCTTGAGTCTGTCTGTGTGTATGTCTGTATGTGACACAAATTTTCTGGGCGTTATATCTCAAAAACCAATATACGGAATTTAACTAAACTTTAGATTCAGTTAGATCTTGACATAAATTGGTGTTGAATTAGGTTTTGGTGTAAATCACCCAACAGGCGACGTTACTATGCTGTATTTTTCACGATTTCCGCGATAGTTATATCTAGAGAACTAATGCACGGAATTTCATCAAACTTCATATTCTATTAGACCTTGGCATAAATAGATCCTGTTTTGGTTTGGGTGTACTGTCATATAAGTGGAATTGATGTCATCCTAAAAATCGATATTCCAGTTGTTAATATACTATATAAAAACTACTCGGGAACGTTTCCGAAAATCTGTGGCAGCAAAAAGAGCTTTCTTTTTATAAATTATTCTTTAAATCTCAAAAATATATTAGTTTCTGAGGTTTCTAAAGACAAAGAACGCTTTTTGGAATCGTGAGTAACTCGGAAGAGTTTATTGTATATTTTCGTTCATGGTTATATATTTTCCTAGATTAAGAAATATTTGTCATTTTTCTACAGTGTACTTGATCATAAAAACAGCACACATCCTAAGTACTTAACAGGAACGAAAAATCATGCATTCGGCATAGATTATGAAACTTTTCCCAACACTAACAGTACAAATTTGTAGCAATATTACTAAGAAATTTAATTTTTTCATACGATGAAATGAGATATCTGAATAAGCGATTTAAAAATTCATAACTCAGTAAAAGTCCATTTTCAACAATTGCTGCCCACGTTCCAAATATTTCGTGCAGCCCTGTATATGATCTACAGAATTTATAAACAGCAAGTAATACACTAAAAATGACATAAAATTGTATATCACAGTGGAAAGAACACGTCTAGCAATTACCGATCATAGTCAGTCTTTTAACCGAATTCTCTTGTGTGTCTCTGTACATGAACGATAAATCCTACACACTCCATTCTACAGAAATAAATTTTATTGAACTTTAACGATCCTTTAAAATTTCATTATGTTTCAAGTGTCATAACATGTTCAAAATGCGCCACCAGCAATTTTTCTCCATATATCATAATAGAAAGCAATTATTTTGTACGTCCCTGATGTAATTGAACAATAAATGCTGCGAATTGTATACTCCGGTAAAAGCAAGCTGCAATCCACCTCAGTAATGCATATTAGTTTCATTATGTTTGAAATATCGTAATATCAATAAAATGCGCTGCAAACGATTTTTCCCCATAGACCATAATGTAATGGAATTCTTTGGTGTGCCCCTGTAAAGGAACTAGTAATGCTACACCCTTCATTTTCAATACCGAACATTCTATAGTAAACTTTAATAATGTGTAAACATTTCATGACAATCCCAGCATATTTACAAGAGTTAGATCACGGACAGACAGACAGACAAACCGAATTCATAAACACTTTTCAACTATGTTGGAAAGTGTTAAAAAGAATTGTAGGAAAAGGAGCACGAAAGCTACATGTGTGCCATTAATAATTTCAATCAAATTTGAAAAAAATAATAATTGGAGAATTAGTTTAACTTTTATGTTATATTTTGAATACCAAAATATCTGTGAATCAGAAACGAAACTGCCCTTTAATATGATACATAAGCCAGAAATGAGATAGGTCGCACCTTATATGTTTCACATGAATTCTATGCATTAAGGTTTCTTCCCATGTAGTGACATTTACAACTTAACCCAGATTCTTTTTCATTGCACGCTAGGAAACTTGTGAGAGATGCTCTTGTCTCCAAGTCACCTCATGCCCCCTTCTCAAATGTATTGTGTAAAGAAAGTTATGAACTTGTCACGCAATGACTGTACCTGGAGCATTCAATGATACTGGATACAAATTTAGCTAACTAGCCGCTAAATAGAAACAAAAATCCCAAAACAAATGGCATACAGAGAGATTAGTGAAGTTGGAGACAAGCAACCTGTAGAATTGGTTATACAACATCATTATGTTGTTTAGATGTTTTCCCCTTTCTCCAAAAAAGGGACATATCAGTATTATAAATTATTTTTAATTCATTTATAGCTGTAAATAATTAAATTTTCTAAATATACAAATAAGTTTTTTTTTTTTTTCAAATTATAAATTATGAAATTTTTAGCTTTTAATATCGATGCCATAAAAGTAAACGAAAAACTAGGAGTGATTCACTGATAAACGCGATGATATTTTTCTGTATAACTTGAAACTAAAAAATACAGAGTTATAAAAATATACATGATCCATTCAGTTTTGGATGAACATCAAGATCTACCGCAACCATATGGATCAGAAAAGAAACTACCCTTGAATATGATACATAAACCATAAATGATATAGTTCACACCTTATGCCTGACATGAATTCCAGGCATTAAAGTTTCTCCCCATGTAGTGACATTTACAACTTAACCCAGATTCTTCTTCATTGCACGCTATGGAACATGCTATGAGAGATGCTCTTTGTCTCTAAGTCACCCCCCATGCCCCTATCTCAAACGTACTGTGTAAAGAAAGTTATGAACTTGTCACGCAATCGTTGCATACAATGATACTTAATGCAAATTTAGCTAACTAGCTGCTAAAAAGAAACAAGAGTCCAACAACAAATGACATAAAGAGAGAATGGTGAAGTTAAGAACAAGAAACTTGTAGAGTTGGTTGTCCAACATGATTATGTTGTCTTCCCCTTTCCCCGCAAAAGGAACAAATGGATAACGAATTAAAAAAATAATGTTTATTGCAACGTATTCCACCTTTTTACTTGTTTCGAACACAAATAAAGTGGGATTTTTAAATTTATTTTGACGCTTATGGTTGCTAGCATCAAAAGACAACGAGCATAAGGAAGTAGAAGAAAATTAATAAGAATAAAGAAAGGGAAATAAAGCAAACATTACAGGTAAGATAAAGCTCCAAACAATTATAGGGTTTTAAGAAATAACGAAATATGAATAAAAATGTATGTTCAATATGTGCAGTACTTCTAGTATCAGATGGCTCCATGGTATTATAGTGTTATACTTAGTTTTTTTAAAGCGTTACTTTCAGAATGCTTTAAGATAAAAACAATACTTCATTTAAGAATAATAATAAAAGTCCGCTTGAAATATTTTCGAAAAAAAATTATCATCATCATCATTATATGTCATGAATTCCTTCAATTTCTATATGTCATAAAGACAAATGAAACAGGAAAAATTACAATACGCTGATAAGTGAGGTGATATGTTCTGTATTGAAATTAAAAGATACATAGTTATAATACAAAAATCTATAATGGATTTGCAATTTAGAATTTATTATTTATGGGCTTTGCATATACGGTATGCAGTTTTAGTGAGACTAGTTTTCAGTGTAAACATTTTATTGTAATCTATTGGTTATTTTAGTTATTCATGTGCTGATATATTTTGCTCTTTTTTCTCTTTAGATTATTGTGAATTGCATAGCTATATATAGCTGTTTCAGCTAAAAATCAATTACTTTAACAAATTTATTTTATTGTTTTTCCTCGTTCTTTTCTTTCTAAATGTTTTCAATTGTCTAAAATCACTAACTCTATAATTACTTATCTATTCAAGCGAGTTAATTTATTATTATTTTTTTTAAATTCTACTCATATTTGAGTGTATTCTGAAATTTAAGTTATAGCACAAATAGAAACCTTTTTTTGAAAAGTATATTTCAAATTTAACTTTTAATAATAATTAAAATAAGTTCTATTTTTCTAAGTTATAATATTTTAACTAAACAAACACATTAAAATCACAAAACATAGATAAAAAGTGAAAGAATTTTGAAATTATATTACTGAAAAATTCAGATATGCTTAGTACTTAATGTGCATCATAATGATACACTTATCACTTCGATAAAGGCTTGTAACTTTCTAAGAATATAATTCTTTCCATCTGGCAACATTTCTGACTCACCACTTTTGACACGAATTCAACACGCGACTTGTCCGCAAGACTTTTCACTCTGTCCTGTATACGCCCCCAACTTTCCCCGGACATAAAATAATACAGCGAAACTCGTATGTTCTCATCACGCAAATCCGCTACACCTCACATAAACTTCCACTAATGGACGGAGTTCACTAACTAGCTGCTATTAGAAACAAATGATATGCTACTGAAGCCACAAGGCAAGTATTTCTAGGAAACCTGTAGAGTTAACATAAAAAAAAAGTACTTTAGGTTTAAACAATGCGTCATTAAAGTTAATGTCATTTCCATAGTGAAAAAATAGCATTTTTTAAGTAGTATGTAGTCTATGTTTAGAGATTTTTTTTCTTTTATACAACTGAACAAGTTTATATATATATATATATATACATATATATTTTAAGGCAGTTAAGGCAGTTCTTATAAATATATCCCCCCACCACCTTCCCGCTCAATAACGCGAAATTTTCTAGCACGTTTACGGATTCATTTTTAAATGGAAAGGCATCACATGCAGGCCTGACGATTAAAGCGATTTGGAATCAAATGGTGTTTTTCTTTTTCTTTTTTCATAAATGAAATACATATTGAGCTATAAGCGATTGATACCACATGACGACAGGTTTTTTTTCCCTTTTTTGTGCTGTCACGTCTGAAAATTCGGTTCAAAACGCCAACTTTGGCAGCATTTTCTGAAAGACTTTCTGCCTTTACCAAAAAATAGAAAACACTATATTTGATTACATAGTTTCTAAATAAGAACACTTGGTAATTTCATGCATTTACGAACAAAACTGAATTCATAACTGTGTCAGAAAATAGCTCCTTTGGATTTGAGAACAGCCTTCAGGCTATTCTCAAATCTAAACTGTCTACTTTCTAACAGATTTTTAAATTGATTTTCAAATGCATCAAATTGGCAGGTGCTGTTATTAAAAAACTGTGTATTTTTCCGTTTCTCGATAAAACGGAAGATTTTTCAGAAAATGCTGTGAAAGTCGGCGTTTAATTTCGGTTGAATTCGGTTGAATTTCGGACGTGACAGCGCAGAGAAAAAAAAACTGTCGTCCTAAGGTAATGATCGCATATAACTCAAGGTCTAATCCATTTATCGAAAAAAAAACTCTTCGATTACAAATTCAATTTAAATGACATATCGACTTGTAAGTGGTAAAAAAAAAAAAAAAAAAAAAAACCTAATTTTTATTTATTTATTTTTATTGCTTTATATTAGTAGTACTATATTGAAAGTCGAAATATTCATAAGTAGTAATGAAACATTATTTTGGAATTTTTTTTTTTTTTAAATTTAAAAACTTCTTGATTAAAAAAAAATATTTCAGCATTAACGATACAAGTATTTTTCTATTAAAAAGGACGAAAGGGGGAAATTATTTATTTATTTTGTTTTTTTAGTTCTTGTAGAGAGCTCAATAATACACTTAAATATATACATAAAGGAAAACAGAAAAAGCATGCTAAAGCACGGAGTTCACTGGCTAGCTGCTGACAATTGATAATATGACTGCAAATGATATGACTATAGTAGCCACAAGGCAGGTATATTTCTAAGAAACCTGTAGAGTTACACTAAAAAAAGTACTCAGGGTTTAAACAATGCATCATTAAAACGAATGCTAACTGCATAGAGAAAAACTAGTTTTTTAAGGTATGTAATATGCGTATTTTAAAAAATACAATTGAATGATTGTTTTATTTATTTTTTAATTTAGTGTCAATAACTTAAAACTTAGACTATAATAAGATGAATAGCATGCTATTATATATATATATATATATATATATATATATATATATATATATATATATATATATATATATATATATATATATATATATATATATATATATATATATATATATAATAGAAACAAAATTATGTAACACGATACGGGAACCTCTGCTTTAGAAGTAATATTTCCTGTTTTACAATTAATTTTTAGATATTAATAATATTTTAATATTTTTAACTACTCCTTTTATCTTTAAATATATTTTTTTAATAAATGTCAGTGACTTATGCATCGGTCAAAGATAAAGATTTAAAAAATATATATTGGAAGATTTTTTTTTTTTCATTTGTGTGCGCGTGCGTGAGGTTATAAGTGCAAACATTTAAAAGATTATTTTTATCTTAGCAATTAAATATATTTATTAGGATTTATATTAGCCAAGAAAAACAAAAAGAAAACAATGAAATTTAATTTTTTTTCAAATGTATCTTCATAGAAATAAAAATACACACACACACACACACACATATATATATATATATATATATATATTACTTTTACTGATATTTTTAATGCCATACCTACGATTTTTGTTGTTGTTGTTGTTGCTGTTGATTTAATGGCGAAAACATTTTCTATCACAAAGGGGAAAAAATGGCCTTTATTATTTGAATTATTTTACTTCGAATTTTACATGTATTATATAGAACAAAAAATATTAGAGGGGTATGCTTTTTTTTTATTTTTTTTTCTTCTGTCATGTTAGTTGGATATATTTTTGCCATTACGATCTTTATAAACAAAAGAAAAATAAATGCTGTTTTTATAATTCTATTTTATAAAACTTTATAATACTATTAAAAGTTTTTATATAAAATATATATATATTTTTTTTTCAGCTTAATGTAAAAACCCAGATGGCGCGTCAAGTAATGTTTGATTCTTATCACAGAAAAAGTACGATATTGTAGATATGGAAAACGTATTTCTGAAGAAAAAATACCCCCCCCCCTCCCCGCCCCTTCCGAAAGTTTAGTAATAAGGCCTAAGTTTTGGTTCAGTAAGCTGTCACTGACATAAATTTTAATCAGTTAACAAAAGAAATAGAAAATGCAGTTTTTGAAGTTTATATTTTATTATTTTTTATTTATATGCATTTAGAAGCAAACATTTATGTATTTTCAAAAAAATACTTTTTTTAATTAATGTTAGCGATTTACTTGCATTACTGCAGCCTTTTCAATGACGCCATAACGGTATTTGTAAACAATCTTTACATATCTGAAAGCGTTCATAATACTGTTTTTTATTATTTTCCCCTTATTATTACCGTTTTTTGAAAGAGAAACATACATTCTACTTCACATTTTTACCCCAATCTAGAAAGAAAATTAAAAATAAATGTAAATGCTTCGCAAATTCCAGTTACTTATAGTAGATTATGTAAGTTAATTCATAATATAAAAGCATCAAAAATTTTAAAAATATTTTAATAGCTGTTTTTTTAAAATTATTTTAATAGATGCTTCTAAATTTATCTTTATTTTTATTTAAAACGTATCAGATCGCTTTTAATCTTTATTCAAAACAAGAACAAAAGAAAAAGCAAAATAATTAAACTTAACGAAGGTGTTGTGAAAATATACAAGATAATCCACTACATTTTTCTATATGATTTGTGAGAGTAATGATCCTTTTAAGTCTGCTGTTAAATATATTTTTAAGAAATGATTTTTTCTACAGCAATCGTGAACAGGTTTAATGTACTTAATAATTTTATGATTTCATGAAAAAAAAAAATCATATTTAGAATTAAAATAATTATTTTACTTTTTTATTTTTGATATAATACATGAAGTTAAAAATAAAATAAAACATCTTACAAAAAGTATTGAGAAAATTTTAATAATTAAAGAGGTTTGTGCAGTTCTTAAAATATTAAAATATTATTAATATCGAAAAATTTATTGTGAAAAGGGTACTTCTAACGCAATTGTTCCCAACGTGGGGCATACGCCGCAGGAGAGGAAAGAGGGGGGCAAATGGATTTTTAAGAGAGGCAGGCAATTTCAGATTTATTATTAACCCATTTCCTGCAAGTTTTATTGCTTTCTTATGAAAAGTAATGTTGTAGAAACTAAAAATACAAGTTATGCAAATTTCAAAAGTAAAATTCCAAAACTATAGTTACTAGCCAATTTTTAAAATATTACCATTCAAAAGTTCAAAATACAACAACAACCGGAATAAGTATATTGAAAGATTCTGGGGGTATTTAGATACTTTAATTATATTTAAAATTATTTAAGACGGTTCTAAAAAAATATTTTTATTCTCTCAACTACATGAAATTTCTGTCACATTTTCTGACCCATTTTTGAACGTAAAAGCGTGACACTTGCAGGCATGATTATTCAGACTACTTGTGATCGAACAGTTTTTGCATTTTTCAATAAATGAATTACATCTTGTCTTATAAGCGATTGTAGTTTTATGGCGGTAGTTTTTTCTCTCGCCCGCTCTATCGCGTCCGAATATTTGGTACAAAACGCCAACTTTGACAGCAATTTCTTAAAGATCTTCTGCCTTTACAGAAAAATGGAAACACAGTTCGATTACATAGTTTTTGAATAAGAGTACCTCCAAACCATACGTTTGAGAACAAAAATGAATTAAAAACTGTGTCATAAAGTAGCCCATTCGGATTTGAGAACAACCTTAACTTTTTTTCTGGTTAATGTATTTGAAAAAATTATACAATTTTGTCGATTCTTTATTGAACGAGGTGTGTATATATATTCATTGTGCAATATATCACATTAAAAAACTTTTACACATGGAAGTATTTAAGGCTATATCTAAAACTGACTGTCTTAAATACATTTAACTTAAAAAATTTTTTTTTCAATATCTATATATACGAGGTAACTATCAGCCTTATAAAACTGATAAATACCCAAATAGGCATCACAGAACGAAATGGGTTAAAAGTATATATCTTACGACTTTGGTGTTTCTTATACACAATTTATAAACATACATAAGAACACGTTTTAAAATTTAAAATCCAATTATATAAGATGGTCAACAGGCGATAATAAGGGAGGAAAATCATGTTTTTAGAAATGCTTAGGTGAATAAAAAAAGGTTGAGGACCACTGTATTAAAAGGTAAATAAAAATTCATTGTAATTATTTAAAGAGTAAATTTGCATATTTAAAAAAATTTGCATACATTGATAAAATCAATTTTGAGTTTGCTATTCAAATGTGCGCGAAAAAGTATTTTTGATTTTATAATAGTTAACTATTTAAAAAAAAATTCACGTTAAAAAATGTATAGAACAAAACAGGAAATATATTACGCATGTATTTTGATAACTGATAAACCAATATTAAAACGAGAATATTAATCATAGAAATTAATTCAAAATAAAAAGTGTTATCCAAAAATATATGAGTATCTCAAAGAATTTTCTTTCCATATCATTATGCATTATTTATTTAATAATGTTTCTTCTGCCAATCTTTGAAGTAATATTTACTTGCTGCAAAGTTTTAGTGTTAAATTTAATGAACCGCGAAATGAGGAAAGCAACAGGGTGCATATTAGACCCTTTAATGTATATTAAAGGCACATTATTCATGTTTTTTTTATGAACATTTATTTATATTATCATTTGCTTAATACACAAATACGATTCACTGCAAATGACTTTCTTATGAAGCATTCGGAATGTGCTGCTGTTTAGTTACGATAAATTAAGATCGTTCTGATGCTACATTACATATGCTTTAGCAAAAACACTCTTATGTGTTTTGGAAGATTTATCAAAAAATCAATTTGTAAATTTGTTCTAAATAATTCAGAATCTACAAACTGTTACATTAAAACTGATGCTGACAACAAATTGGATTCATGGTATTGGAGTATTTTTAACTTTTTTGCTATGGATTCAGGTGTTTTCCAAAAACATTTGAGATGAAGAATCTCTTCGTTATATCGCGTTTCGGGCTCATTCGGATATGTCGCTCTTCTTCCACGTCTCCCGAGAAGAAAAGTAATAAAAAGTTCGCTCACACGTTAATCACACATTTTAAGTGACCGAAACTTTAGATTAAAAAAAGGGGAAACATAATTCTATGTTGCTAATTTATTGAGAAAATTGTAACATTCGTACAAATGAACGTTTTGGAGAGGAATATAAAGCCCAGATTATCATATTTCTTAATTCAATACTCTTAGTTGTATCATTTTTGTCTTGTCCCCCGACAAGTGCGATTAAAGGAAAGGCTACTGTATTAAATTGGAAATGACATTTGAAAACCACAGAAGTATTTCAAACCCAATTAAATGCTTTTCAACAAATACTTTCCATAATTTACTAGTAGACGTCTGAAAGCACTGAAGTAAAATTCTACAAATTAGTTACATTATGATATAGGGAATTCCGAAAATTATCGTGAGAAAATAGAGTTCAAATGCTATCAAGACTAAAATATTAACTTATATTGAATGAAAAACAGAAAAAATGCTTCAAAACCAACAAAACACATAACCAAGAAACTCTCCATAGCTTTTCAAGAGGGGGAGGGAGTGGAATTTTAGGGGAAGTGTAAAATTTAATACATTATAGATTCTTTGTGGTATTGGGAATATCTTTTTTTTTTTTTTTTCGAACAGGAAAATATATGAATATTAATCCATTTTATGTATATTAAAAGCACATTATTCATGTTATTTTTATGTATATTTCTTTATATTATCATTTGCTTAATATACACATACGATTTACTGGATATGATTTTCTTATGAAGCATTCATAATGCGCTGCTGTTTCATTACAATAACTTAAGAACGTTCATAGGGCTGTTCATTACAGATGTTTTAGCAAAAACGTTTTTATGTATTTTGCAAGATTTATCAAAAATTCAATTTATGATATTGCTTGCTGTAAAGTTTCAGGAACTACAAAGTGTTCAATTACCAAATTCTGATATTGACAAGTGTTTATGACTTTGATTTGTCCGGCCGTTTGCCTGTCTCGTCGTCTGCTCGCGCTCTAACTCTCTTAAATATACTTAGATTGCCATGCAATTTATATATGTTATTAAGGTTTACTATAGCACGTTTGCTATTGCAAATAAAGTAAGTAGCATTTATAGTTCGCTTTAAACACTTTCAAAAGTGTTCAGGACTTCGCTTTGTCTGGCCGTCTGTCAGCACTCTAACTGTCGAAAATATACCCAGATTGTCATGTCATATATATATATATATATATATATATATATATATAATATTATTGAGCTTACAATAGCCAAGGGTGTTACACTATTTCAAATGTAATGAAATTTATATACATAGTTGAAATACACTACAAGGTGCTTACTGTGAAATATGGTGTGCATAGCATTTATCGTTCATTTACAAGGACACACAAAAGAATTCGGTTACAGTATTATGCCTATGAGCGATAACTACTGTAAGTGCATTTTCAGTTATGGTATGCGTTTGGTCTTTGCACAGTGGTAAATTTTTCAAATTTAAAACGTATATGGAATTCTTTAATTTTCTTTCATAGAAAAACGCGATTAATATTAACAAGATAATGTACTAAGATATCCTTAAACTCTAGTTTCAATAATTCTTTAATTATTATTATGCCAGTATGCCAGTGTAATTCTAACGAGTGATATACTAACTTATAATTCCAAAGGTGTAAAGAAAATAAGAGTTTATTTTATATTTTTTATTTCTTTTTCAAACTTCTGTGCGAAAACAATTGCAATCCTCATTTAAATTTCAAAAATAATATTTAATTATTTTTGATTAAAATAATTGTCGAAATCTGTCTGTCTAACTTGAAATTTTAGATTAGAATTTGAAATTTAGATTAGAATATGATAATGTCACCATATTTTTTCTTCAAGTATGTGAGCCCTGACCTAGTTCCATATTTAAGTATTTTCGTACTATAACATTTGAGGGGAAAATGTTTTCCCTAGACATTCCATTACAACATATTGGTACATTGTAGTTCACAAATCCCAAACTGATTTAAACAGTCTTGTGTAACAAGCAAACAAACAACAGCAACAACAACAACAAACCTGCCGAGCGCCTTGAAGTTCTGATTAAAATCAATAGATTGCTGAGTCCAAACGATGAAATACTTCATCTTCCTCTCTGGCCTGTTATGCTCCAGTAAACTAAAAAAAATTTAAAAGTAGACACCCGAAGAAAAGCTGGCCGGTATATTTCAGCAAATATAAGACCGTGACCAAACGCAATGGCTTTTCAGGAAGTTGTGTCCGTCGACTCACGCTCGTTTTTCATACAGGAGAGCCAAAAATAATGACAAATGGAGCATCATGCTGAGCATTGCAGGAAAGAGATACAATACATGGCTGTTCTCGCCACAGAAAAAAAAAAAGAAAAAAAAAATGTTTCCTGTTCTCAAGACGCTCTGAAAAAATAGCAAGCTTTGTCTTTCTATTTTTCTTGCGCAAAATACAGGATATTCAAGGATTCGAGTACGTTTATGAATTTTCAAGGATGGAAAATTAATTTATCGTAACCCTAATTATGTAAGAGCACAACGAAAAGGTGCAAGTCTAGAGAAATGGCGAAGTTACAGGTGGTGATCCAGATAATGAAAACTATCAGAAATAAAACAAATATCTTTATTAATACGGTATAATTCCACCTTTGCTATTTAGTATTGCTTGAATTTGTCTGATAATTGAATTGTACCAATCCTGGATAATGGCTAACTTTCCAAAAATAAAGGAGGGGGGGGGGGTGGACTTATGTATGTCATTTACTTGCTCAAAATAGAGGAAATACAAGAATTCAAGAACGCTTATGAGTCTTCAAAGAGGGAAAATTAATTCATCGTCCGTATGTTAATTATGGAAGACCACATCGAATAAAAGTGTATGGCGAGTGAAATGGTGAAGTTACAGGCGTTGATCAAAATAATGCAAACTTTCAGACATAAAGCAACTATCATTATTAATGCATCATAATGCCACTTTTAGCATATAGTATGAGCTGATTTCTCTAGGAATTGTACAATCCCAGATCTTGGTTAACTTTTTGAAAAGAATGGAACTTTATGTATGTCTTTTATTTGCTCAAAATAGAGGAAATACAAGAATTCAAGAACGCTTATGAGTCTTGAAGGATAGAACATTAATTTATCGTCAGAATGTTAATTATTTAAGAATACATCG
Source organism: Maratus michaelseni (assembly GCA_963931845.1). NCBI lineage: Eukaryota > Metazoa > Arthropoda > Arachnida > Araneae > Salticidae > Maratus > Maratus michaelseni. The sequence goes on from OZ007593.1 coordinate 234,691,671, forward strand.
AAAGTGCAAGTCGAGTGAAATGGTAAAAAGAAAAGTGGTGGGAAAAAAAAAACTTTCTATAAATAAAACTAGTTTTTAGTAATACGGCGTAAGAACGGCACTAATCCATCTAGAAAGTGAATTGTACAAACCCTGGTACAAATGATGCTTAACTTTCTGAAAAAATATTAGATTTCTTTGTATTTCACTTTTACTTGCACAAAATATGGGAAATTGAAGTATCCAAGTACGTTTATAAATCTTCAAAGATGAAACATTAACTTATCGTCAGATTGTTAGTTATGTAAGGACACACCGAAAGTACAAGTCAAGAGAAATGCTGACAACAGGCAGATTAAAATAATGAAACCACCCAGAAGTTATACAAACCTCTTTATTAATATGGAGTAGTGTTACCTTTACATGCAATATGGCCTGAATTCTGAATTCGCCTAGGAATTGAATTGTACAAATCCTGTAAGATGACATTTGTTTTTCTCCTTTGTTAGCGTAAGTAGAAGAAATTCAAGGATGCGAGAGTATGTTTGTGAATCTTCAAGGATGAAAATCATTATAATATTAATTAAAGAAGAACACATCAAACTAGCAAATAGAGTGAAACGTTAAAATTACCGGTTACTTACTCCAACTTAAGTGGGTGTATTTCATTCTTTGCAATGCTAGTTAAGGATGGTAATTTATAATACACACTTTAACTAACAATTAAATTTAGATTGAAAAAAAAAACTCTTAGACCAAGAACTAAGCTTAGAGCTATATTAGATCTTGAAGAAGAAAAAAAATAAGAAAGACAAGTTTCTATTTGATAAAAGACAATAAAATAATTAAGTTAATTGAATTAAAACATTTCAAATTTCATCCTAGGACTTTTCTTTCATATATTTAGGAGTCTTCAAGGATATAAGATTAATTTAGACAAATTGGGAGAAATTATAAAATTGTCAACTATTTACTCCAATTTATGTGTGTGTTTACATAAATTGCAGTCCAATTCAAATGCAGTATTTTAAAACGCACAGTACTACAACTGACAACTAAAAATAGATTGCCAGCTAAAAAAATCCCAACTGTTATACCAATCATCAAGTTTAGCACGATATCTTTTTTAGAACATTGTTCTTAAAAAAATAAATAAATAAATAAATAAATAAAATAAAATAAAATAAAATAAATAAATAAATAAAACAAAATATTAATAACAATAATAATTATGTGAATTGGATTAAAATATTTCATGTTTCCTAATCTAATTTTCCTTCTTCTTTTTCATAATCATGATTCATTTTCCCTTTTTGTTGCAACTTTTAACATTAACATCACATCAATATACACAATAGATTTTTTCTTTTTTCACAACCGAATCAACTTGTTCTATTTTTAATTTCAATAGTAAAAAGAGAAAATTCAGTTTTATCGAACAAAGTATATGAAATTATGGCAACTAGTGTGCCCGTTTCAACGTGTCGAGTAGATTATTTTCTGTTTAAAAAAATAAAATATTATAAAAAGAAATGAAAGAAGACCAATTGATTGGACTGACTTATTACTTACTTACTAAACAAGTTTTTTATTTATTTTTAACATCTGGAGAAGTCATTGAAAGACTTGTGATGGCTAATAAAAAAATCTTTTTTGAAATTTACTTCTTGTTTTCCTATAGCAGAAATTAATTTTGTTTTTCATTGCAAATTACAAATAAAGTTTTATTACAATACTTAAAAAAAATAAATAAATAAATAAATAAATAAATAAAATAAAAAATCTGAGTCTTCTTAGCTAGTTTAGCTGAAAGTTATTTCTTTAACATTCCTTTTTATAATATGTGATTTTCATTGAAATGAAGTTTTATACCCTTAACATAAAAAAAAAGTTCTGTTTAGACCACTGATTATTTTCTTTGTAAAAAGTGAGTGAAACACTATTTTTTTCTGTACACTTTCTGATTAATAGAAAATACATTCCAAAAGTAATTCTTCATTCTAGATTTATATCAAGTTTATTATACTATACGCAAGTTTAATTTATCGGATCCAGATCGATCCAAATTTTTCTTAGTACCTTGCAAAAGCTCAAGATTTTTTCTTTTTCTTTTCTTTTTTTTTCACAAAACAGAAAGAATATCTATTTTAAATGTTTATTGAAAAATTGTGAGCTTGAGAAACAAAATTGTATTTAATGGTAACTTCTTTTAAAACAAGGCAGAGTTTTCACTACTTGATTACCTAAAGAAATTAAAATTATATAGAAGAAAAAAAACAAAAACATATGATCAAAGTTTAAGGAAGTAATCTAACTAATTTGTTTCATGGTTATGAGATTCTGTCCGACTCTGTTAACATATTGCGGATTAAATAAATTTTCCTTCAACGCCAGGAAATATAAAGTGGATTAAAAATCGGAATTAAATACAAGTTAATCAAAACTCAAATTAACAATGTTTGGTGGAAGAAACTCATTGTCTTAAAGTACTGAATATACTCACCTTTTATAAATATGTACCATAGATAAATAACATTTATCTATGGTACATATTTATAAAAGGGAAAAAAAACTATTAGTTTTATTACAAGAAAATTCTACAGACTGTTTGACTGAGAAATTTACATCTTCAAACCTCAGGATGTAAATTCGTATTTCGTCGTAATTCGTCTTTTCGTCATAAAAACTAAACTGTTTAATTTTTTTTTACATTTATACTTTACTTCTATATTACTTTTAAATGCTAAAGGTGTAAAATTAACAACTATAATATAAATTAAAATAACTTTTATTAGTTGTTTTACATGTTTCGACTCTTTCCGAGTCATTTTCAAAAACAAAATGAGAATATTCTAAAGCTGCACGGGCTTTGAGGTTATTATTTTCATGTACTTTTTAAAAATTACGCACGTTATCTATCTTTTTTTACTTGATTGTTTATTTTCATATCTTTGACCATGGAGTAATTCTAGCCACAGTTTCGGTAAATTAAAAGATGCCGCATCGTTACATATTGTATTTTTGCGCGTGAGAATCTCTATGGTTTCTCTTATTATGGATGGATAGTATAGACTGGAGGGAAATATTATTTTACTTTCATTGAAATTTATTTGGATGGTTTTTTCTTGATATAATCTTGCCAGGGCTGTAGTTTTTCTATTGTATTTAAAGATTGTATAGATTATATCAAGAAGAAACCATCCAAATAAATTTCAATGAAAGTAAAATAATATTTCCCTCCAGTCTATACTATCCATCCATAATAAGAAAAACCATAGAGATACTCACGCGCAAAAATACAATATGTAACGATGCGGCATCTTTTAATTTACCGAAACTGTGGCTAGAATTACTCCATGGTCAAAGATATGAAAATAAACAATCAAGTAAAAAATTATAGATAACGTGCGTAACTTTTAAAAAGTACATGAAAATAATAACCTCAAAGCCCGTGCAGCTTTAAAATATTCTCATTTTGTTTTTGAAAATGACTCGGAAAGAGTCGAAACATGTAAAACAACTAATAAAAGTTATTTTAATTTATATTATAGTTGTTAATTTTACACCATTAGCATTTAAAAGTAATATACTATTACAAGGTGTTATAATTTATTATATTGTTACTTTACTTCTATGTTGCTGAATATTTTTGCTTTGAAAGGAAACCAATAAATGACAGCACTGATGCTGATTTTCTCATAAAATAAATGCTATTTTCATCTGAGCTTGCAAAATGCCTTCAGACAATTTTCATTAATATTTAACTTAAACGCTTTATAATAATTTTAAAAAAATGAGGATTTGTAGATCATTCACTTGTTTAAACCCTTTTCTTATTGCGTGAATTTAGGTTGTTGATAACTAAATTGACATTTTAAGGGGACTAGTAATTTTAGACGCGCATTTGTTCAGAAAAGGGGGGTCTTTATGTCATCTGTGGTGTCATTTTGTTTATACTAAAGCAATGAATGTGTACTTGTAGTATTATTACTATATTTTGAAAATAAACTATTGCCCTAACTTTGTGTTATCTTAAAAAATCTCCCATTTCTGTATTTTCAAGCTCATAGAAATTCAAGAATGTTTTCTCAAGAAATATTGTTAGGCATTAGAGACACATTAACATTCTCAGGCATTAAAATACATCCAAAATTAGGATTATGATTATTTAAAAAATATATATACTCTTAGAGTAAAGTTTATTTAAATGTACGAAACATTTATTTCTAAGTTGCATTAACTCCAGAATAAATAGTTTGTATGTTTAAAGTTACTTTCACTAACGATGCCTCAAGCAGAAATTAGTGATTAATTTGCAGTTTTACTATAAATTGTACAATCATTTTACTTCATTGACAATTTTTAAGGACTAGCGTATTTTGTTTGCTACAATATGACTGCATAATTTTCACTAATTATCAATAAATTGTATTCGCCTACAATAAGATTCAAATGACAGATGGGTACGTACATATAATGTATGCAACGTACATTTAATAGGTAAATAGATGTGATTACGGAGTAAAATTGAAATTTGCGCCACTCGAGTTATGAATTATGAAAATTTGCATTTCGAGAAATATTCATAGTATAGAATTAAAATAACAATAAAAATAATTTTAAGAAACGTCGTAATCCATTAGTTTATTTGCAATTTCCTTTTAATTCTGTCCACAAATCTTTGTTTCGCGATCGGGGGCCCTGTGTGTACGGGGCCTGTCAGCTGTCCGTGGGTGTTGTCAGCGGCAGAAGGGCCGTTGATTTGACCCCTGCGACCCCCCGAGCCGATGTCGCGCCCACACCCGCTCATGAATATGCAGAGAAGCACACACGCAGAGCGAAAACTAAACTACGAGCTCCTCTCTCGGACTGGGATGGTCGAGACAGCGAAGGGCTGGTTGTGAAAAGATCTCTCTCTCTCTCTCTCTCTCTTTCTTGTTAGAGATAGATAACCAAGATTAACTCTAAAATTCATTCAGATGACTCGCGTATTATCGCTCTTTATGAAATAACACAGTCACAAGGATAAAAAATGAAATCGCTAGAATGCAAGATAGTATGAAGTAGATGTTGATAATCTGATATGATATTATCCTTTTCGGGTCTGTCGTCCTAATACTAGGACATGTCTTTTCATTGAGTATTATTTCGTCTTAACAATTATTTTGTTATTATCTGCCTGCAGTAATGATAGTATATGTCCATTCATTTATCATTATGACTTCATTTTTGTTTCAGCATTTAGTGATAATAACAATAATAAAAGTTTGCTAAAAACCTCTTTACACCGTTGGCAATTCTTTTATTTCAAACATATGTTTCACTCTTTAAATTTAAAACAAGGGCTACTTTTCCAAACAAATAACTTGTGATAAAACATAAAAAATACTAGAAAGTTGTTATGTCTGATTAATCTTACTGTAATATGACATTTTCCCAACGTCTTCAGAAATTCTCCCACAGCCTATTGTTTATATGAATACTACGCTAAATAACTATATTCGTTAGATTTCAATAACCCTTAACTTTTAGGATTTAGATGGCAACTTTTAATATTATTAACGTAAAAGTGTTTTTTTCTTTTTCAAAATTGAAAATAAATTCGTGTTTAAAGGGTTAGTTATAAACTTATAAGCTGTTAAATAATTAAAAAAATGTTTACATTTTTATTAAGGACATCTAAGGCTAAATCAATATTCAAACCTACGCTTTTACAGATACTATCCATCGCCCTAATCACTATAAAGGGTGCTAAGCAACCTAGGATACGATATGATATAATCTCATGTGAGTCAATGTTATTGTACCTGTAAGATATAAAAACAGGTGTTAATATAAAAACATGCAATATTCACGTGTGCTTTCAAAATTAAAAATAATAAAAAGATCAGCTTGAAAGAAAGTATTCAAGAAAATCTTCGTTTTGTGATTAAAGACTGATTAAAGAAATTTATGCTAAAAGTCATTTCTGCAAAATATTTTTAAAATTGCGATACATTACGCTGCTATTACAGAAACTTTATCCATAGAGCAAGGGATGACAACCTTTTTACATACGCTTACCAAAATTTCCAAAACAATATTTATCAATCTTTAACGTGCTAAACGTCTTAATAAAAAAAAAATATTCCAGCATATGCTGCCTATACGAAGCACTGGTTAATAGAATCAGTCGCTTTAATTTTTTACAAACCTAAGAACAAAAATCAAAGTATTATTTTCCAATATATAGGAATCAACGGTATTAGATAAAATTTTAATTCACAAAATTTAGTCATTTAAGTGGCACGTACGGAAACAAAATCGGCATAGATTTTTATTTTAGAAAATTTTAACACATAAATAATGTTAAATATAACTTATAATGATCTAAGTTTCACAAAAAAATATATATTAATAATTTACTAATACGGTTTTTGTTGTACGTTGCCATGGAGAATTTTTTATACCAGGTTCCTATTTTGTTATTTTTAGCAATATCAGACAAAATTAGGTACTTTTGTCAATTTACTGCAGTGACTGTCATGAAATTCCTATGAAGAAATGAATTTTTTTTTTAAATTCACATAGAAAAGCAAAATAGTTACATGTCGATGAGCATTAAAGAAAAAGCAAATTTATGAAGCAAATTTAATATAATGATATCATTTTTTTTTTTTTTTTTTTTTTTTTTTTTTTGCATACCAGAGATTGTCGTACGTGCCACATCGAACACGCGTACCATAGGTTCTCTACCCCTGGACTAGGGTATATACAAATTTCTCTCGATAAATGCGGTTAATTAGTCCCGCGATATTACAGCACTAAATGAAATATACATTGAATCAGAAAAACCGCATTATATCCACAGCCAACTTTCTCAAAAACTCAATATACATAAATGGACAATGCAATAAAGTACTAGAATGATTGTTTTTGTTGTAGTATTCTTAGAAAGCACACATTAAAGCTTGATTTAAAACTTTTAAAATAAAGTTTATGTAATTTGCACGAATTTCCCTTAACATAAACATGTGAGCTAATTTAATAATTACCAATCCAGAAATATTGAAAGGGAATTTTGTTTTAAATATGCATGAGTGCCACAAACCTTTAGATGATTTATGTTAGTTTCTTTATCATTAGGTTTAATAAAAAGAAAAAATACATAATTTGATTTAAAATTTCTGGTAATAAAATTTGTAATAATTTTTAATAAAACTTCAAATTTACATACATTTTAATTTATTTTAGTGAATTGCCAATTGTACAGCTTTTTTCTTCTTTTTGGAAAACATCTTGCGGTAACACAAAATTTGATTTTCTAATTCTCGGTGCACTTGCATATTTACACTGACGACGTCTGGCTTTATATCAATCATAAGCTGTCTTAGGAACTATAATTTTTGAAAAGCTTTTCAGAATTCTTTTAATGTTGCTTTTGTTTTCTGTATTTTTTTTTTAATTCGACACCCTCTTTTTGGGAAAAAAAAAGGAAAGAAACACCACATTTCGTGCTTTGCGCGCTAATCGAAAATTTGCCCGCCCTGATCGAGGGATCTAAATAAAGTTTACCACACTAACTGAAAATCGCACCAAATGAGAGATATCTGTATTGAATAAAACTATAAGGTATACTACAGTAAAATAAATCGCAAATATGACAAAACCATTTAAAAAGCTCCTCTGCTGCTGAAGGCTACATTCAAGGCCAAGAGACGTGAAACTTGTGACATCGTTCTAAATCTGGTTTGTAATTGTACACTTCCATTTATGAATTGCTTATAAGCTGGTTTATTTTATTTTTGTTTTAAGCTGAAAAATAACTGTGGAGCTCCTGATCACTAAGAAACATTGATAACGACCACCATGGTTGAAGTTTCGAATGGGTGACATTTGTTTTTTTCTACAATGGGGCACTTTCAATATATTATAATTTTTGTAAACGAGTACTTATCAAGGGGTTTCATATATGCAATAATAAAAATTCACAAGGCAAGATAGAAAATTATCAAAACAGATTGTACAGAAATGAAGGAGAAGAAAAAAAAAGAAAGGATGAAAAGCACTCATACATTTTGGACTGTAATACTCATATCTCCAATCTGCTAATTGAAAATAAATAGTTCAATTCAGTTAATTTAAATTCGAACAGTCAGACTTACAAAATAAATCATTTCTTACCATTTCATCACTAATAAACATTTCAATTCTAAAATCGATGATCATCATTAGTGACATTATATTGCAAAGTTAAGCATTTTAAATCACTGAAAGTGCAAATTATAGATGCCATGCAAAAGTGATAAATAATGTTACAAAGCAGAAAATTGAAAGAAGCAACAGGATTTAAGAATTTTTCTGAAATCTTAACCCTTTGATTACGGGTTGGGACATATACGTCACAATGGAGTATTTTTTTATTCTATTCGTACCACTTTTTGAAAAATAATCTCTGCCATAAACTTATATTAGGATATTTTCATGAAAAAATGTACCAGAAAGAATTTTTCCTGTAAATTGTGTAACGATTAAATATAAATAAGTCGAAAGTCCTAGCCGTAATCAAAGGGTTAATAGATCTATCTTATAATATGTAATACAGCGTAAGAAAGTTTCTTCTTTTTACATTTCCTTTTTCCCATTTTTTTTCGTACAACGTTAAGGGATTGTCAAATAATAAAAACTGAAAAAAAAAATCAATAACAAAGTTTTTTTAGGAATTATATTTTCATATAAATTATCACAAAAGTAATAAAAGTGGTACACTGAATGATTATTACTTTGTCTGCCTGGTTAAAGTGATTTGTGGTTTGAAAAAAAAAAAAAAACAATTAAATAAACAAAGTAAGAAAGAAAAGGAAAAGAAAGACTGCTCTTTGAAAACAGAATAAATATAAGATGAATAATCAAATTCATAAAAAAAAACATGTTTGATAAACCTTTTTCTTTTTATCAATACACTCACTTTTTCAACTATTCTCTAAGAAATAAATACCTTCAATAATTTCAACAAGAAAAACCTGTGCACGTGTTCTGAATTTCAAAGCAGCTTTGAACGATGCAGAATAAATTATCAATTTTCGAGCATAAATCAAACATAAAATTCCAAGATGATCGGCATGCCCGTGTCCGCCAAGAACTTGCTAGTGAGAATGATTGGCATCAACAAACCCGCACCCAAACTCAGTCCCGTAAGAACGGACTATGAATTAGCCTTCAATGTTTCTACATTTCTTCTTTTGTTTCAAACTGCATAAAGACACGTATGCTTCCACTCAGAGATAAGGCATAAAACCAGGCTTTTAAAAAGAAAACAAAAGACTTCTAAAAGATGTGACCGCCTGTCGTGGCACCTAGACTTTAACCACCTCCGACCACAATTGCGCTGTCATTTTATTTTATAAAAACATAGAGACTGATCATTAATATAAGTATGTAACGTTGTTTACATTTTAGCAAACAAATCTGGAGCTCTTATGCTCACAGGAGAGTAGTGACATAGCCATTGGAGCACAGGCCTTTATTGAGATAGACAACGATACCAATGGGTCTATAAACAACACTTGGGGCCATTTTCTGTGCTGCGCCAAAATCACGTGATAGGTGTTCACAACTGAGAGAGAACTTATTCTTCCATTTTATGTTGATTTCTTTATAAATCGACCTATTGCGTTTCGATTGTACTTCGTTTATATCATATAATATCTATCTATATATAATGTAAAACTTGTCATCACGATAACGTCTGAATACACAACCAATTTGAAGCTAATCGTGAAAGTGTATGATCTTGAAAGTATCTTGTATATCACTTTGTTAATGTAACTCTTACAGTTAGTTTACAGGACACACAAAAGAATTCCGTTATACATTAGGGTATATAACGCAAAATTCGTTGCAGTGAGGTGCACTACAGCATGCTTTCTGTAAAATATACAGTACATAGCATTTATTGTTCATTTACAGGCGCACACAAAGGAATTTGGTTACAGTATTGTCTGTGTTTTCAGTTGTTGCATGACTTTCTAACTTTAGCTAAATTTCAGTTTATTAAGGTGTGTATAAATTCTACAGATCATATAAAGTGCTTCACAAAAGGATTCTTAAATATTACCATCTTGTGAACGTGAATTGTTACAATGTACAAGTTCTTCTGCCTCAATCGGAAAAGTAGGTTGATTTTTGTTTTTTAAGGTAAATATAAATTAGTTCGTTAATCGAAAAGAATCAATAATTTATTCGAAAATAATGGCCCTTTGAAAATCTGAATAACATTATTGTCAATGGGGGCTATATTTTCGGTTCATTATTAATGCATGTTAACATTCTTCGAATTCACTAAAATTTGTTGAAGTTGTTTACTTTGTTAGATGAGACATATATTGCAAAATTTCGATGGCATTCATTGAATGGTTTGGGATTGAAATTCATTTGAGCATTGGAAAAATATTACAAACTAAAGGGGATTTTTAAACTACGATTTCAACAAATTTTTAACATGTTTAATATAATTACTTTACATATTCATTCAATTACATTTGGTAAGCTAAAATAAAAAATTCCCTACAAATTACCTTTCTCGTTAAAATAGCTAACGTAGAAGAAGTAAGACCATTTTGTTTAATTTGTATTAAAACTGATGAATTTATCCACTTTTGGCATTGACTTTCTGCGGTTTTTGTATTTAAGAAAGACTGTCCATCTTTTCTTGGCATAGGAAAATACAAAATTTTTTACAAATTAATTGAAAATGTTACAAGTAATATGTAGTATTGGTACTTTATGCAAATAATATATAATAAAAATTAATATAAACAGGATAAATTTAAATATTTAGTATTTCTTCATTTTTTAAATGAAAATAAAATACTAATCAATAAAAGGATATTAAAGCTATATTTTTTTAATCAAATTTAAATGTGTTTGAAAGCTTTTAATAATTCATCTAAAAACAATAAAACTCTTTTCTATTAATTCTTAATGGATTAATGTTATTTATGTACAGGGTGATTACAAATGAATATCTCAACTTTACAGGCCTATTAAAATAAAATAAAAAATAAAGAAGGACAATCTTGTTGTTCATCGGAGATCAAATATAACAGTTGAAAGTTTAAATTCAACACAGTTCAGTTAAGTGTTAAATGTGAGGCCCTCCAGGAACACGAATAATATCGAGTCGGTACGATAATTCATCCCACATTTTTTTTTTTCATAGCATGCTGTCTGGTGTGACTCTTTGAATGGTTTCAGATAGCGTGTCCTAAGTTCGTCAACGTCAGTTTGTAGTGGTGGAACAAACACCTGATCTTTGATGAGGTCCCACCAAAAAAATCACATGGAGCGATGTCAGTGATGAGTTATCATACCGCCTCGATATCGTTCGTGTTTCTAGAGGGGGTCACATCGAACACTTATAACTGTGTTGAATTTAAACTTTCAACTGTTAGTTTTGATATTTGATTAACAAAAGTTTGTACTTTTTTTTCTTCTTTTAACAGCCTTTCAAAGTTGGGATATTCATTTGTAATCACCCTGTATAAATGTCACCGACTTAGTCCCGCAAAAACTGACTATAAATAAGGCCTCAGTGTTTCTTTTTTCTTCTTTTGTATCAACTGCATAAAGACACAAATGCTTCCATTTAAATTTGAGGTATAAAACGAAGTTTTTAAAGAGGAATCAAAAGACTTTTTTGAAAAATATGACTGTCTGACGTGACACCCAGATTACAGCCACCTCCGACCATAGTTGCCCTGCTACTTCCTTCCATGAAAACATGGAGGTTGGTTATTCAAACAGTGAACTTTCCAAGTGTGAGTGTACAACGTTGTTTTAATTTGTTGTATGCAAACAAGAACCTATTGTGGGCACGCATGATAAGTGATAGCTATCGAAGCACAGACCTTATAAAGTCATCGTTAATAAAGGGTCTAAACATTTCTAATAACATTTAGACCATAACATTTAAGCCATTAAATAATACATTTAGACCCACGCTACTAAAGGGTCATAATTGAAACAACTTAAGGGTGCAATAAATACAATACTCTACTTTTGTGCGCTGCTCCGAAAATCACGTGATAAGTGTTCACAAAAGAAAAAAACTTGTTAATTGATTTTATATTTTAAAAAAAATTGTTCATTTTTTGTCCATATTTTTGGGTATAGAAAACTACAGGAATTTTAATTAAATTGGTTGCAAATAATATGTAGCATCGCAGTTTTATGAAAATAATGTATAGTAACAAATAATTCAAAACAGGGACACCCGAACCATAGCCCCAAGCATTGAGCCTATTGAGTTGTGTTTCCCAAGGTCGACCAACTAAAGAATACACAAAGCAGGACAAATTTAGTTATTTAGTGTCCATTTTTCCCCCTTTTAAATCATAATTAAATACTAGTCATTTAAGGATATTTTAAACACCCATAACCAAACTCAGTCCCGTAAGAGCTAATTTTGAATTAGCCTTTGATGTTTCTATTCTTCTTCCTTTGTTTCAAGCCGCATAAAGACACATATTCTCCCATTAAGTATCGAGGCATAAAGCCCATCTTTTTAAGGGAAAACAAAAGTTTTTTAAAAGATGTCCTGCCGTGGCACTCAGATTTAAGCAACCTCCGACCACAACTGCTCTGCCACTTCCTCTTATAAAAACATAGAGGTTGATCATTCATTGCAATTTTCAAGTGTGAGTGTGCAATGTTGTTTCGCTTTGTTGTCGCAAACTGAACATATTGTGCTCATGCGTGAGCAAGTGACACGATCATTGAAGTATAGACCACGATATACCAATGATATACCAACGAAACTAAACATGCATGTGAGTGTCGTCCACATAAGAGTGAAATCCAACACCCGCACTCTTTAGTGATCTGCCCTGAAAATCACATGACAGGGTTACACAACGTAGATAGAAATTTTCCTTTGATTTGGAATTTATGAAGGATTGTCTTCTTTCGGCCCATCTTTTTGGATATAGGAAATTTCAAGGATTCTTACAAGTTTTAATAAATTGGTTACAAATAATATGTGTACTATTGGTATTTTATACAAAAACTACATATAATAAAAATGCATAGAAAATGGAGCAAGTTATATAGTATACCTTTTCCAATTTTAGTGACTGAAAATACCAGTCATTAAAAATTTATTAAAAGTATGTATTTCTTCAAATTTTATGTGTTTTAAAAGTGATTAATATTTTATATAAAACAATAAAATTCTTCATTTTCATCCCTAATGGGTGTTATTTTATATGTAATTGACACAAAAAACCTGCACCCAAACTCAGTCCCTAAAAGCTGACTATGAATTAACCTTCGGTTTACAAATTAACCTTGGGTTTTCTTCTTTTGTTTGAAGCTACATAAAGATACATACTCTTCCACTGAGAGGTAAGGCGTAAAATCAAAAGCTTTTAAAAGGAAAACAAAAGATTTCGAAAAGATGTGACCGCCTGCCGTGGCACCCAGATTTCAGCCACCTCCGACCACAATTGCCCTGCCACTTCCTCCCATAAAAACATAGAGGTTGATTATTCATACAGTGCACTTTCCAAGTGTGAGTGTGCAACGTTGTTTTCATTTGTTGCACGCAAACCTAGTCCTCGTGAGTAGTGACACGGCCATCGGAGTGACAGGGGGGAGGGCTCACGCGAATAAGTCTCACGACATCCGCCATAAAACACTGGGGCTGTGCGCTAACGACGCCACTGGCAGCGCGCGTGTGTACAGTAGAGGGAAGCGTGCGAAAGCTTCATTTCTCGGTTCATTTTTAACGGCCGAAGACTGTGAGGAATAGGCTTTTAATCATCTCGCTTTAAAGGAACGGGAGATGAGACACTGTCGGAGAAGAGAAGGTAAACACTGTGGTGTAATAAAATTTTTGCTCCAACTTAAGACACTGTCGAATAAATACAGCTTTTTCGTGAATATGCATATATCATAGAAAATGCGAATGTGTACGTCGTTAAATATACTAATTTTGCAATAAATTTTGTGTCTTCGCTTATGACACGCTATATTTTAGAATCAAGTCAACGTGGTTACATTTCATTTGTAATATTAGCAAGCCAGTGATGATGTTTTCAATTGCACACAACTTTGCTTTATATTACTGATTAACAGATCATTAGACAAAACATGAGACTACACACTGTACTGCAAAACAAGAATGCTAGAAAATCTGACACAATAGAATTCTTAGTGGAATATTTTTTACTACACAAAAAGTACTTTTTGAGGGCTGAAAAATAAATTATGATGAAATCTAAGTAACTACAGGTTGATAATATTGTACAAAAAAAAAAAAAATCGTCTCGCTAAAGGAACGAAAGATGAGGCAGTGTTTGAAAAGAGAAGGTAAACACTGTGGTGTGAGGAAATTTTTTCTATGAAATAAGATACTCTCAAGTAAATACAACTTTTTTGCGAATACGAATAATTGAAAAACAGATGTGTATGTGAACGTCGTTAAATATGCCACTATGCAATACATTTTTGTAATCGATTTAAACACGTTATATTTCGTTAATCAAATCAACGTGAGTATATTTCATTTGTGGCTTTATAGTGAGTGAACCAGAAATGTAATGAAGCCCTGTATGTATTTTACAAATACATCCGAGTTCGCATTACATGGGTAAATATCAGAGTATCAACTAATACGAAACCTGAGAATTTAAAAAGTACTACGCTGCAAAAAATTAAACGACAAAAAAACTTCATCCCACTATGAAAAATTAGAATAAAAGTAAGTAATAAAACTATCCCCCTAAGCAAATTCAATTTAACATTTTTTTAAATAATTAAAATGATTTTAAATTAAAGAACTTGTAGCAAAATCTTATAAAAGTTTTGTATTCAACAAATTACAATGAAAAATGTCCTACGAAAGGCAACGTGAATTTATTTACATACTAATTTAAGATCCACCATAAAAATTTTGTTTTAAAACCTTAAAACACAGCCTTTTAAAATCTCTTTAAAAAATATTTTATAAGCACAAAGTTTCGTACATATTTTTATGCATGAGATAGGCAACTTTAATATTCATAATAAAAAACCAATATTGATCATAGAGCATTCTTCACAAAAAAAATTATAAATAGAAATAAAATAAATTATAATAAATCATTGTAGTTTTAAGAATCAACAGGTTCATTTCCGGTTCATTGATATGCATATCATCAATATTTAATCAAATACAGGAAAGATAAAAATCGAACAGATATCGATCTGATGTTGATCCCAAACAATTTTTACAATAACAAAAAAAAGTAAAAAAAAAACTTGTCATTCTGCATTTAACCATCAGCAATAACCCACATTTGTTAATATTCCATGTTTAAAGATCTTTCGGGAAAAAAAAAAAAAAGAAAAATATATATTCTCTCCTTTTAACCTTAGTTCCATTTAATTCGAAAAAAAAGTTCCGGGTTTTTCGTCTATAAATTTATCATTGAAGAGCTGGTTTTTTACTACTATGTGAAGCATCTAACAAGTGTACACCCACGCATCATATGCTTCGAAATAGTATTTGATTTTTTCTTTCTCATTTCTTTTTTTTCTACTTATTTTTATTACACTTGCTTTTAGATATCCGCATATGCTGTCCGCCACAAAGTAAAACTGTATTATATAATTTTAGAAACATTTTGGTTTATATAATACCGAAGTACTGAACAATATCAACAAATAAAATGTACTTTATTGCAAACAATACATTTTTTTCATTACATGCATAAAAATTATAATTATTTAATTGTTTGAAAACGTAATAGTAGAAAAGAATTTGCTTCAGAATTTAATCGCGAATATATTGTTAAGTTTTATGCGTATTAAACATTTTAAATATATAACAAATCCGAACACACAGTGATAATATACTCCATTAGTTGCCAAAAGTTGCTAAATAAAACAGCGATTTTTTTTTTAACTGTCTACACGTTTCGGCTTTATTTCTCTTGATAAATGCTTCAGTGAAACCGAAACATGTAGACAGTTTATTAAAACCTTTTTTGGTACTTTTGTGTTATAGTGGCCCCCAAGAATAAATCGCCAAGTGACCAAGATTTATCGCCAAATTATAAAGCATATAAGACATATAATAATAAAGTGATTTATTGCACCCTTAAGTTGTTTCACTTATAACCCTTTAGCAGCGTGGATCTAAATATGTTATTACATGGTCTAAATGTTAATATGGTCTAAATATGTGTTGTGTATGATGCATATATAATCTTTACGTCGATTTTGACGAAATCATATCTGCAACCTTGCCATAATAGTACTTGTGGGGGCTGCTATAACACGAAAGTACCCTTTTTTAAACTATTTATATGTTTTTTATTAAACACATTTTAGCAATTAAACAATATAAATAATTTAATTTAGGTTTTAAATATTACTACACCGAAAAAAAGTTGAGTTATTATTATTATTATTATTATTTAATTAAGCGTTTAGCGACTTTTTTTAAGAAAACAAAAAGTGAGCTGCATCTCGTAAAATCTTAGGAAAAATTAATTTTCTGCAAAACTGGGGACCTATATATGTGGACCTTTGAATATCCATCTATGAACGATAGATTCACAAATAATGTGTTTACAAATATATAAAAATTTGAATATTAAATAAAAAAAAAAAAAAAGAAAACTTTGTCTTTCACAAAAATCAGAATTGTCATTTAAAAATTAAATTAAAATGTATTATAGTTTTGAAAATTACTTTTTATTTTGTAATAGATCTTAGTAGATTGTTATCTGACATTCACAACAAATACTATTCTTCAGTTTATATGGTACCCATTTGTTTGTTTTGAATATAACAGAGACAAATGCCACAAATTTAAAAGTTTATTTATTTATTTATTTGTATGTGTGTGTGTCTAATTAAAAAACACTATTAATTTCTGTTTTATACATTTATTAAGACAATCTTATTTAATCTGCATGGTTATTAATGCAATAAATTGTACATTGAAGGAAATACTACTTTCGTTAAAATTATTAGTAACCAGAGCTGTATCATGTAAGTAATATTTTAGTGGGGAAGTTCAGCTCCTATTTATAAAGTTTGCAGTTAACTATAAAACGCATGTTTGAAATTGTGATACGTAATCAAGTTTATAAAATTCGAGTGATTTTTCTTAATTACATCCAAACATTAACTCTATTTGGGGTCTGGTGCGATTTTTTAAAACGATCGTTGAGGGCGTCCATAGTAATGCCGATGACATCGAAAAACGCCTAATGCATCTGCCTGCTGCCAGGGCACCACTCACACTCCCTTTGCTGAGTATCTGTATCTATATATGATCCTCACTAAACATGCTATAAATTTTAAGCTAAATTTTTTATAATGGCACTAACTAAACAGGCATTAAATTGAAAGAAAATAAAGGGGAAACTAAAATACAGTGAAAAATACATTAGTTGACCACCAGCTGTGCAACCAGTTTCTGGTCACCTGAAATAAGCGGAAAACTTATAAATGTACTAAATTTATTACAGCCATACAGTGAAAACTGCATTAGTTGACCACGAACAGCGCAACCATTTTCTGGTCAACTTGAACATGTTGACAACATATAAATGTATAAAATTGATAATAGTCATTCAGTAAAAACTATGTTAGTTGATCACTAGTGGTGAAACCATATTCTGGACAACTTATAAATGTACCAAAAAGCCATATTTTGCGCACTCTTAAAGACGTCCACTTAGGCAAGTGTGTGTACAAAATACAAGAGAATCCCTCTTGTATTAGGGAAATTCTTATAAAGGGGGTAACTTAGCAAGTTTTACTGTATATTTTGTATCCATTTAAAGACATCAACTTGGACAAGTGACAACATGCTAGAGTGGCTAACATATCGGGTTTTACTGTAAAACAATTACGCAATTTCATTTTCAAATATATTTCCAGGGAATCAATTAGTAATGCATTTCGTTGGTCGGATGTGTTGTATTTTCCACAAACAGAAATAAGAGAAAAAATAAATAACAGAAACGCTAGCTGAATAGTTAACACAAACAATCCCCAAAAACAAAACTTTAAAAGTTCTGATACATTACATACCTGTCGACATTCCTTAAAAAATAATAATAAAGAAATATTTCACCTCAGCAATATTTGATGAAGTTCGCATTTAAAAGGAAAAACACTAAGCATATCATGCACATAAACATACGCCGGAAAGGTATGTTTATATTTTTCTAATCTTACCTTTTTTTTGCTCTCAAATGAACATGCTCTTCCTGAAAATCTTATTCACGTTAAGTCATAATAAAAAATACTCCAGTACAAAAATAAAAAAAACAAAATCACAATAAAACGATGAAGTATTCTGCATTCCTACAAAAGAAAGAAGTCAAGTAAAAGAACAAAGTTACTACGCCTGAGCTGGAGGGAAAAAATATTAATAAAAGCACGAAAAATGAAAAAAAAAATACCATGCTTTTCTAGTTCACTCTACTCTTTTGTTTCAGCACTAGCGAACGTTCCATTCGTTAATCAGTAGAAGGAAGATGAAGAGAAAAGGTAAGAGATAGATAGAAAGGAGAAAATAGCTCACAAGATGCTAGTTGTCATAGCAACATCGAGGGGGGGAGGAAAGAAAATGGGAGGTTCCCTTTTTAAGATGAAGGAGGGTGGAAACAATCGGTATAGTCACCGATTTTTAATATTACTCCTTTTCACGTATATACAACAGATGGGAATATATGTTTATGCATATAACATATCAGATTTTTTGCATTTTTTTTTTCTTCCACTGGCGTTGTTTCAAAGTTTATGTATGTCATATCGTGAAGGCCCTGTTTTATGGAGCGTAGCTTGCTTGCTGTATAATGACACACGGATCACTTTTATGTGTTGTCTCCAAGTCGGAGCCTTTTTTTTTTATTGGTCTTTTTTTTTTAAGTACCAGGGCTCGAAGCTGGATCGGAATTTTATAATAGTCGTAAAAAAAAAGAAGCTAGAGGTGAAATACGATAATCTGAATTTTATTCATATGTTGTTACAAGGGCGTAAAAAGTTTGGGATAATACTAAGAGATTTATATTTTGACACCATAGTACTTCATAACTTGCGCTTCATACTTATGAGTCTTGAAACGTTATTGTTATCGCGTGCAACGTGAAACATATTTTGAAAAATAATATGACCGGGGAACATTTTAGATGCAACAAAACTGCATTAATGTTTCAAAAATTTCATTAATTACAGGACATTTAAAACATATGCTGCATTAAATATGTGAAGATAAAAACAAATATGCCATAAAGCACACATATAAATTTCAATGATTTGTATTAAATGCGCCTAAAAAAATATTTTTTAAATTTTTTTAAACTTTTTTTTTTTAAATTTTTTTAACATTTCGATGTTTTATCGCTGATATTCGCCTAAATTTGTCGTCTGAAAAATATATGCATTCTTTATGCAACAAATGGTACATAAATAGTAATTATGATTATAATTTTCTACACCCCAATGACTTTTTAAAGCTTTTCGCATATATAATATTTGCGTATTTATAATATTAATTACTCAATTATTTATTTATTTAAACACTTTTATAAACACAGTAGAGATTTTAAAGAGTAGAACATCGTGAGCCTTTTGCCACAAATGGACAAGAGAATAATTCACAAAGAAGAGAATAATTCAGTGATATATTTACTCAACTATCACTTCCAAAACTCTGTTAATCAATAATCAAATGTCAAATTGCCATTTATTTTGTGACGGCGGCGCTACGATAATATTTCAGGACGTGGAAGTAATGATGATGTAAGACAACTGTGAAAGAAACAAAGATTTGAAATACTATAATGAATTTCAATGCTATCACTTATATCGATCTTTTTATTAATAGTTTGATATGTCGACATATCCTCCCTGCACAAGCATTAATTTTCAAAATTAGTAACTTACAGCACCATGAATCTAACAACTTCATTTTTTTCACTCAACTGATAAACAGAACAGAACTTACAGTAATTTTCGAATACCTACAGACATGCAAACCCCAATCACAAGCAGAATTTGAATACGACTGCATAGATCGTGTCTGGTTAATTTCCAAGAAGTCAACCAAGTTTACGTACTTTTTCATTAAAGAGGTAACATCATGCAATACATTCTCTAGTGCCAAATATTTTTTTTTTCTTTTTTTGAGCAACAACTTTGTAAGAAAAGCATTTCCTTTCCCAGAAACACAAAACTTTTACAAAAAGAAATAAGAAAAACAGACTAGAACAGATTTCAAAAACACAGAACTTTGAAGACCCTATCTCCACAAAGTGTACAGCTTTAGAGCCAAGTGAAGCAGAAATAGTAAACTTCCTTTGTCCAAATGTTCACAAGAGGTGTCAACGGAAGCTAAACTCGAGAAAACCCCCGTATTTTTTCACTCGATTTCATACCGTTTAAGTGTTCAACAGTGCTGGGATTAGACATGTGCACTGTGCACCTAAGTATCCTACTGTACCTCGGATTAGGTTAAGATGATTTTTCAATGGTGTTCAAAGTCGAGTTCCCCAAGGGCTGTCAGGTATTTGCATCCAACTGCTTTTTGCCATTTTTGCTTGAGTACATGTGTGTTATTTCTTCCTTCATACATTGTGATAAAACTTCGTGGACCATTTTTTGTATCGCAGATCACACCACTTGACCTTGCAGAGACTTTTGATAGCCTTCTGGGTGTTCGTTGTTGAAAAACGAAGTGATCTTTCATGAAACCACATGCAGGTGATTTTACGCTCTTTTTACCCTTTCTTAAGAAATGAAAGAAAGAAGTTTTGACATTTTTCTGTTTTGTTTTTATGCAAAACTATCAATTCATGAATACATTTAAACATATATTCTTAACTGGTGCATATTTCTAAGTGCATAGAGTTTTCGCAAACGGAAAAATCCATGAAGTGAATTCTCGTTGCAACTTTTCTAATCAGATTATTGAGCATTTATAATTCAGGCAGTTTCCTTTCCGGGATATAAAAAAAAATTGAACAGTATCAACTATCCAAATTAAAAATATGCATGTATTAATAGATTTTATCATTTTGCGTAAACATTTTCTGCTTATCAAGAATATGCTTATTGTTTTAAAACGAATTTTACACAGTCGGCCATAAACGTAATCTTATATTTCTACTTTCTATTGCTCTAATCATGTATGTTACATCTGCATAACACATGCAACGTTATTTAACATAAACTATACACAGTTACACATTGAGTGCATGTGTGTTATGTCTCCATTCATACACTTTGATAAAACTTCTTGAGACGCTTTTTCCAATGGAAGATAACACCCTTCGACCTTGCGAAGACTTTTGATGGCCTTCTGGGTATTTGTTGTTAAAAACTGAAGTGATCTTTCATGAAATCATGCAGGTGATTTTTTCCTTTTATCCGAATTTTATTCTTCTTTCTCAAGAAATGAGAAGATCAATTTTTGACATTTTTCTGATTTATTTATTTATTTATTTATTAATTTTTTAAAACGAATAATTTATGAATACAATTAAATATACATTATCAACTGAATCATTTTTGTAAGCACAAGCTGAAGACTCTAGGTTTTCCCAAGCTGAATAACGAGCAATCCAGGAAATAAATATTTTCGCTGAATTACACTTGATCATATTTTAAATTCACAGTTCCCAATATTGTCATTTCCGAAAAAAAAATAACCAGGGCCTGATTAAAGAATAAGCCAAATGGGATCCCCCCCCCCCCTGATATTGGTCTATTTTTAACTTAAAAAAGGTCTATTTTTAACTTATAATCTGCAATTCACTAAGATTGGGCATTTTTTTTCGAAATTACTTCATTTGCATAGAGAATTAATTTCCCTGATTACTGGTCAGATACAGACATCAGAAGTATGTTTTTCTAATTAATACCCCCCCCCCCCCCGAAATGCGAGATCCAATGGACAACAGACCATGTCCATATACAAATTAACCTGCCACCCAACTCCATGATGCATTCAGAAATTTGAATGCTCACCTCTCGATTGCTTTCATCATTTTGTTATTCTTCTATGGCTCGTTTTTCAAACCAGAATATGCATTTAGATTTTAACTCTGCGCGTGAAAATTCAGAATACTCAAATTTCTATGTTTTTAACTTCATGGTCGTTTATTTCATTTCATTTGACAGACAGTAAAAGTTCCATAATTAATAGAATTGTAAGTAATTTTTCTAGTAGATAAAATGACTATACCCAAGAAATAAGTAGACATAAAAGCTATAACCAAGGCTAAAAAACTCAAGAAAGGGAAATTTTAATAACTAAAATGAACAAAATATCACAATATTCAATTTTAAGAAGCTTGATTTGAAAAAGATTATTTATATACTAGGGGGCCTACCCCCTGCGAGCCACGCTCGCCAACCCCCGCTCAGACTTCGAGGCCTCTAAAAACATGACAGCGTGCTTTGTTTTTAAAATATTGGTAAATCTGTAATTGGGTTGCTATGCTTTTAACGTTTTGATGGGGCATTTTTTGATTATCATGGCCGGGATTGATAAGTAAAATCAATTGCAACTTGAAAACCAGCTTGTATAAAATGGTAGGTTTAAATTGTGGCTACCTCTCGGACTTTTATAACAACGATCTGTATTCTATTCTTCCTTTGCGTTTAAGGATGAGAAAAATTCCATCTGCTTGTGAATAACATTAAGAACCACGGTATTGAAAAGTACTATGTTATAGACATTTTCAGTAACAGGTTTTAATTTTTTCTCTATTTTAGTGTACCATCATGCATATTTTCATGTTATTTTAAATATGTAGATTATTTATCTTAATTAATATGTATATACAAATTTTCTAATATTTATCATACAAAATTAATTAAATATTATGTGCATGCATGCCTGCATTTATTCGGCATCACTTGATGAGATATTTAAACAAATTTGCGATCCGCGATAATTTTACACCATGTTATGTCACTTGAATATTGTGCATAAGAAAATCGGGTACTTTTCCATTATAGGATACTTTGCTTTTAGGTTTGGCGTAATTCGAGCTTCAAAAACGGATAGATTCGTTAATATACATAGATTTGTTGCCAAAATTTATGAAAACAAACCCAATGAACTTTTGGTGCTTTTCTATTATAGGTGTCTTGACACTTTTTTAAAAAGCTTGGCGGAAAAAACCAAGCAGGATAGAAAACCAAGCAGAATATTTTATTCTCCTTCCGTTCAGTTAGGCAATTATTACTTTATATATTCGTTACAAATATCCGAATTAGTGATTTTATAAATTCGTTTAGTTAAGTTTTACAAAAAAAATAACAAAATGATATCAATAACTAATAATTACTATTAATTCCTTTTCCCCCTTTCTTTTGCGTTTACATAAATGACGTCATTTGGACGAATTTATTCAAAATATGTTCAGTTTATAAATTAAATTAAATGCTGACAGACAATTGAATCCTGACGATAGAAATGTGATTTTTTTTTTTCAAATTTTCCTGAAAAACATAATTTAATCACAATCTTGTCTTCATTATCGATTGAAATAAAAGATAAATTCAATTTCAATTTGAAAATGACAAATAAAAAGAAATCAATAATCCCTATCGGGATCCTTTTCAATTTTTTCCCTTTTTTGTCACAAAAAAAATGAGTAATTAGTTGCCATTATTACAGAAATGTCATTAAAATTAGAAAAAAAATTAATATCTCGAAAACTAATTCCAATTTCAAAATTCTATTACCAGTTTCGACATCCGCGGATTTTTATGGACAATTGGTATTAATTTCACCATCAAGCGTTTAATATTTTATTTAAAATAGCCCTGAAACATAATCAGTCGTTTAATCAGTCGTTTCATAAAATCGTTTCATAAAATCGTTTCATAAATTCGTTTCATAAATTCGTTTCATTAGGATTTTATATATATAGGGTAGATAAATATAAAAACTCTTTGAAAAAAAAAAGTGCATATATATAATATTTTACTTTAGCATTTTATTTTGGAGAGAGTTTACACTTACATGCACCTTTCCCTTGACTACGCTACTGAAAACAGAAGATAACTAGATAAATGGATACATACATATACCTTAATTAATTAAAAGCAAAAAAGACTATTTTTAACTTCTGCTATGCAATATAGATGATGACGCGCTCTTTCATCATTACTTCATTTACATAGAGAACTGTTTACTGGTCAGGTACAGACTTCAGAAGTATGATTCCCTAATCAATTCACCCCTTCTCCCGGAAATGCGAGTCCGGATCTCTGAGGTCCCGATGAACAAGAGACCGGGTCCACACAGAGATTAACCTCCGCAACTCCATTATACATCCAAGATAACTTGATTGGGCTGATACTCAAAGTATTAAAAATAATATGTCAGAATAAGTAATTCCAGTAATTCTAGTATATCAGAGTATGAATGTTCTAATTTTTACATAACAAAAAAAAAAAAAAAAAAAAAAAAAAAAAAAAACAGGAACTACTTTTTTTAAAATTCAGATTTCACATATTGGAACACGAAACAGATAGAAGTTAACCAAATAAATGGATAAATAAATATACCTTCATTTATTAGCTTGAAGGGAAAAAAAAAAAACTCTTACTTTTAATTCCTGCTATCGGGATAGATAGCACCTCTTTCGATTTTACTTCATTTGCATAGAGAACTACTGATTTCCCTGATTACTGGTCAGATACAGACTTCAGAAGTATGATCCCCCAATCAATACTCCCAGAAAGGCGAGTTCCGACGAACAAGAGACCGGGTCCAAATACAGATTAACCTCCTACCCGACTCCATGATGCATTCAGGAAGTTGAACGCTCACCTTTCAATAGCCTTCAAAATATTCCCAGTTTTAAAGCCTTCATTGGATATCTGTAAGGCAAGGTCTTTCAGGAGACCTCGAATCTAGGAATTAAACTGGGGTGAAAGGCTTTATAGAGCAACGCTTACAGGGTGGTCCCCAAGGGAGTTTTGAATGGTGGGGGGATTTAATCGAAAGATAATTCTAGTTTTGAATCGGAAAAAGATGGGATAAAGATCGCCCAAAGGAGATTGGGCCTTCCACGAGAGAAAGTTCTCCCTTCAGTTATATCATGAATTAGTAAAAACATTACCCATAGATTCTGTTTTGAGCACTTTAATTTTTTATATTTTACATTTTTGCACTAAATGTAAAACTCAAAATTCTAAATATCTTTATAAAAGACAATGGTATTAAAGTAAATGTTAAGTTAAATTCAGTTGTAACATTATAAATCAGTATGTTAAATTCAGTTATATCTTGAATTAATTAAAAACATTGCCTATAGATTCTGTTTTAAGGATTTCATTCTTATATATATATATATATATATATATATATATTGTCTTTTAGCACTAAATGTAAAACTTAAAATTTTACATATCTTTATGAAAGAGAATGTTATTGAAATAAAATTAAGCTAAATGAACTTGTGATTCTTCGTTAATGATTGGTGTGTGGAATTATATTATATTATAAAAGACAATGGTATTAAAGTAAATGTTAAGTTAAATTCAGTTGTAACATTATAAATCAGTATGTTAAATTCAGTTATATCTTGAATTAATTAAAAACATTGCCTATAGATTCTGTTTTAAGGATTTCATTCTTTTATATATATATATATATATATATATATTATTTTTTTATTTTTTTATTTTGTCTTTTAGCACTAAATGTAAAACTTAAAATTTTACATATCTTTATGAAAGAGAATGTTATTGAAATAAAATTAAGCTAAATGAACTTGTGATTCTTCGTTAATGATTGGTGTGTGGAATTATATTATAATATATAAAGTTTCTGTTTCGAAACGAATTAAAATAAAGAAAACAATAATGATATATAATACTTAACATGCATTAAATGCTTAGACACCTTTTTAAATAGCTCTTAACTAAAATTTCTCTAAAATTGAAAAAGTATAACGATGTAAACACGTACTTAAAAAAAAAAAAAAAAAAAGCCTATAGACGGAAATGTATTTAAATTCTTTTGTGCGGCTTTATAAAAGAATCATAAATGCTATAGGAACTCAATTAATTTAATAGGAAACTTATGTAGGTTACTTGGTTCATATTTTATTTATATTGTTTATAAAGACCATTTTTAGAATGTTAAAGCAGTGACAAGCAAAATGGAATTAATAAATGCTTTTCTCTTTTTTTGCTTTTTTTTCCCCGTTGTACGACATTGAAAAATTCTTATATTTGCTAGATAAATGAATTGTATCCTATTTTAATAGATATTTAAATTGCATGAGGACCAGTACACTTTAATGATATTTGGACGAAAGTATGCCAAACAGACAGCCAAACAATTTTTTTTAAGACCTTTCCAAGCGAGTCCAGGATAAAAACTCAGCGGACAAAAAACCCACAGACAAAAACTCCACTGACAAAAACCCCATCGGACAAAAAAATCCCACCGGACAAAAATCCTCACAGGCAAAAACTTCTGATTTTCTTCTTATAACTTCTGATTTTCACACGAGGAGGGGGGACTGAAGAATTATATTATTAAAAACATATTAACAAAGCCTGAATTAAGATTGAAATTTTTAAAATGTTTGAAGATCCTTTCTGTAAAAGAAACTTGGTCAAAATAGAGCTTTTATTCAGCAGAGAAGGGTTTTTGTCCGGTGGAGATTTTATCCGGTGGGGTTTTTGTCCGGTGGGGTTTTTGTCCGGTGGAGATTTTATCGGTGGGGTTTTTGTCCGGTGGAGCTTTTATCCGGTGGGGTTTTTGTCCGGTGGAGATTTTATCGGTGGGGTTTTTGTCCGACGGAGCTTTTATCCGGTGCGGCTTTTGTTCGGTGTGGTTTTTGTCCTTGGGGTTTTTGTCCGCATCCCTTTCCAAGCATAGTACCAGACAGTTTAATTGAAGTAAACATTAAAAAAAATTCATTCTTGTATGTACAAATATTATACTTTACAATACAAATTTGATTGTTGCCCAAAAAATCATATTACTTTACAGGATAAGAGTTATATTCTAAGAAATTGTAAACAGATATATTCAAATTTTTTAAAAAATATATCAATAAACAAATCACTATAATTTCTATCTTAATTAATTTAATTTTTTACTTTGTATTTGAAAGTGTAAAACTTGACCTTAAAAAAGTAAGTGGGATAAAAATATTGCCATATTAAAAAATTAAGCAATACTATTAAAAGTGTGATATAATTTAGGTTATTAAAATGCTATATCCAAATCATGCAAAATTAGAAATTTATATTTCATTAAAATCTACTCATGCATTCCAGAAAGTTAATTACATTTATCCGTGATCAAATTTTGTCAATTTAAATTTTGATGAATGTAATGCATGTTATTAATTTGATCATGCTCATTTAAAATTTTCTTTGATGTTCTGCCCATTGAAATCATTTATTTTGAAAGAATTTAATGATTAGAAACCTTTAATAAGCTTAAAACTTACAAGAAACCGTTGAAAAAGTAATAATAAACTTTCTAATAAAGAACCCAAACATGATAAACACAGTTACTAGATATCACATCAAAGCTAATTAGCTTCAAAATAATTTTTTTTATTTGAAAAAAAAATTAAAAACAAACAGAATTGGAAATTTTGTTTCAAATGTGACTTTATACAAAAAATAAATACGTTTTGGTTTATTTTCCGTACAAATTAACGACATAAGAAATAATAACTACTTTTTTTACATAACTGTCAAACTGATACTTAAAAACGTCGAATATTTTTTTAAATCTAATTTAAATTCTGACGAACACGATGTTAAAAAGCAATTATAAAGATCTTTCAAACATCTCTTTTACAACTTTTTATAAGATGAAAGCGTATTACATTTCAGTGTTTAATAAGAAAACAAGGTTCTTTCAAATTTTAAATTATCCCGTCATTTTCATTATAGAATTTCTGTACAAATTAGCAATAAACTACCTCTGAATTGCTCATTTTGCTTATTTCGACATTTTCAAAAAAAAAAAAAAAAAAAAAAAGTCTAACTTTTTATTGGGCAGCAATTTTATGTGACGAAAATTAGAAAGTTTCTTTCTTTTTCTCTTTTTTTTTTTCTTTCTGGTACTTTTAATGACATTTAAATTTTTGTCCATTTGCTGGTGCATCGCAAAAAGACAGGGTAAAGCGGAGCAATCTCAAGATCTTCTAAATTAATGCCAAAGAAAAAAATATCAGTAGTTATAATTGAGCTGACAAAGAAATAGCGCTTGTTCTTATTCCCTCCCTTCACAAGCAAAAATAAATGTAATTGAACTTGAGCGCTTAGAAAAAAAAGAAGGAAAAATATACATTCATTCGTCTTAAAGTATTTTAATGAGAAGTGACAGTACCCCAATAGGAAGAAGTATTTATTTGTAAACGTACACTACCTTTAGCCTAATGCACCAATAAAATATTCATAAATATTCTAATGTAGTTTTTGTTCTTCGAAGACCATCTGGAAACGCGCAGTGTAAAGAAAAATGCAGAAACAAAAAAAAAAAAAAAAAAGAGGGAAAATTTTTAATCACGCCAGGACCATCTTTTGAGTTCGAGAGGGAAGAAAAAATTGTCGAGATTGCTTTTATTGATTTTGAATGTAAGATTTCTTAGACGCAGGGAAAATTTTTCCTTTCGGTTAAGATGCTGCTACACTGAACTCTTTAAAGAGATGTATGTACACAAGAGAATTGGAAGGTTAGAATTATTTTAAGAGAAGAAAGTGGATCGGGCGTAGATCTTTTCACTTAAAGATATTTCTTGTTATTATTTCCGGTAAGAATTATCGAATAAGAAAGTAATAGGAGAAAACATATATACGATTTTGAATAAAATGCGCGTTGTACGATTCTTCTTCTTTTCAATTACAATAGATGCAACGTATATGTAGATATCTATTAAATTAGTTATGTATCATATATTTGTTTTTTTTTTTCCTCTTATAATGTATATATTCTTCTTTTCAATAATAACAGATGCTACGAATGTTTAAAAACTAGAAAATAAAATTTACAATGTATGTTTATTTTATTTTATTTAATGTGTCTAAAGTTACTGAACTAAAATTTGACAAACAGTATTTGTATACTTGTTCGTTTTTAAGATTCATTTTTTTTTTTTTTTTTTAATCATGAAAATTTTATTTAAAACTATCTCATTTATATCTTTCTCCAAATATATTTTTTTCTTAAGATGTTGTTACACTGAACTCTTTTAGAAAATGCTTCACCGATGCAGGTTTTCTCTCCCTGATCGCGAAATTCCTACATTAAAACGTACTCATTACCTAATATAATTATAGAAATACAATTTAAAGTAAACGTCCGATACCGACTTAGTGCGCTTTCAAAAATTATTTTCCTAAATTTTAAGTATTTAAAAAAATTCTGTATATTTTAAAATTTCTACTTGTGGAAAATTTTCAAAATTTATCATCTTTTAAAAATTACTTAAAATTTAACGAGACACTTTTTAAAAACGCACTACGTTGGCATCAGACACACATTTTCTTATGCTAAAAATCATATTTCGGTATTTTTATTACGTAATGAGTAATTGCCCAATTCAATTTTTTCATAGGTTAACATGGATTTTTCTCGATCTGGAAGAAAGGTGAATCGCCCTTTTAACTCTTTCAAGCGCAGCGTTTGCATATGGCGCGAACATTGAATTTAAAGTCCAAACTGCTAAATAGAATTTAGACTTCTTTAATAAAATGCTGTCTTTATAATGTACATAAAGAAAACTAATCCATTGTTTTCCAATAAATTAGCTCGTAAATTCTAGTATCAGTCAATCATTTCAACATTTTATAAGCAGAGTTACGTTTCCCCTGAAAGGATTAAAGAAATGCATGTACGCAGAAGAATTGGAAGAGTAGCAGGGGAAAATAAAAGTGTTCTTTTCAATCATATATAATAGTTGTTACGAATTTTTAGGAATTGATAAATTAACTTAAGAAAACATTTATAAAATGTAAGTATTTTATCTTTACATATTTCATTACATATAGTTTCTAAAATAAATTTGGCAAACAGAATTTGACGTTTCTCTCGCTTTTAAAATTTTAACAATGCAACAATTTATTTTAAAACAATATTCCTTTATATTTTATTTATTTATTTATTTATTTATTTACAATTTTGTTAAGGTGTTGCTGCATTGAACTCTAAAAGGATGTATTTATACGGGAGAATTATTTTAAAAGACGCGAGTGGATAAGTTGTAGATCCTTTCACTTAAAGGTATTTCTTGTTATTATTTCCGGTAAGGATTATCAAATAAGGAAGAAGTAAAGAAAAACATTTACGATTTTGAATATTAACTGTGCGTTTTCACAAGATTTTTTTTTTCAATTACAATATATGTTTCAATTACAAAGATGTGCATACAGACATCTATTAAATTACAGATATATATATGTATTTATTATCTTATAATGTTTATAGTCTTGTTTTTAATTACAACAGATGCTATAAAGGTTTAGAACGTATAAAATTATTTAAGACAAAGTTTATAATGCATACTATTTTTGAAGTATTTGTTTCATATGACTAAAGTTTATAACTCTTCCCTTAATATAGTGATACATTGAATTCTTGAAAGCGATGAATGTACACAAATATGGATAGTAAAAGCTGGAATTATTTTAATTGTTAAAAGTGAAAACAAGTGTAGTTTTTTTGTTTGTTTTTAAATATTTTTTTGCTGTAAAGAAATGTAAATAATTCATAGACTAAATTTTACTCTTTCGCATATTATATATAAAAAAAAATTTTAAAAAAATCTTTTTCTATTTTATGAAAATAAAAAGATATTTTTCACTTTCTCGATATCCATTTATAATAAACTTATAGATTTAAACATACATTCATTCTTTCATATAGGTGTATATTAAAAATAATTTTAAAAATACATAAAGGACTCGGCAAAATATTTTACTCTAACTAGAACAATGTAGAAATTTTCACTTAAGTATAATCGTTATTATTTCCTTTTAAACTTGTCGAATAAGAAAATATCATTGAAAAACATTTACAATTTTGAATTAAGTGTACGCGCTTTTAAAGATTTCGTTCTTCTATTTTTCAATTATAATAGGTGCACTGAATGATTAGACATGCATTAAATTCTCTAAGACAAAATTTTTATACTATATGCATTTTATTTTTTAAGTATTGCATTAATATTTCTTGAAACAAAATTTGTAAAGGGATTTATTACATATTCTCAGTTTTTAAATTAAATTTTTCTGCATTTTATTAACGTAACATATATTGTTTTAAAATCTTCTCATTTCTATCTTTATGGAAACAATATGAAATATTTTGATATAATATCTAAATTTGATATTTTGCTTGTATTAAAAGCAAATGTTTTTATTCTTTATTTTGTAGGATGCACTGTCAAATATATTTGGAAATAATAAATATATACACACTTTTGTACAGGCTAGAATAGGTTTTACTTAATATATTGCATAAGGAAATCGATGAAAAATTATGTCAGAAAATAAATTATCAGAACGACTTTATATAAATTATTTTCATGAAATTTTCCCTCCATATTTTACGTTCAACTGTATATTTTTCAATATATGTATTACAAAGTGTGTGGAAAAAATTGTATAGGGCGTTTTGAGAAAAAAATGTTTTATGTTAAGTATGAATTATTATACATTTTCCAATGGTATGTATACATATATGTTACACTATGTAAATTTTCACTCTGTCATCAATACATCACAAAATCTTATAAAAACTGTCGTATAGTTAGTTACATTTTTAAAAATGTGAAAAATGAATATGGATTTCACATGTCCAGTCGCACTTTAAAGAAGTTTTCATCAGGTAATTGAATCATCCGTTTTTAGTTTGAAAAAAAAAAAAATCAACATGCAAATTAATACAACTCAAACTAAAACATTGGCAAATAAAGTTTTTTCTTATTATTTCATCTATTATTGAAATAATGGATGCAATTGTTGCAAAAATTGTTTTTTAGAAAAGTTTTCTAAGGTGCATCTTAATAACATTTTTTAAAAGTTATAAGAATTTAAAGCATCGAACAGTTATTTTAAAGTATAAAAAGAGTAATCAAATTACAATTTTCCTTATAGATAATGCTTTAATTATTTAATACCATTTCGGAGAAGGAAAAAAAACTTTGTTTCTATAGTGAAACTCTTCATTAACGAACATAAACAAATTTGTTTCATCAAAATTTTCAGATTTAGTTTGGAATTTATTATAACAGTTATAGTGCGGTCAAGCAATATCTGAAGAAAACCATGTATATTTTGCGTACGACTGAAAAGACTGAGCAATTTGTCAAGCAAATAAGAGAGGGCTTGAGAATTTCTTTCACGCACTTTATATATAAAAAAAATTTCTAATGCAATTACCTTCGCAAAAATTAATTCTGATAATAACAAGACTTACAGAAAATGTATTATTATTAGACAATTCGACAGGCATTTATTTTTGCGAATTTATTTCTTATTTAATTCGACAGTATTATTTGAATGAAGAATACCATTTTAAATTGAACTAATAGACATACCATTAATTTTTTCTTGACTCAACCATAATGTCTAAGTACTTTTAATTAGGAAAGGATTTGTAAACTTTAGTAAATAAAACAGATAAAGTAAGAAAAATACTGTCAGAGCGCTGTGGAAAATTGAACCTTCAGGTAGTAATTTTCATGAGATTGCATCTCTAATTTTTTAGGCAACAATTTAACTCTTTCGCTTAATTTTTTTCCTGCTTCATGTAGTGATTTTTTTTATTGATTTAAATTTTCTTTTTATTTATTTGTCATTCATATTTTTAAATACTGCATAAAATACAAAAGAACTTACTAGTTGCTGATATATTTTATTTTTCTAAATGAAGCATTTAAAAAATATTTCGTTAAAATTTTTTTTTTTGCCTCTTTCGACTCTATACCTCAGAAACAAAATTATCTGCCATATTTGTCTCCACTGCCAGGATTTTAACATTCAAAAGATTTTCTTCAAATAATAAAAAAAATTATGACTAATACGAAATTATATTGATTATATATGGTGTTTTCTGAATACATCGTGCAATTTACTTCCATTAACATCTCTTGCCGAATGACTAGTTCCCAAATTAATTTAAAATTATTAAATTTTAGACATAATGTCTACAATTGTTTACTTCAGTCGAGTATGATATAGATTTATTTAAGAATAAACAGTTTTTACTTGATAAAGCAGTCGCTTTAATTTAATCAATTTTCCATATGGCACATAAAATATTTATTACATTTTTTTTTTTTTTTTTTTTTTTTTTTTACTATTCCAACCTTTTTATTTATTTCCCGCAATTTGTTTATTTCTTTCCTAAGTCAAACGATCTTTGCAGTACAATTCAATTTGTTTACAATTTAATTTGTTTAAATACAAATGAAATAATTGAAATTTTCACAACAGAAGAAAAAAAATGGGAATTTTTCAATCTTTTTGCGAACAAATTAATTGTTTCAATGATAAATATTGAATTTTGGTGTTAATATAATCAAAGATATGAAATATTAAGACTTGCTGATTTAAAAATTCTCAAATAGTTTGAAAAAAAGCTTTATAAAAAATTTAGACACCGCACAATTTGCACACGTGTGTATGTGTGTGTATTACGTTCTATGTACATGTATATGTATATTAATCAATTACAAGCTCTTAATCTACGTATTCTTCATTAATTAAATTAACTAGATAGTCTGATAGATGACAGATACGATAAATATAAAAATATACATGTTTAAAAAGATTGTCAATGAACCGAAAAAAAAACCCGATCAATTCATGAAATGTAAGCATTAAAAGAGTAGCTTAAAAAATATAACACACTGATTTTTTCCCCCCTGAATTCCCATGACAATTATAAACATATTCATAAACTTGGTAAACTGGACCTTTATTCATTACATTTTTCCCAAATGAATTCAGTTCGGGAGCAAGTTCCTTCATCATTTCACTAAACACTTGGAAATATATAGAAAAACTTTAAAATAAATTTAATTTGAATTAAAATGTACTGGTGTTAGCATAACATTAATCAAATTTTAATTTAAAAAAGGAAAAGAGAGAAAGAAAGACAGATCATGTACTTAAGAGTTTGTCAAAGTACTCAAGAAACACTATATTGTCCTTTAAATACTCTACAAAACAGCTCTATTTATTTTTCAACTGAAGTGTACCAAATAGATAAGAAATATTCTACTCATGTAAAGAAATCCTTAAAAGTTTTCCTTTTTTTTTCCACTGTGGATATCCTGACATTTTGATCCTCTAAATACAATATTAAATCCGGCGTCTGTCAGGACCCGTATATTATGATCACGTGAGTTTCTAAAATGTTGGCAATCCGACTTTCAAAAGTTTCCTTCCAACCTAGTCGGTGGCTTACTACAAATTCATTGGTATGCGAAAGACAATTTCTTTCTAGAATTTTATTAGACAAAAGGAAAGCAAGCTTCATAGAAGTGAAAATGGTTGATATACGGCGGAAAAGCCGCCTGATGTTTTCGCATATTTACAGTGGCATATAATTTCAAACAATATGAGCGGGGATTAGAGTAGTCATTTTAAAATAAATTAAGCAGTAAGAATTATCCTTAATTGATAAAATATTTATAAAACATTTATATGCGGATAAAATATTTATATGAATAAAATATTTAATATTATATAATTATATAATTTACACTGGTGTGCAAAACTTAAGCAACAAACACAAAATGCTAATTTCTGAACACGTGAGTACTCAAAAGGAAATTCTATAAAGAGCAAGTGTAGAAAAGAGGTACTACCCTAACAGCACGGCCAGTCGATGTGAAGTCCCCTTGACGTCACACATGGTTAGAAGTGTCACAATCGCTACGGTGAATCAAAATATGGGATATTTCACTGTCTCATTATTACTCTCAAATGATTGTTAACACTGAAAAGTCGCTGTGACTGTCGATTTGTGATGAGTGACCAGGTGACATTACAATGAAGTCACCTTGTGATTATCAAGTCACTGTCAGTTGAAGACTGAACTTTGAAGTCATTGTGAACCTTGCATTGTGTTTAGTCGCCAAATAATGTCACAATGAAATCGCATGATGACTTTCCGGTGATCGACACTCTATTGTGAAGTCATCATTGCACTCCTTTGTGAAAAATCACCAGATGATTTCTTTTTTTCTGTCACTTGGGAACTCGTCACAGAACAGCTATCATGATGACTTTACAATGGAGTGTCAAAATGACAGTCACATAGAGTCACAAGATGACGTCATTGTAAAGTCACCTGGTGACTCGTCAAAAAGTAGCAGTCATGGTGACTGTCCAGTGGAGTGACCAAATGAGAGTAAAAATGAGACGAATGAAAGGTATCACATTTCTATTCATTGTAGTGACTGTGACAATTGTGACCATTTGTGATGTCAAGAAGACTTCACATCGACTGTCTGTGCTGTTAGGGTAGTACCTATTTTCTACACTTGCTGTTTATAAAATTTCCTTTTGAATATTCACGTGTTCAGAAACTAGCATTTTGTGTTTGTTGCTTAAGTTTTGCACACTAGTGTATATAAAATAAAATATTTATATGATAAAATATTAAGTGTCCATACTAATTATTAATGCTATCATCACAAAATCAATATTCTAATACTTATTTATTATTTTATTAACTATAAATTAATACGCGAATAATGAATTTAAATTTTGAATGACATGCGTTTCTCATTTAAAATATACCATACTTTTCTTGTAATTACGTCTTAATCACTTTTTTAGGTTTAACTTTCATGCAACCCCATTGGACGAAAAGGAATCCATGTAATAGAAAAGAGATAAACAGTTCAATTATGAGAAACGAATGAAGAAAAATGACAAGAAAAACGCAAAAAGATTGCCATTTGAAAGCATTAAAAATCTAGTTCACCTGTAGATTTTATTGACTCAACAGAGCAATGGGGGACAAAATATATATTTTGTGACAAAATATATTTTTTAAATTAAAAAAAATGTATTTATTATTTTTAGTTTTGAATGTTGTTGTTTTAATGCCATGGATAAGGCAGTATAAAGGGATAGCTTCAAAAACCTGCAGAATATCTGCAAAGAGCATGTGTTTGTGGCCTGTAGAGAAGCTCATGTGGTGGCAAATACAGTGTAAGTATGTTGACAGTGTTGGGTGGACAGTCAAAAATATCGAGGCTAACGAAAAAGACAGGCTACCGCGGTGCATTCCACTTATCTCTTTTTACAGACCGCTAGAGTGACGTGATGCTCTTTTTGTACACCTGAATTGGTGCATTCGAGCATCACGTGACTCCGGCGGTCTGTAAAAAAAAGATACGTGTAAAGCACCGCGGTAGCCTTTCTTTTTCGTTAGCCTCGAAAAATATGCAGTGGAGTTTACTGGGTGTCAGGACACATTCTGCAATTAACATAGGATCAATAATATAGGTCAATCTGGCACGTAAATAAAATCTGCTGATAAGTTACTTAGTTTTCTCTTTCTCACACACTGACACATTCATAACTGATATTAAGGGGCTACTTCACGCACGCGAAAACACCCGCTCGCTAATGTTAATCATATGGGAGAAAGTTTTTAGAATATCTCGTTCATATTTCAATATTTTTAAATGATATATTTTTTAATTGCATACCTGAGGTTATCTCTATGCAGGACCTTTTTAACTTTTTTCAATTTTGTTTACAGGTTTTTTTTTTCATGCTTAATACTTTGGAAATTTTTCCATAGATTTTTTTTTTTTTTTTTTTTTTTTAATTCCATAGAAAAAAATTGCTATAGAAAATAGGTTTTTTTTTTTAATTCCGTAAAAAAAAAATTTCCATAAAAAATTGTTTTTTTTTTTTTT
The DNA here is from genome assembly GCA_963931845.1 of Maratus michaelseni. Classification (NCBI taxonomy): domain Eukaryota; kingdom Metazoa; phylum Arthropoda; class Arachnida; order Araneae; family Salticidae; genus Maratus; species Maratus michaelseni. Next base: position 234,728,576 of record OZ007593.1, read on the forward strand.
TTTTTTTTTTTTTTTTTTATGATACTTTTACTTTCGGAACCGGTTTCGAATAAGAATAAAAGAAGAAGTAACAGAAGGACACTAATAATGTCGGCGAGAACGAAATTTAACTTTTAAAATTGAATTTCGGATTCTAAATATTTTGTGGAAACTTTTATAAATTAAATTAAGAGTCAACTTAGGTGTAATATGAATGAAATGGCAATAAACCACATGCAAGTGAATTTAGGGCCTAAATTCAAAAAAGTATAAATGAAAAAAATAACCATTCTTCAAAATAAATCCGGAATTTAAATTAGGGGTTCAGATACCTTTTAAAGTGTCAAAAGAACGATTTTTTTTTTTTTTTTTTTTTTTTTTTTTTTAATAGCTCATATTAAAATTTGATTCTTTAGGAACAACATCATGCAAAAATTTGCTTTAGAAGGGATGTCCAAAACAGTTTGAGCTCTTTGTCTATGATCAAAGGTAGTTTTATTTTTAATGACAATTTTCTCAAAACAGTGTTTTTGGTCATTGTGGACATAATTTCTAAGAAATGGTTGGATAGAATTTCATGAGATTTTCTCTAAAGGTATAAACCTTATAGACGCACTAAATCAACAATCTACAAGTACATAATCTCAATGTTCATCAAGTAAAAAATTTTGAAATTATAACTATTTTTATTTTTTTAAATAAAATTTTAAGCATTTTATTTTAATTATTTTCTCAAGAACTGATCATTATATTTTTTTCCAGTATAGGTCACTTTAAACACGTACTCTATTTCTACTTAATAAAATTTTTTTGGCTCAATGTGACTATTTAATTATGAGAAACCTTGCGCACAAGGCATATAATATGAATTCATTTATTAAAAAAATATATAAATATCTTAGACTCTTTTTCAGAATATTAACTATTAGAATATATTCCTTTTAACGTGCCGTTTAAACTTTCATATCCAAACATTGATTAGATGTGGATTTATTGCTATATATTGGGCAATAAATCAGTAGACCCCAATATCTATATTGGGGTCACTTTTACTCTTAATTTGTCTGATTAAAAGGTCCACCTCCTTAAAAGAAAAAAATATTATGTCACGAAATTTAAATTAAAATTTATACTGCAGCTTTCTAGTCATTAAATGTCATGACAAATTCCAGACTGTTGTGTCACGACTGTAATAAAGTATATTGTCAAGAAGTCAGAAAATACAGATTTTAAAAAACGAATCTAGTGTCATCTGACGCCTCATTGTTATGCGATGGAGGATGTCCAACCCAGAAATTATATATATATATATATAATATATATATATATATAACAATAATCATTATTGTAGTTTTATATTTTTCAACTCTTAGAAAAAATAAATCTCCCCCCCCCCCTTTTTTTTTCAGAAGACAAAGGGAATTAGAATAAAAGTGAAATTTTTTACTCATCCATGATTTTCCGATTTTGAAAAATTTTTGAGAAAAATGTACAATGAAATTTAAAATTTACTTATTTACTGTAAACAAAATATCACTAGAATACACAGGAATGAATTGGGATCTAATCATTAAAATGTATAAATGCATTAATAAATGAATGTGAAAAAAATAATTGTACTTTTTACTGCATAGTATGTGGTGCACAGAATTTATATATGACGTATAAAATAAATATCGCTGAAATACACAGGGATGAATTCTGACCTAAAGTTAAAAATGTATAAAGTAATAAATGAATAAATGTGAAAAAAAAATTTTTATGTATAGTGTAACAGTATTCTTTTAAAGTTTTGTTTTATCTTCGCGTCTTATATTCAACTGTTTTTTTTTTTAAACCAATACACTTATCCGGAATTTAAGTAAAGGAAAAACCATTATGTCATGAAATTTTAAACTAAAAATTTATACTCCAGCTTTCTAGTCCCTAAATGCCATGCCAAATCCCAGACTGTCACGACCGTAATAAAGTATACTGTCAAGAAGTCAGAAGCTAGATTTTTAAAAACCGATCTAGTGTCTTATCTGGCGCCTCATTGTTATGCGATGGAGGATGTCCAGTCCAGAAATTTATTTGAACGGAAAGCAGCATGGAGCTTTGTGTAGCCGGTTGACACAAACAGAGCTCCCAGAATTTTCCACAGCATAATGAATACAAATGGAAAACAAAAAGACGAAAATGAAATGGTGAGTAAGATAGAAGCTAAATATGAAATGAATATGGAGGAATAAGTTTTTCTTTTTAATTTTTTTTAAATGTATTATGAAAAAAAAAATTGTTGTTCATAATATTATCAGATTCAGATTACATAATATTAATAGATTTGAATTGCTATTAAATGTGAAAAATGAATTTCATTAATAAAGTTCAAAGTCATGAATGGAAGTAAAATCATTAAAAATTACAATGCAAAAATGTTTAATGAAATGTATGTATTATATTATACATCACATAATTTTTGTATTCTAAATATTTCGTAAATATTTAGTTTGCACTCCATTTTATTTTTAAATTGTGTTGAAACCAAATAGCTAACAAGGATCCACGATAACCAATTTTCATCAACTACGACATGTCCATCAGGAGGATTACTTAATCACCATTTGTACACAATATGATCCTAATTAAATTATCCTGTTGAAAGCATCTTGTAGATTGACCTATTAAATATAAGTCCATCAAATTTTGGATTTAGCCTAATCAAAGCAAAAAAAGTTACAAAAATTCCCGCTGGGCATTTTTCATCTTTTATCTTCAATAATCTAAATCTGAAATTTAGTTGCGATAATTTCAAATTTAGGCTATTTATGACCTAAAGAAGTGAAAACAAATTAGAAACTTCACCTGTAAGGATTCCTTTTCTTCATGTCTTAAGTAATCTAAATAGTGAAATTCAGTGGTATACCAGCGATTAGGTAGAACTACAAATTGCTCTAAACTGGGTAACTTTAATTAGAATATATGTACTATGTATGTTCTGGTGTTATGCACTGCCTCACCCACGTTAACCGATTTGAGATCTGGAAATAAGGCATTTCTAGATTAGTATGAATTCTTTTAGCGTCATGAAGTAGTATATGATAACACGGACAATTAATTCACCATCATGGCTGCAGCTGGCGACTATTTTGAAATTCTATCTCACACTACTTTCTCAAAACAGAAATCTTTCACATACTCTTTGACAACATGTTCAAGAGAAATTTGATAGCGATTTCACTTTTAAAAAGTAGTGGTGCGAATAGAATAGAAAATTAGTCGTCAGTGGCAGCCCTGCACCATAGTTCAAGATGAAGTAAGTACTTTTTTCCTCAACTGTCACGTAGCATCAAATGAATGGTATTATCAAGATGTTGCCCTTGACGTAAATACACAATTTATATATACTTCTAAGTAAAAGTCAAAATTATGTAAAAACGAACTATATATTATATATTATAGAACTATATCGCGCTCTTTACTCTATATTAATGTATGCTATGTCAGTGCTCGAATTCATTTCAGACCAATTTAGTTTAGTGATACTTTTTATTTAATATATTTATGGATGTCGTATGACAACTATATGAAAAGTTAATTTATTCTCTAATATACAATGTGTATCTGAACTGGTGGTCAAAACTGTAAGTGGTGATAATACAAGTACAGACAAACATTTTTTTTTGCGTGGGAAACCCCGGTCGCAATCCACTTATTTAATGGAAAATACAGGGTATCTCATCAATCAGGGTATCTCATCAGGGTATCTCATCAACAGGGTATCAAATCAAGCCCACAAACCGAACCTTCATTATAGTTGTTCGCTAAAATGAAGATATTTTAGCAAAATTTCAAGTGTTACTTTGTTTTCATTGTTGAAATCACAAGAAGTGTTAGAAATGGTCATCATCCACGTCCAAACAGCACTGGGATAGCTAAACGGATTAAAATTCGAAAAGAGGCTGATGCTGCATACGGAGTCACAAAAAGATTACAGTGCAATTCTATCACTTCCCTTAATTTTATGACATTTCACAGAAATCAAAGATATTTTGTCGGAAATTTCTCTAACTTATAAACACATAAAAACTTTCTTTTACTTAAGTAAAATATACATATAAACCAAATAAATCACTGACATGTTTCGGTTTCCTTCGAGATAAAAACCATTATCACAAGAATACAACATGAATCAACATCAAATCAAATTTTTATATGTATATTTTGTATGACACCTTACTAAAGTACAAGAAAGATTTTATGTGTTTATATGTTTATGAAAAGGTGAAGTTCTCTTTTAATTTTAGGATTTAAAAAACATTTCTAGCATTGTTTCTCTAACTTATCTTCATTATTGCTTCCGTTTTAAATGAAATTCCGGTTCGGTTTCATTTTGGCATGAGACAACCTAAATTTTAGACTGAATGAATAAATTGTGACCCTGTAGTTTCCTGTACAAAAATTGTTTGTCTTTAGATGTATTACAACAGCTTACATTTCTGATTATCAGTTCAGATACACTCTATGCGTTTTAAAAGGATTTACGTCTAAGATAAGTGTTTTCTGAGTTCATAAAAGAAAAAAACAAAACCCATTTTGCATATAAAAGCTTCTGTAGAGCAAATCAGGGATAAAGTACGTTTCTTTATACGCAGAAATCTCTTCATACGATTTTGTTTTTATAGCATGATTTCACATTTAACTTTAAAAATACAATTTCCATTAGGTCTTTTGTATTCGTCATTATCTTTTATCTTTACTGAAATAAGAAGTTCCGAGATAATTTCAACGTGTATTTAAAATCAAATGGAATAGAGAAAGGAATCGTCCTCTCTTTAACAAACCACAAATAAGTAAAATTTAAATTTCCTGTGATATTCCCTGCAGTAATTCCGATTTACATTGAGGATGCATTACTTTTTTTTTCTGTCTTCAATTCTACTCATTCATTGTGAAAGAAATACAAGTAATTAGAGAGTTCGACTTTTTTTTCCCCGTTTCCTTAGAATGCGACATAAATAAGAAACGGAAAAGAAAAGGAAAAAAAAATCGGAGACATCACGAACAGAAGAAAAGACCCCATCTTCTCATTGGCGCATTTGAAACAAAACACATATCCCTCAGTGCAGGCTGAATTCCTTCACTCTACCGCATTTTATTCTTTCATTCGATTTACATACGGCGTTCGCTTCACTCATATCTGCTGAAAATCTGCTGGAGAAATTCAGCTCAGGTTTCAGCTCAAAAGGAAAATAAGGAGAAATTCTCCGACAATGGGTTTAGACAGTGGCCTCTACGGCTCCCCAAGCCATGCATGCCAAATCACCCCCGGGAACGGACAATGGGATGTTCCCTTGGAGAGAGGGGGCTTACACACCTAATTCCTCGCCACTGGCACATCCTCTTCCCCCTTTTACATAGAACTTGGTATTTTTTCCTATTTTTTTAGTATCTTCATGACGTCACATTCTTATGCTAATGCGAGAAGATGCTGAGACTTTACTTTTTTTTGTTGAAATTCTCCGTTTGTGCATGGTTTTGAATTTTTCTAGAGAAAAAGGAAAAAAAAAATTATCCCTTTTTTTGGAATTCATGCTTTAAATTTTGTGGCTCACTGTCGACCATGATCTTCTTTCTTAAGCATTATCCAACTATGATACATTACCTCTGAAAATGAAAGGTGTCACGATACTGCAAAAAACTTCGACCTTCATCATTAAAAAGTGTATTAGAAAATTTGCAGCGTAATTTATGATATTTTATAAACTTTAACTTGATTTCTAAGATATTAGAGCGAAAAGTCAAAATAGTTTTTTTTAAATGTAAATTCACGTTTTACAATAACCAAAACTGGTCATTTCGCACGCTGTTCTACCATAGTTACTAAAATAATATGCACTGATGGATTTCAGCGTTGCTTGGACAGACGTGAGTAAAATAAAATTAACCAATCTCATTCCCAGTGGTTCGTTTGTGAAAGCATTGGATAAAAAGAAAAATCAGAGGCTATCTTTTAGTCATTTCGTGTAAGTTAATCTTTTAAATGATAATAGTTTAAAAAACAGCGTATAGTTAAAAAAAAAGTAATTCATTGTAATAATTTTATTAACTAACCATACACAGAACATTAAAAAAAAATCATTTTATAGCACCAAACTTTTATGCTAATACTAAGACTTTGCTTTATTCTCTGTTTGATTTTCTCTGAAATTTATAATTTCTATTCCCCATATAATGTCTAAATAGTGCTGACACTTTTAAATATTTATTATATAAATATTATGCAATTTTTAATATTATAAGTTCATTATTATTTTTTAGAAATAGATATTCTATTTCCGTGATGCAGTGATGCGAATGTGTATCACGCAAAATGAAAAGGATTTTTTTTATTGTATAAGTCAAACCCTTGGATTTGTCTAAACACTAATGCAATCAATTCCATAAAATCTAACGTTAAAATCATTATAAGTGATTTTTTATTAGTGATTTTAAATTAGTATGATGTTGCACTTTATATCAAACCATCAAGTTAAAAATTAAATTGTAGTTAGTTTATTCGGAAACTAATAGAATACTTTTATTATAATTTATTTATAATTAAAAAAAAAGGAATTTTTTTTAATATTATTTTTTGAATGAGAAGAAAAAGAGATAGTGTTTCGAAAATATCTATGTCACGCTTTGAGACACATTGGTTAGCTTAGAAAAACACTAAATATGCTAGAGTTTTTTCTCTCTTTCTTGTATAGTTTTCATTTTTTAATTTATAACTGAGTAAACTTGTGTCACTTTATAATGATAGAATGGCTCCGAAAACCAATGAAAAACACATTAATCATTGTATGAATGTTTAGTAAAAAAACTTAACTGTTCGCGGTTTTATTTTTATTAATAAGTCTTTTGATCTCTAGATTGTATTTATAACTAAAGAATAGAGGGCCGGGATTTTCTTATTTTTGTTCAAGAAAAAGTTAGTCCATTTTTAGAATATTCTGAAATAAGACCAATATATAGAGCCCTACTTCCCCATCTTTAAAACTGAATGTTGTCGCTATAAACACAAGTGACTGATTTTTCAAAACACATAGTCACCATATTCTGTTAGCAAGCATTCAGTGTATTTAAATATTTCTTCATGTACTGAAAAAAGTTTAAAAACGAAACAAAGAAAGAATGGTGGGACATACTAAACACCCTTTACCTACAAAGTTCTTCAATAAATCAAAAAAAAAGAAAAAAAAAAAAAAAAAAGAACCGGTTTTTTTTTGCCAATGTAAATCGGATGTGACGCCATATGTACTTGTACAGATAATGTATTTATTGTTTTGCGATTTTAGAATTTAAATGTTACAAAGTTACATAACGTTACATAACGAGGAATTGTTCGCCAAATAAAAGATTATAATTATGCATTTACTGATCTAGATCAGGGTTTTACAAATTCCAACCAGCGTTTTCATAGCTAATTGAAACAATTAATTTATTATATAATACGCATTTTTTTTTTAAATATAGCACACAAACTTTTTTCTTGATAAATGAAAAGTGTTTAATCGCAAAGAAAAACAATTCTGATAAATTCAATGATGTTCAATTAAAAATATACTTAAATAGCTCACTAACTATTCACGCGAGCCCCATATTCATAGACATTTTTGCTACGCCAGGAATGATGTTTTCCACTTAATTTGTATGATCATTAGCTAACATGTAATAAATGGAGAAACTTTTATCTAGGAAATTTAGACGACTTACTAATGATACTTATATTAATGTGACCGAACGTTCTCAAAATTCGAGTATATCCCCAATTTTGAGGACTGTAGTTCACCCAGTTTTGATTTAACACACTTATTAAATTTTAAGTGGAAATAAATTCGAGGGACAAATATAGACCTCTGGTAAGATGGATGGACGAAATCAGAAAAGTGCCTAGCGTTAATTAGAGGACTAAAGCTCTAGACAGGAGGCAATGAAAAGATCTGGGGGAGACCTACATCCAGCAGTGGATTGAAAACAGTGGATGATGCTGGTGATATACGAACGTGTAAGCTATTTTAATTTCCAAGGTATTATACACACACACACACACACACACACACACATATATATATATATATATATATATATATATATATATATATCTTAAAAAATCACAAATTTTAAAGTTATGAAAGCTTTAAAAAAGTCCCTGTATAAAACCATTATAAAATTTGCGCACCCTAACTTATACATATCTGTTCAATAATTGAAAATACACGTATGCCCCAAAAATGAAGAAACTGTAAAGTTAAAGTAATACTGGGAAAAATTCATTTAATACTTAAATACATTTTATATATTTACATTTTTAAAACTACGCAAATTTACTTTGAGCAAATATAGTACATGTATAATGAAGAACAATAAACTGTTATCTTTCAAAAAAATGAGCTCAATATTCTGTCAATAGAATCTTTAGTATTATCTAATGCTTTTCTGTGTATTAAAATATATATATATATATATACAAAAAAGACAAAGAAAGAAAGAAAGAAAAAATGGGTGGAACAGGGTAAACACTCGCTACCTTACAAAGCTCTGTAGTGGAAGCGACAGAAGACCCGAGCATCACTAAGTGATGAACCATCCTCCGACACCATAAAAGTGGACGTGTCACCATGTGCTTACTGATCTAGATGTCTTCTCAGGTGTTGGGATACACGAGAGCCGGTTACAGATGACAGACCAAGAAGAAACTGACCTCTGAGAGAGGATGTCACAGAAAGAAACAAGAAGTGAAAATTTCGGAAGATCCGTTAGTTTTGGGAGGTTCCCCTGATCATAACAAGAAAACAGCTGAGTAGTTCCTGGTTTCTTTTAGATACGTCAAAGGATTCCCTTATATGTGTTAACACGATAAACCATGAAGGTCTGAAAAGTCTGATAAACAGATAAAATAGCTGAAAAGTGCGTAATGTTTCACATATGATAATGTTGTATTAGAAGAATACAAAAAATTGTATCCTGCAATAACTTATTGACATGTAAAAACAAACATTACGAAAAGTTCTAGTAACCAGGAAATATAAGATATTCGGCTGCTGCAGTAAAAATGTATGCTGCTTATTTTATTGTTTCGCATTCTTTCTATTATTTTTCTTAACTCAAGGAGAGGCTTTTTTATGAAGCCTAATCAGGTTAAACATGATCAATAAAATATACCCCCCCCCCCAAATAAATACATATTTAAGTTAAATAACGAATAAATCACTGTATATTATTATTATTATTATTATTATTATTATTATATGAAACTATAATTATTATTATACAGATTATTTTTTATTAGTTCCGATATTTATTTATTTTTAAAAGTACCTAAAAACGTCCAAAAATATTCGACACATTTTATAGAAGTTATAAAAAATTTAAACTTAAAAATTATACACCCAAAAATTCAGTTATAATTTGTTTTGTTTAGGTTGTAAATAAAATAAATGATATTATTTGACTACTGTTAATTATAACATTTATTACCTATAATAAATAAAAATATAATAAAAATAGGAGCTTATCCCAAACAAAGTGCGCATACATACAAAAATTATCAAAACCGACTACGTCATAACCAAATTTTATTGCATTAAAATTCGTTGAAACACTTAATAAATAAAGAAAAACATGTTCGAAAAGACAAAGAAATCATTGTGCATAAACAACGCTGTATGTATTTTCTTTAATGCAATATTAATATCATGTCCGGGAAGGTATACTACCAAATTAAATCTTTCAAATATGACTAATTTTGTTATTATTTTAAATTAATTACATTGCATAATTATTTGTTATTGCTATCATTAGGATTGACACTGATAATAATTATTATAAATGAACGTATTCTCAATATTGATATTTATTTCTTTTTTTTTTAAATTGTTCAAAATTTTTCAATCATTTTATAAGATTTAAGAATTATGTACGGGGAAATCTAAATATTTCTGTTTTGTTTAGAGTAAATAAAACAAATGGTATCATTTTATAATTTTTGACCATAATTAACAGAAAGGGAAAAAAAAAGTACATCTGAGCAAAGTAGAACCTTATCTTAAACTACTCGCACATACACCCACAAAACGACTGTGTCATAACCAAATTTTATTGCATTAAAATTTGTTGAAACACTTAATAAATAGAGAAAGACATGTTCGAAAAGACGAAAAATCATTGTCCATAATCAAGCCACATTTATTTTCTTTCCCACAATACTAATATCATCCGCGGGGAGCGTACCGCCACCAAAGAATCTTTTCACTGATCATATCCTTAAACACACCTAAATAATTAAAATTATACAAAATTTCTTGCGGGGGGTGGGGGGGGGGAGGTGCAAATCATAGCAAACCATGCACGAAAACCAAAGGTCTGAGAAAAGGAGACGCAGACACCTTGGTTGTATCAATGATATTTGGAAAAGAATTTTATTAGTCTCTCCAGCTTTCATCGGGTGCTTTTCAAGTGTTATCCCGTCGCCTTGTTTGGCCTTTATTCATTGTGCAGGAGAGAGCTTATGCAAATTGCAGAAATTCCCTTCCCTTTCTCCTTCATTGAGTACAGGCTTGATAATAAAATGTGCATTCTTAGGGAGCTTTTCAGCGCGTTCCTTTTGATTTCGCTCCTCCAAATAGACGACCCCTCCAAAGCGAGAGTATGGTGGAAGATATTCTTCCAACCCTTTACCAGCCCCCCTTTCCCTGAGTGTTTCGCTTTTAAAACGTAGTTCCTTGGCGAAGACTTAATACGAAAGCGACATGTCGCTTGTTTTTGACTAGCCATGTTTAAAGCACCGAGCTGTGTTGTCGAAAATGCTTTTGTCTATGCTGTTGGGAGACATTTTCTGGTGTCTGCCGTCACGAGGGACACTGACTCAAGTCCATTCACGGCTCATTATGGTGCATTTTAAATAGACTTTTCAAGAAAAGCTAATTTTGATTTTTAAATGCATAAAGGAATAAACATTGGTTTCTAATTAGAGAAAAATATCGGTAAAGTGTTCGAAATCCATAGTCAATGTCGATTTATTTATTTTTATTTATTTATTTTTTTGTTTTATTTGCTTGATTATTGCTTATTTGCTTGCGAGTTTTTTGGACTCGGAAAGTTTAATTAGGGCAGACAGAAAAATGTTATTTGCTGTCGCCTATTAAGAATTAACATTTGAATAGCTGAAGCGTAAAAGTTTCCTGAAATTTCAATAAAACGAATAAAACTGCATATGTAGAATGAAAATTCAGAAGTTCTTATATTTACGAGGAAGAGTCGAAGAAAAGAGTAAGAAATTTCACTGCATGACATAGGTTTAAAAGCACACGTAGACGAGTAAAATATTCTTAAAGCGCAAAATTTGTACGTAGGAAATAAAATTAAAAACGATGTAAACGAGCAAAATATTCTTAAAACATAAAATTTGCACGTAGGAAAGAAAATTAAACACAATGTTGAATTGATGCTAGACAAAAGCTATATTGCGGTGAAAACAATAGACTACATGACTGACTTTATGCGAAGAGATGAAATAAATTTAACTTACGCATGAATAAAGCAGAAAATTCACAAAATTCTATTCTGCTTCTGTGCTTAAACTTCGCAAACAGAACTGAACTTTGATATTCCGAACTGGGTCCAATTCTTGAGAAGTGAGATACGAACAAATGACCACACTTTGAAAGTTGTGAAAGAATTAGAAAAAAAGAAAAACATTAGGAAACTCAGAAACATAAAATTATTTTAAGCTACATAAGTTTAAGTTTATCAAAAATAAGGAAGTTTAAAAGATTAAAAAATGAGAGGGGGGGGGGATTTAGAAAATATTGGAGTTATTTTATTTAAAGAAAAATAGAAAGAGATATCTATGCTTCACATCATGATACTTTAGTTGATTCTAATGATAAATTCTAGTCAGTTAGAATTTTGATGAGAGTATTATGATTATCACAAGTGTTATATTAATAACAACATTTAAATAATAATATTCATAAAAAATTGTCAACTAATCATTTTCTCAATTTTTGAACATTCGTTTGATTTAATAGGTTCGGTTAAGATTATATCGAATTCTGCATGAACCTGTTTTCGAATTAATTATTAATACTATTGCTAATTTCACAAACAAAATGTGAAAATAACTTTTCACCTGAAGGCGTTTATTTACTACAGGACTGAAGCGTTTTGCTTTCATTAAAAAAAAAAAAAAATGTATCATTCCTTGATCACTTTTTTGCTAAATTTAAAATTTATGATCTAACAGATTTATTATCACTTTTAATATTTTTTCTGATTATTTTTATTTTATTTTATTTTATTTTATTTTAAATATATTTATCAGCTAAAAAATTACAAATACTTTTTTGAAATCTACAAAGGATATTTATTCATTATTTAACATATGGTATATTTTTTCATTCATGGAATGTTCATACATAAAATATGAATCAGTGAGAATATCAAACACCTAAACAAGGCATCGAAAACTTAAATATGTCGAATTTGCCAGCAAATAATATTATTATTAATAATAAAATAGAAATCTACTTTTACGAGTACCCTCCTCACAATATTATATTTGTAATTTTATGAAATCATTGTTGAAATATATTTTCTAAATATAGGAATCATACTCCGAATATGCCCTGTAGATTTTTTATAATTAACTGAGACGTGAGAAGCTTTCTAAAAAGCGAGAGAAAGATAATAAACACGCAACTCATACATAATATTATTTACAAATTGCTACATCATTTATAACACCGTGACCAAAAAATAAATGCACGGTGACAAAAATGCAACTGTTATTGTCGTCATGTGACATGAAAGATGACTCATATTTAAATCACTGTGACGTCAATATGTTGCATTTTGTGATTAGTTGCTAATGTCTAAAAAATCGGTTACCTCGACATCACATTAGAATAACAAACGGCGGTTCTTTGAATCATTATACGGCGAATTAAATATGTTACACTTTGGTTAACGTTGTGACTTTGACACTTGTGACCATTAATGACGTCACTGTAATATTAAATATATTAACAAAAAAAGTTTGAGAAAATATGAAAAATGTACATATTTTTTTATAAAATTGTATTTAATTAAATAATGTATTGATAATATTAATTTTGTTTAGTGTTATTTGGTTACAATTTTTAAAGTATAAGCTAGTTCTAAAAATTAAGAATATTTTTAATTTAATTTCATTCGATGTATTCTGTTCCGCGTAATTATAAATCGATATTCCAAAATTAATTTTCAATGAATCATAAACTGAGTCCTTTAACTTATACTATACCTTATTGCATATTTTTTACATCGTAATGTATCAATTTAAGCTATTTGGATTTACAATCTTAAAATAAAACATCAATAACGAAAATATCTCGAGTAAGATTAACATTTTTAAAATCAATGTAATTTTTTTTTTTTTTAGAGAGAACAAAAAAGAAAAAAAGACATTTTAGAGATGAGCATAAAGAAAAAACAAAACAAGATATTCAGAATTTTATAATTAATAATCAGGAATTAGCTGGTTAAAATTATTTATATTTGTTTTCTTTAGTCAAGATCAATATAATTCTCGATTACAATACTTTAACATTTCATTATGTATGGCTAATAAAGAAAAATGCTTGAATATGACTTAATTTGCGAAATTTTGAATCAAAATTATTTCACCTTGCACAAACATTTTTTAATAACTATTACAAATTCAGCTCTATTTTCGAATCTGGATTTTTAAGATTAAGTTAATTAACTAATTATAAGCTAGTTCTAAATATTAAAAATATACTTAACTTCATTTAATTTATTTTGTTCTGCATAGCTATAAATCGATATTCCAAATTAAGTAATATAATCATAAAGCAAATCATTTTACATACAGTACACCTTAATGCGTGTTTTTTTTTCTTTTTTTTTACCGTAAGATGCGTATTCGGATTTACAATCTTAAAGTATAACATCGATAATGATAACGGAAATAAGGTTTTAATTTTTAAAATCAGTACAAAATTTATTTTTAAAAAGGGATAAAAATATGAAAAAAAGAAAATTTTAGAGATGAACATAAAACAAAAATCCAAAACAAGATGTTCAGTATTTAATAATTGATATTCATGAATTAACTAATTAAAGTGGTTAATTTTTGCTTTAATTAACAACAAAATAAGAGATTTCGATTTTTGCATTTCATTATGAATTGGTTCAAAACAAAAATATTCAATGTGAATTTTAATTCATAAAATTTGAAATTAAACTTATTACCTTACACAAAAATTCATTATTGTTTATGACAAACTGAACTGTAATTGCAATCCGGTTTTTAAAAATTATACGATTCCTAAAAAATAAGAATTTCCATAATCGATATTCCAAATTAATTCAATGAATCATAAAGTGAGTCATTTAACTTACACTATTCCTTATTGTGTATTTCTTGCTGTTGTAATGCATCACTTTAAGCTATTCGGATTTACAATCTTAAAAGAAAGAATCAATAATGATAAAATGCGAGTAAAGTTAATGATTTTTTAATCAATATAAGATTTTTTTTTTTTTTTTAGATAAAAATATTTGAATAAGGAAATTAACAACAAAGCTTCAATACGAATTTTAATTCATAAAATTTTAAATCAAACTTATCACCTTATACAAAAATTCATTAATGTTTATGTCAAATTGAACTGGAATTACAATTCAATTTTTAAAAGTTATACTCCTAAAAAATAAGAATATCCTTAAATTAATTCAACCGATATTCCAAAATTAATTCAATGAATCATAAAGTGAGTCATTTAACTTACACTATTCCGTAATGCGTATTTCTTGTCGTTGTGATGTATCACTTTAAGCTTTTTAGATTTACTATCTTAAAAGAAAACATCAACAATTATAAAACAAGAGAAAAGTTTTAAAAAAATTAATCAATATAATTTTTTTTTTTTTTTAAAGAGATAAAAATATTTTTAAAAAGAAATTTTAGAGATGAACACAAAAAAAACCAAAAAACAAGATGTTCGTGATTTAATAATTAATATTCATGAATTAGCTAATTAATATTGTTAATTTTGGCTTTGCTTAATTAAAAACAATGTAGTTTTCGACTTGTAATACTTTTCATTTCATTATAAATCGATAAAAAAGGACAAAGCAATTTTAATTCCAAAAATTTTATTCAAAAGTATTTCACGTTGCACAAAAATATATCTATGCCTAATTCAAGTGTAATTCCAATCCAATTTTTAAAAATTCCTAAAAGTTAGATTTCTAATACAGATTCGTAATGGTATTCCTAAAAACGAAAAATATCCTTAAATTTATTAAATCGGTATTCCAAAATTACTTCAGTGAATCAAAAATTGGGTCATTTAGTTTACACTATACCTTCTGCGTATTTTTTACTGTCATAATGTATCACTTTAATCTATTGGGATTTACAACCTTATAACAAAACATGATAATAAAGCGAGTAAGGTTAAAAAAAAAATTTTATCAATGTAAAATTTCTTTTATAAACGAAATAAAATATTTTAAAAAATAAATTTTATAGAAGAAATTAAAGAAAACCCAAAACAAGATGTTCAGAATTTAATAATTAATATTCATGTGTTAGCTAATTAATATTGTTAATTTTTGCTTTGCTTAGTAAAAAACAATATAGCTTTCGACTTAGAAAACTTTTTCTTTTCATTATAAAATAAATAATTTTCATCATAAAAGAAAAAGTTTCAATATGAATTTTAATTTATAAAATGTTTATCAAAAGTATTTCACGTTGCACAAAAAAAATATTACTATCTATGCCTAATTCAACAGTAATTTCAATCGATTTTTAAAAAATCCCAAAAGTTAGGATTCCTAAAAACTAAAAATATCCTTAAATTTATTAAATCGATATTCCAAAATTTATTCAGTGAATCAAAACGTGAGTCATTTAACTTGCACTATACCTTACTGCGTATTTTAATTTTTACCATCGTAATGCATAAGTTTAATCTATTCGGATTTACAACCTTAAAATAAAACATCAATAATGATAATAAAGCGAGTAAGGTTAAAACAAAATTTAAATCAATGTTAGATTTCTTTTTTAAATGAGATAAAAATATTTAAAGAAAAAGTAAGAAAGAAATTTTAGATATGAAAATAAAATAAAAACAAAACAAGATGTTCAGGATTTAATAATTAATATTCATGAATTAGCTAATTAATATTAATTTAGGCTGAAATGTTTTGAGAAATATGTAGTAATGTAAAAATATGCTGAAACTCGGGTGCCATCTAGAAAAGCGACACATATGTATTTTTGTGCAAAAACGAATAAGATTAAAATTTAAAGACGTTTGTTAAGTCTTTTGCTATTATATTTGGACATAAAGAAAAATGACACATAACCTCATGAATAATTCTTGATGTAAATGAATCAGAAAGTTTTTTGAACTTTCATACATATTAAAAGAAAATAATGACTTGTTTGGAAAGTCTTTTTAGTTATAGTATATCTCTTTGAGAATGGAATATTTTATCGAGGTATAGGTAATCCTTAGCATTCTTCTTTTTTTTTTTAAAAAAACTGTTTTTAACACTTTCCAACATAGTTGAAAAATGTTGATGGATTCGGTTTGTATGTCCTTGCATGGGTTGTCATTTAATTGATATATGTTATTGAGAATTACTATGGCATATTCGGTAATGAAAAAGAAGTGTGTAGCCTTTATAGTTCGTTTACAATGACACTCAAAAAAATTCCGTTACATTATGGTCTATGGGGAAATTTTTCTTGCAATGTATTTTAATAATGTTACACTATTTAAAACATATTGAAATTGATATATACGTATCACTGAAGTGCACTACAAGATGCTTACTCTATAGAATATGGTGTGCAAGTATTTATCGTTCATTTACAGGGACACACAAAATAATTCGCTTACAGTACTGCCTATGAGCGATAATTGCTGGAAATGTGTTTTCAATTATGGTATGCGTTTTAAAATTTAACTATTTTACAACGTATTTCTTGATGTGTCTAAATTCTGTAGATCATATACAAGGTTGCACACAAAGAATCTTTTCTGGTTATTGACAGAAATTGCCGAAGCGTTATTTTCAGCGTTTCCTAATTGGATTAAATTTTAACCGTACTATGTAGTATATATACAAATCTAGATCATCTACAGGGCTACACAAAAGAATTTGAATAATTTTCCTACAATAGATATTAATTGCTGAAATTGGATTTTCAAATGTGTTGTGACTTTTCCAAATTTCTTACTTACACATCATCTTTTATCTTACTAAACAGGGAAATTTTATTACAGTTTTCTGGATGTTTTGGAAAGTGTTTCATAATCTATGCTTGACGCATGATTTTAATTTTTTGTTTTCCTTTGTAAAATACCATTTTATTATTGTTTATATTTGCTACAGACAAAATTGAGAATCATTCCATTAACTGTGATAGTGCAGCCCAAAACAACGATATATTTTAAATCACCAATATATTTTTTTTAATCAGAAGTTTTTCTATCTTTATGATCACTTATTTTAGAATATCTTAGTAATGTGAAACAGGGGAAAATCTATAAAAGCAAAAAATATATATGAGTGACGCTGACATCACATTGACGGTGGCAACCCCTCACCAATAAATGTTTCTTTTGTTGCAATTTTTTTAAAACTTCTAAACATCGCGCAATTTTAATTTTTACACCGTCGAATACGGAGAAAAAAAATTTCTTTCAAATGAAATTTGTTTGAAAATTGTATCTCAATTTACTAAGTTTTTCAATGGTTTTTAAATACTTTTCAATTATTAAATGGGACTGTACAACCTAAAATAACGAAACTCTAGTAACAAAGAAAAAAAATACCACTATTGTTTTGTATTACCTATATTTTAGCCAATATTAACAATACTGACATGTGTCTTAACATTGAGATGTTTGCATTTTTTCCAATAGTGGTGAAATATTGGTAAGAAGTATTTTGCCATTTTATTGCCCATATTAAGACATTGCCGATTTGCCATTTGCCGATTCGTTGCCAGATGTAAAGTCGGTTCTTCAGTAAATATAACATTTCAGTAATATAACATCGACAATGGAACATTTTGACAGCTTCTAAGGTAATAACGAAATATTCTTAATTATACATACCACTATAATATATATGTATATATACATTCACCGATATTATTAATTTTTTAAACAACTTTAAATTCAAAAGTCTATCTTAATAATAATAATGATGATGATGATGATGATGATGATGATGATGATTATGATAATAATAATAATAATAATAATAATAATAATAATAATAATAATAATAATAATACCGTTTTGAATTATAGCAATGGAAAATTTTATCGGTGTGTAAGTAAGTGTGACTCATTTAAATCTCTGGTGGAAATTTCGAATCGTACCCCCCCCCCCCCCCCCAACTGAAAAATGTTTTCAAGACATTTCGTGTTACCATGCATACACAGCATTGAAAAAAGAGAAAAGAAAAGAAAGTTCTGAATCTATAATTATGACGTTTACGTAGAAATGGTTTGAGTAGGTACTAATTTTGTTCCAACTGAGCGCTAGTATTTTGTTTTATATGAAGCAATACTAGTTGAACTATGATGAAACCTAGTAGGAAGTTTTATAACCTTTGTATTCATTATAATATGGAATATTACTTCAAAAAAAAATGATGTAAAAATAATTACAAGACATACTTTTGGTATGCTAACAAGATAAACTCTTCAATTTATCTTTGAATTCCAAGCAAAAATATCAAGGCAGATCTCATAGATAGATGGAGAATTTGGTAAAAGAGTTATTTTTCTCACGATGTTAGGAAAAATACTCATTGTCAGAATTTTAAATGCTTCTGTTACTATCATAATAAAACGCCTCCTGGTAAAGTTATTTTAACTTCACCGTGAGTACATGAGAATTTATTCCTTAATCACATCCCGAATGCAAAATAAAAAGATTCACTCGGAAAGTTTATATTCTAAGAAAAAAGTTCTTATTTCGAATATTATGCAGCATTAAAATTGAATAATTTATTTCTAATCAACTAAATGTTTCGCGCTTTGCCGATCGCTGCTTCGAAACTTTACATATATCAAACAATTGAACATCATCTTTTGATGCAACTTAATTTCTCTCTGATGTTCGGCATCCAGCAAAAGCATTTTATTGCATTTTTACCAAAATAGATTTTCAGATATTCATATCGCTTTAATTTCTGAAAGAGTTTATTGAACAAGATTCCAAAATGCGTATACTTTCCAACATATTTCTCTCGACTCGAACGCGTAACTCTTTTCCCCCATGCAACTGCAAATCACGGATTACCACGCCTTCCTGCTTTCCTGCTGAATATCGCTGTTGAGTTGAAGTGTTTGTGACAAATAAAACTACTTGCACCGCCACAGTCCCCGCATTAATCTCGCTCTACAAACGGCGAAATTCCGTCGCCAGAGACATCTCGACGAATATTTTGTAGTTGAATCTTCTTTTGCAGACACATGCCGACGTGGCTCTTCGTTTCCTGCTAGTTATACGGAAATGAAGGGAGAAGAAATGTTCAGAAGAACAATGGTATGCTGTAGAGTTTAGAATCCAAAAGCATCTGAAATATTCTTTTAAGAAATAAATCTGCATCACTGGGTTATCTCTGTAGATATTCGTTTCGAAGGCACAGTCTCGAAGAATTTCGCAATATTCACTTATATGGTATTGTAAAATATTTAAAATTTATTTCACAATTGTTTAGCTGAATAGTAAGTTATTACGACAGCCGTTCATGAAAAGTACAGTCACATTTCGTTATTACGACTTCTATTCAGTTATCACGAACTCTCTTGGCCGAAACACATGCCGGTGTGAATTTTCATTTTCTGCTAGTTAGAACAATGAAGAAGAATGAAGGACAATGTATTACTAGTTCAACAGTTTAGAATCCAAAATGATCTGAGATAGAAAAAAAAAAATCTGCATCACTGGAATACACAATCTTTAGATATTCGTTTCGAAGGTACAAACTCTTAGAATTTTCCAATATTCACTTATATGGTACTGTAAGAAAACTAAAAAGTTATTGCACAAGTTTTTAGTTGAATAGTAAGTTATAACGACAGCCATTCATGAAAAGTACAGTTAAATTTTGTTATTACGATTTCTATTCGGTTATTACGAACTCTCTTGGTCAAAAACACATAACGATGTGGATTTTCGTTTCCTGCTACTTAGAACAACGAAGAAGAATGAAGGACGATGAGCAAGTTCAGAAAAACAATGTATTCTAAATCTCAATAGTTTAGAATCCAAAATGGTCCAAAATATTCTTGTAAGAAAAAATCTGCATCACTGGGTTACAACCTTCAGATATTCCTTTCGCAGGCATAATCTCTTTATTCATGGTTTTTTTCAGTAGTCAGTCATATGATATTGTAAAAAATATTTAAAATTTATTTTAAAATTTTTGAACGGAAAAGTAAGTTATAACGACAGTTATTCGTAATAAATACAGTCAAATTTTCGTTATAATAAACTCTATTCAGCTCTTAAAAATTCTCTTTGCCAGATACATATGGATGTGGATTTTCGTTTCCGGCTAGTTATATGGAAAAGAGTGTGCATAGAAAACGTATAGTAGAATCATAGTATGAGTATGTTTGGAGTTTTAAATCCAAAAGAGTCTAACATATTCTTTTAAGAAATATATCTACATCACTGGGCTTATCTCTTTAGATATTCGTTTCGAAAGCATATTCTATATTTCACTTTCTAAATCATGAATGCGGTTAGAGTTTTCCAATAGTAGTTCCAATAGTCTTGTAGAAATATTTAAAATTCATCTAGTTTTATTATTATTATTATTATTATTATCCTGAATGCGTGTTTTAGTGAAGATTTTCATCAATTAATCAATCAATAAGTGGAATTTAGTTTCTTTCAACAATTTTCTTTGAAATCGAAGATTATTCATTTTTTATAAAAGTTCAAATTTTGGAAACCTGATTAACTTAGGGACTTCTTGAAAAACCCGGACAATCAAGAAGAACCGGAATTTAAATCTAACAGCAGGACTATCCAGGGGAGATAAAGAGGTTTGGTCACCTTACTAAATTATATATAAAAAAAATTTGTTCTTTGGTCTCATTTCTTCCGTCTTAATATATATACATATTTATTTATTTAAAAATGAAAACTCATGTGAAAAACAAAGGATGAAATATTATAAAAGCAATAGAAAAGATACTGCAGGAATTAAACTTAATAAAACGAAAAAGCAGAAACTAGAAAACTATGAATACATTTATGGAATCTTCAGAAGAGCTTCATACGAATATTCATAGTAAACATATATTATTTCATCAAATATTGTCAGCATTATGCCTAAAATCGACAATATTAAGCTCCTAATAACATATATATATGAAACACAATAATAAAAAATCCTACAAGAGTTCAAATAACAAAAGAAATGAACTATTATTCAACATAAATAGAAATTAGATCATAAAACAATGTGCAAAACTCACCAAAAGAACTAATATTAATGAAGAATGAACAAGATGCAAAGTGCTTTACAAAGATCATGTCACCATTAAACTCAAAATGGCTGCTAAAAACACAGCCATTGCAATGAAAGATATGATGAGAGAAAATTAAAAATTGTTTGTTGCTATCATCTATCTCATAAAAATGAAAAAAAAAGCTGAAATTACAGACTAGTTAAATGATAAATCTGGTGCTGCCCTCTATTATGAATGAGGAGAAGTTGGAATTAAAATAAATACATTTTAAAGAAAGTAGTAATAATGTAAATAAAATTTAGAATGTGATGAAAACTAAAGGAAGTAAATAAAATTTAAATATTAATAAAGATGATAGATGAAATAGGAAGATAGTATTACAATAATTAGCCACGTATGTGGAGACAGTGTGTGTATAAAATGAAGAGTGTATTATTTATTTTGTGTAAATGGTTTTGTTACGTAAATGAAATGATTAAATGCATAAAACCTGATTTTTTTTTAAAGATAAATTTTGTATATTTTTTTAGCCCGCCTTATCCCTAGTTAATAGCATTTTGATTTTATAATTTTTTTGGGAGGACATTTTGTTATTTTGTGGGGGTTTTTTTGTTTGTTTGTTTAAGATTTTATAATTATTTCAGCAATCCACGCCCTCTCTTCTTAATATTGTTTTCAATTTTATAATTTTTATGCATATTTAATGCCCGTACTGGTAAAATTAGATTAATGCTTTAATGTTTAATCCACGAAGAAGGAAAAACAAAGGGATAATTATAATACAAAGCTGTATGTTTTAATTGTAATAAATTAGGCCTAATCAATTGAGAGGAGCATAAACGTTTAGTACGATTTCAGTATTTATGTTCTTTCGATTATCTTGTGATTTAATAGTTATATTAATGGCAAAGAGTTTTATATATATATATATATATATATATATATATATATATATATATATATATATATATATATATATATATATATATAATTTTATTTTAAATTTACACAATCTAAAATAGAAAGATACATATACAAATTGCATCTTATTTAAAAAAAAAACAATGTTTTTTATTTCATTTCCGACATTTATTAGAGAAATATGAGATGCTGGCATTTTTCATTTGTTTATTTGAGTAATTGTTTGCAGATACACGCTACTAGTTATATAGAGTTGGTAAAATAATTAAACATATAGAATTTTGCTTTCTAAAATCTTAAATGCATACATACACACAAACACACGAAAAGCAAATTGCAAGATGATAAAAAGTGTCAAGCATTTCTACACGCATTTATGTATTACATAAAATAAAAAGAAAGAAAGAAAGAAAGAAAACAGACAATAGAAAGTCAATCGAAAAAGAAAAATGTTTCATCAGGAGAAAAAAAAACAGTAAAAAGTCAAACGAAAAAAAACAAAAAAAAAAAAAACATGTTTCATTAAAAGAAAATAATAATAATAATGAACTTGACTTCTAATTTGTAGGTAATTTATACAATGTAATAATATAAAAATCACCTACAATGTGCTTACTAACAGGTGTTACAACGTAAAAGTCTACATTGTAATTATCCACGATAATGTATGGTTTTCTAAAATACATTATTCCATGTAGTATAATACTTTTCCCACCTTGTTTTCAAACGAAGTTAAAAAAAATTTCAGTCCACATAGTAACCAAATACTTACTAAAAGATACACAAAAAGTTTTACCCATTAAAGAAAGAAAATTCTACTTCTTTTTATACAATAATTAACACGAATTCTTGCATTGCATGGAAAATCCAACCCATAAGAATAGATACAGTGACGAAAATATATCTCTTTTCCTAATGCAGGTCGCATCACTCCTGTCCTCCTCGTTTTCGAATTTGGATCGTCGTTCGTATTGTCGCCCATTCTTTTCCTGCCAAATTTGGAAGAGTTTGTATGCAACGAATAAAACTTCTCTAACCACTTCACCCTCCATTAATTTCTAGCTACGAGTCCAGTTCGGAGAAAATTCTAGAAACCGAGACACTACGACAAATATTTTGGGTCAGATCCTATTTTCCCAGACACTCTTTTCTCCTCCCCCTGTTCCTCTCCTCCTCTCAATCCCGTTTCACCCTGACAGAGGAAAAGTGGTACAATGTGATTTAGACATGCGGTGTTGCAGTGAAGATACTTTTACAGGGAAGTTTAAAAATTAAAGGGAATAGCTATTTCTGGGCCCACAAAACTTATCCTTAAGATTTACGGGTCGAATTTTTCTTTTTTAATTTTAGGAAAAATAACTTTTGTTTAGAAAATTAAAAGTAAGTATCCAAATAACAAAAATTAATGTTTAGAAAAATCTTTCGTTATATGTCATTTAATAAAATCTAACAAATGTGGTTATTTTTTCGTACAATTAACATTAATTTCGCAATGCAATGAAGATATTTTTACAGGGAAATTTAAAAATTAAACGGAATATCTATTTCTGGGTCCACAAAATTTAAACTTAACACTTCCGGGTCCTTTATTATTATTGTTATTATTATTATTATTATTATTATTATTATTATTATTATTATTATTTATTATTATTACTACTACTACTACTGTTAGGGAAAAAAAAACTTTTTGGTTTCGAAAATTAAAAGTAACTATCCAAACAACACAAATGGATGTTTAGAAGAATCTTCCGTGTATGTCATTTAATAAAATCTAACAAATATGGTTATTTTTCGTACAATTAACATGAATTTCGCAATGCAGTGAAGATATTTTTACAGAGAAATGCAAAAAACAAAGGGAATATACCTATTTCTGAAAACATTTCCGGGTCCATTTTTTTTTTTTTTTTTTTTTTTAACTTTTCAGAAAAAATAACTTTTAGGTTTCGAAAATTAAAAGTAACTATGCAAACAACAATAATGAATGTTTAGAATAGTCTTACGTATATGTCATTTAATAAAATCTAACGAATATGGCTATTTTTTCGTACAGTTAACATTTTTCACTATGGCAATAGGCTAAGGAAGAAGTTTTGAAACGTTTGGATGATGCTGTATTACAAGAGATTGTTTCTTAATCTAGAAAAATATAATATAACAGGAACGATTATATACAATAGACTTTTTCTAGTTACCCATGATTTCGAAAGCGTTTTTTAACTTTAGAAAACTCAAAACTCAACAACTTTTTGAGATTTAAAGAATCATTTATAAAAACAAAGCTTCTTTTGCTACCATTGATTTTCGGAAACGTTTCCGAGTACTTTTTATAGTGTATTAATCCGTTTTCTCAAACCATAATGTTGGTTTTTAGGATGCTACTAATTCCCAATTAACCATTTTCATTCTACGTAATTGAATTTATACATCCAACAGTCACAAAATACTTCCAAATTCAATGTTAACTTTCATGCTGTTAATTTATCATGTTTGTCTGTAAAATCTCTTTGTTGAACGCGAAAATGTTTACTTGAGAATTGATAGCATCTGAAAGACCTATACTCCGAGTTGAGAAAACTGATTAATACACAATAAAAACTACTCGGAAACGTTTCCGAAAAGAGTAATCAAAGAGAAAAAAGTATTTTTTCTTGTTTATGATAAATAATTGGTTTTGACAACTAACCCATATTTTTTAATTTAACCCCTTCGCGACGAGCGTCTTTTACAGAATTTTTAATCTTTTACCACCGGTTTTTCAAAACAGAAATTTTCGCCTAATTGAATCGCAGAAATGTTAAGATTTAATAAGGCAAAGCTTACAATAAAAAATAACTGGTGGGAATAATCGAGGATTCTGAGCATCTTATGCGTCACGTATACCTGTCGCTCGTCCCCAAGGGGTTAAAGAATAAAACGCGTGTTTGAAATAAAAGTTTCAGCAATATTGCATAGAGTTTTAAGCGAACCTTTCTTTTTAGGTGCATTCGTAATTATATAAATACGTAGTACCTATAGTCTCCGTCCGTCTGACCGTCTGTCCGAATATAACAGCGCAAAAACTAACTACCCAATTGAATGGTTTGAAATTTAATATATATAATCGTTGCAGAGTTTTGTCGAGTAATTTAGAATTTTATGAAAATCGAATCAAAACTTAAAAATATATTAATAAAAGTGTTCTTCATTCTATAAAATCCTATCATACGTAATTAATTCAATGATATCCCATTATATGTAATGATTCTAGGTTGACATGGTGATTACGTCCTATTTAAGATGGAGTCATTATTATTTCCGCATTACTGAATTTAAAAACCGAATTTGTATACTAAAATTATTTAATTATAGCAATCATATAATCTACCGACAGTTTTTTGGTTAGATGTTTCCAGAGAAATAGACAAATAGATATTAAATGGAAAAAGAGTCTAAATAGGGATTTCAAATTTTCAAAACTAGGCTTAAGTTTCCCATTGGAATTTTTAGTCGGTGTCGACAAAAGATAAAATGTTGCCAACTTAAAATGTACTGCTTTTATTACGGAAATTAATCATATCATAATAATAGACGATATAATTATTTTTTTTTTCAGTGAAATAATAATGATGATTTATTTTATATTGTATTGGATATTTGCGCATAGTATAATTTTAATGTGATAGAATTGTAATTAATTGTTTGCAAAAGTGTATTTAAACTTAATTTCATAAAATAAAATTAATATCTCTAATATGAAAATCTGCACATAAAATAAATTTTGTATTCATGCATTTTTGCATCAGCGTGCAACAGCCATTACACCAGGATCTGGATATTTATAAAACTAGTTATAGTGCGAACGCACCTCATTTGTCACTTTTGACGTACAATTTCCAACTTGTTTATATTATTATTATTACTATTACAAAAGCTGAAGCATAAATGAAGTGATAATACCTATTAAATGCAAATACATATACTAGCATTACTACATGAAGATAATGATAACAAAAATAACTGTGAAGATAAAATAACAATAAATGTAAAGTCATGTACTGTTATTATTAATGTACGCCAGGTTCGAATGAGTTGAACAGTCGAACTAAATTATAACAAAGACGGAGGATCTACAGCATTTTCTTGCTATGATAGAGTTCTCGCAAAAACAAGTTTTAAACTTTTTTACATTAACATTAACATAAACATAAAAAAATAAATTCACTTAAATTATTAAAAAATACAGAATTAATAAGCTAAGAGGTTATAGATTTTAATTTCTAAATTAGCAGGTTAAAATTAAAATAGTCATGGTACATTTACTTATTTTTGAAATATTAAAATTTTGAATTTATATGTAGGAAAGAATTCCAAAAAAATAATTGTGAAAATCGTGATTACCATTTATTTATTAATTTAAATACCTTTTAAATTGAAACCATTTTTCTTTTTTTTCTTTTGTCTTACTTACAACCCCCCCCCCCCCCTTCACCCCCGTATTCCTCTTTTTTTTCAAGTATTTTTCTTCTAGTTAATCCAATGAACTCAAAAAGGGGGAAATAGTACCATCTGTTTATTTTGTTGGTAAAATGTAAATCATTTTGAAAGGAATGTTAAAATGATTATGTCTTCCAGATGTTTACACTATTTCATTAATTAAATGAAGCCATATTTCATTATTTAAGTGTAGAACACATTTATTTCGGATAAGGCGTGAAAAATTGAAAACTTTTTTGTGAGTATCCAAACTTCCGGTTTTGGCAATGTCATTTCATGTTAAACAACACTTCAAAAAATAAATGTTGATTTTACAGTATAAAACTGGTATCCCAGCTGCCAGTATTATACCGTAAAATTAACAGTATTAAACAGTAAAATAAGCAGTAATACGCTACCATGCATGCGTAGCAAAGTATCACTGCTTTATTTTACTGTTTATTATTGTTAATTTTACGGTATAATACTGACAGCTGGGGTACCAGTATTATACAGTAAAATCAATATATATATATATATATATATATATAGATTAACTATATATATATATATAATGATATATATATATATATAGTTAATCAATATATATATATATATATATATATATATTGATTAACTATATATATATATATTGATATATATATATATATATAGTTCCTTTTCGAAAACGTTTATGTAAATATCGACTTCTCTCTATTTCATTAAATAATATATCAGCCTAGATTTTTCAGTGTAAAAAAAGTTACAAGACATTTAGTAAAAAAACAAACAAATCTACTCAATATTGTTTTTATTTCAAAAAAACAATATAACTACTTCCCGGCACAAGATCAGACGGTGTTTTTGTTACATCGGATTATCTGCGCGAGCTCTGAGCAAGAGGAGAAAACAAATGAAGAAAATAAGTCAAATAACAAAAACAATTACAGACGACACAAAGACAAAACGGAAGGAGAAAAAAACCCATCATTTGGTCTCCCCTACTCCCCTTTT
The DNA here is from genome assembly GCA_963931845.1 of Maratus michaelseni. Taxonomy (NCBI): domain Eukaryota; kingdom Metazoa; phylum Arthropoda; class Arachnida; order Araneae; family Salticidae; genus Maratus; species Maratus michaelseni. Next base: position 234,756,501 of record OZ007593.1, read on the forward strand.
CTGTATAGATTATATTGAAAAAAAAATTAATATATGATAAAAAGCCACATAAAAGAAATTGTTGTTATTAACAGACGACTTTTTTTCTTTAAATCAAGATCTTCTTTAATAGTTGATTTACATGCCTACTTTCACCGAAATTCAGTTATCAATATAAAGTGACATAAATATTAGAGTGTAACTAACAAACTATAGTTCCTTTATAGTCGGTCATGTGAATATTGACTGCTGTTTATTTCATCACATTATATATCCGTCAAGGATGTTGCACGCACTGTAGATAAAAACGTACTTAAAAAAATTGATTGTGGTATAAAACATGATCATATATATTTTTTTAAATCAAGATATTTTTCAATGGTATAGATTTATAAGCTTACTTTCAAAGAAACTCAGCCATTAATAAAAGATCGCAAAAATGTTACAGCGCAACTAACAAGCTATAGTTCCTTTTCGACAACGTTCATGTGAATTTTTATTTCATTACATCATATATCCGTCAAGATTTTTCTGTATAAAACAAGTTACAAGTCATCCAATAAAGAAAAATTTATACTCAATATCGTCTCTGTCACAAAAAACCAATGTAACTGCTTCCCTGCACAAAAAGAAAAAAATGAAGAAAATGAGGTGTGGAGGGGAAGTCGAAGAAATAAAAAAGAGAGAAGAATTACAGAGCACACAAAGACAAAACGAAAGAGGAAAAAAAAATAGTCCATGAAGTGGTCCACTGTCCCTGGACACAGACGCAGTACAGCCGTAAATCACGCTTTTAAACATAAAAAATGAGACGGTCAGCTGACAGGTGTGGAGAAAGTTAAATAAGATATGGGATATCGGAATTCGAAGGAGAAAAAGAAAAAGAATCCAAGCGAGTCATCGGGGATGCGTGCGTGAAGAAGAAAAAGTGGGGATAGAGCACGCTGGCTCCAAAACTTCGAAACTTTTGATCGACACATAGGAATAAAGTATGGTTTGATGGTATTTAAAATTTCATCAGCTCCTAACAAATTCATAGATTTTCTGAAGAGAGGAATGCTTGATAGTATGATTTATCTTATGTAAAACCAATATATTGCATTAGAGTAGGGCATTCCTAATAAAAGTTTACGGATACTTTGAAAATATACGTATGTAATACGTGTATATATATAAGAAAATATAATTAAAAAATAAAAATAATTCAAGAGAGTCATCGGAGATTTGTGTGTGAAGAAAAAAAAAGTTAGAAAAGTTCATGTTGGCTCCAAAACTTTGAAAATTTTGATCGACACATAGCAATAAAGTATGGTTTGATGGTATTTAAAATTTCAGCAGCTCCTAACAAACTTACAGATAATCTGATGCGAGTAACGTTTGATTTGATAATATGATTTATCTTATATAAAACCAATATATTGCATTAAAGTAAGGCATTCCTAATAAAAGTTTACGGATACTTTGAAAATATACGTATGTAATACGTGTATATATATAAGAAAATATAATTAAAAAAATAAAAATAATTCAAGAGAGTCATCGGAGATTTGTGTGTGAAGAAAAAAAAAAGTTAGAAAAGTTCATGTTGGCTCCAAAACTTTGAAAATTTTGATCGACACATAGCAATAAAGTATGGTTTGATGGTATTTAAAATTTCAGCAGCTCCTAACAAACTTACAGATAATCTGATGCGAGTAACGTTTGATTTGATAATATGATTTATCTTATATAAAACCAATATATTGCATTAAAGTAAGGCATTCCTAATAAAAGTTTACGGATACTTTGAAAATATACGTATGTAATACGTGTATATATATAAGAAAATATAATTAAAAAAATAAAAATAATTCAAGAGAGTCATCGGAGATTTGTGTGTGAAGGGAAAAAAAAAGGTAGAAAAGAGCATGTTGGCTCCAAAACTTTGAAAATTTTGATCGACACATAGCAATAAAGTATGGTTTGATGGTATTTAAAATTTCAGCAGCTCCTAACAAACTTACAGATAATCTGATGCGAGTAACGTTTGATTTGATAATATGATTTATCTTATATAAAACCAATATATTGCATTAAAGTAAGGCATTCCTAATAAAAGTTTACGGATACTTTGAAAATATACGTATGTAATACGTGTATATATATAAGAAAATATAATTAAAAAAATAAAAATAATTCAAGAGAGTCATCGGAGATTTGTGTGTGAAGGAAAAAAAAAAGGTAGAAAAGAGCATGTTGGCTCCAAAATTTTGAAAATTTTGATCGACACATAGCAATAAAGTATGGTTTGATGGTATTTAAAATTTCAGCAGCTCCTAACAAACTTACAGATAATCTGATGCGAGTAACGTTTGATTTGATAATATGATTTATCTTATATAAAACCAATATATTGCATTAAAGTAAGGCATTCCTAATAAAAGTTTACGGATACGTTGAAAATATACGTATGTAATACGTGTATATATATAAGAAAATATAATTAAAAAAATAAAAATAATTCAAGAGAGTCATCGGAGATTTGAGTGTGAAGAAAAAAAAAAGGTAGAAAAGAGCATGTTGGCTCCAAAATTTTGAAAATTTTGATCGACACATAGCAATAAAGTATGGTTTGATGGTATTTAAAATTTCAGCAGCTCCTAACAAACTTACAGATAGATAATCTGATGCGAGTAACGTTTGATTTGATAATATGATTTATCTTATATAAAACAAATATATTGTATTAGTAAGGCATTCCTAAATAAAAGTTTACGGATACTTTGAAAATATACGTTATGTAATGCATGAATGTTGCAACGTAAAACTACCTAAAAAAAAAAAAAAGGAATTGTACGGGATAGTCCGGGATTTTTCCAGGAGAAAGCGATGTGTTCGTGAATTCAAGCTTCTGATCGTGGATGCGTGCGGAACAGAAAACAAATAAATAAAAATTCACGATTATTTCAAGCGGAACAGCAGAAAGTTGACCTATATCGTGAAAAGTCCAGTTGTTGTGATGTAAAGCAGATGTATGTTGTAAAGAAACACTTTCTCTAAAGCTGCTTTTTGCTTTTATAGTCAAAACAGATCTGTGAAGACGCAGCTAAGGGAGACGATTCAAAACATCATCTTGCGATCTGTTCTTTAAAATCAATTCACATACTGTCAATTAGTTGTGTTTTAATTTAATAAAAGGTAAATATTAATAGAACATTAAAAATAGTTAGAACATTGTTAATCCAAATATTTGAATTCACAATTTCTTTAAAACTTGCTAGTTGAGAAAAAGAGAATGCAATTGTATCCTGCTACTCCATTTTCCCATGATAGGGAATATTTGATTGATCGAAAGTATTTTATATAAATCAAGATGTTCAGGTTTGTTCATATACTAATTCATCAGAAAAAAATTAGTACTGCATTACACTTTTTTTCAAATAATTGTATGCTCTATCAAGAAAGAAAAAAAAAACGAAAGAAAAAGAAAAGAGAAGAACAGAAAAGTAAAAGAAAAAAGAATGAATGACAGAAAAAAAGAATGAAAGAAATAAAAAAGAATGAAAGAAATAAAGATAAAGGTAAAGATAAGATAAAAAGACAAGAAAAGTAAAAAGATTGTTCATATCATTGTAACCATCAAAAAAGGCAATTGAAAGTAAATGTGTGTGGAGAGCAAATCTTTTGAAAATGCGAAATCAAGAATATAATGTACAGTACATATAATTCCTTGGTATTAGTAAAAATTCCAATACAATGTGAAATGTTCAAGATATCTACAAGACATAACTTCATAAAAATGTTTTGAAAAATCGATGAAATATTTGCACTATCACCAAATGTGAGTGAAAATACAAAAAATTAAAAAATAAAATCATGCATGATATGGAAATATGCACGTATACACACAGAAAGAGAAAGATAAGGCAAATAAAAGTTGTTGAAAATGGATTAAGAGAAAAATGATCCATATTCTTTTACTTAAAAATATTCGACCCTATTTTCAATAATATTAGTATATAATTCGTGTAATGATATTAATTAAGCTAAATAATTAAAAAATACGAATAATAGCCATGTAATCATGGCAATAATAGCAATGGTTCATATACTGAGACATGGGAAAATGAACATATAATCTTCAAGCTGCATATATGAGCATCACAATTATACCAAAATTGAATTCAGATGCCACATACCTCACTTCTTGAATTCCAGAAAATGAACGTCGAACTTTTGCTTTTTCAACATTCCAGGTGTGTACTGACGTTCAAGGTAATTTCCAAATCAAATTCAACAGACTTATTTCACTGCATTTGAACACAATGAAATGTCTACTTTAAGCCAACTGGGCGCAAACAGAAATATAAATGAGTATATTAAAAACACGAATAAATATAAAAATTGAATAAACTGTTCTATTTCAGACATGAAAGGTGTGAAATAACTTTGATCTAACCGCGCTAATTTATTTTTAAGGGTTTGCGCGCGAGATAAGATATTTTTATTTTTTCATTCACTACTTTTATTTGCCTAAAAACTACTAAGATTATTGGATCAGAAGTGCTTATTTATTTTCCCCTTTTTTTATATGCTAAATATATACCCTAGACGCAGGATTTTTGCAATTCTCCAGGAGTGCTTTGAAATATGTAAATAGGCTCGAGTTAAATGAACTCGTTTCGGAAACAGGAACTAGGTGCCGATCATAAATATGAGGAATTTCGTAAGCGATAATTTTACAAACTAACAGAATTATACGAGTTGAATAACAATTTTCAAAGTAGCATTCGATATTTCTTATATAAATTAACAAACTTACTTCAACGATAAAACTTTCGCAGGAAGATTATCCTACACTTTAGGCCCATTCAAAAAAAAAAGAAGAAAAATCTATATTGGAATTGAATCGCTCATTTCAAAAACCACATAAGTCACAGAATCAGAACTTATCAGAAATTTAAAAAAAACTGTAATATTCACAAGTAAAAGAATTTTTATGGGTTTTTTTTTTGGGCTGAATATAGAATTTGGACTTCAAACTTTGTAAATATTGAATAATTTTTATAATTTACGAATAATAAAAAGAAGAACAGAAAAATTGTTCCTGACTTATGTGGTTTTAGCAAGAAACAAGGTTAGGTGGTATTTAATTTGAACAAAACAGTCATATTAAACACATTTTTAATCAAAATTAATGAAGATAACACTTAAACAAGAGCATTTTTATGTTTTAATATGGTACTGCAGCATGCAAATGGTAATATGGTAATGTAATATGGTATCCGAATGTAATTTGGTATTGCATGCAAAAGCCACTTAAGTCGCTGACTTTATGTCGTTTAAGTATATAATGAATGAAAATTAGAAGATATTGTTTGAACAGAAAGGAATACACTGACTTATGTGGTTATTATCCAGATCATGATTCTACCTTTAAGGAAGCATTTGCGATAAATAAAATAAAATAATAATAATAATAATAAAGTATATTTGAAGACACTTGACTTATGTGTTTTTTGAAATGACCGATTCAATTTAATTTAAGGCTGTTTTCAAATCCAAAGGAGCTACTTCCTGACACATTTCCGAATTCCTTTTTGCTCAGAAACGCATTGGCAGCTGTTCTTATCCAGAATCCTGTAATCGAATGGTGTTTCTATTTATTTGTAAAGGCAAAAGATCTTTCAGGAAATAATGTTAAATTGGCGTTTTGAATAAAATTTCCGTACGTGACAGCAGATAAAAGAAGAAGAACCTGTCGTCACGTGACATCAATCGCATATAACTCGATAAGTAATTAATTTATGAAAAAATAAAAACACCATTCGATTACATGCTTCTGAATAAGAATTATATATAATCTGGTTCCAAGCATTTTAAATTTGCGTGTTGGAGTAAAATTAGTTGAATTTTTAAAAACAAGGAAGAAAAATAGAAAACTTTTTTGAAGCTATCTTTTCCTCCCAATACAGGCCGGAAGGACTTTTTTATTTGCTTGGATTATTTTTTTTATTATTATTTAAGGCGCTCAGAATCAAGCCTAGATCAAGTCCATAAAACATTATCCAGAACCAGAGATATTTGGATATAAAGTTATTGGGCTCTGATACATTTCAGTGAGAATTAGTGCCAACTGTAGCTCATACATTCATATTAGGGTTTGCTTTGTTTCAGGACTGAATAAATTATTGTCTATAAAGAAAAATGTATTTTAATCTCAGTTAAACGAAAAAATTGACTTGATCCCCTTTGGTTCTGAATATCTCATTTGTAAATTCAGAATTGAAAGATTATAAATGCAAATGTTTAGTAACAGTTAGCAATTTAATTTTTTGCTGGTAATTGAGAAACAGAAAATTACTGTAATGATAGTAATTTTTCAGCATATATGTTTTTCATTTAACTTTTATCTGTTTTTCATACAACGAGATAAATATTGTTATTGCAAGAACTACGTTATAACGAGCACATGATGTGATCCTCTTATCTTCGTTATAACCGAGTTTTGCTACACTCTCAGAAATATTTTCTTCAAATCACGGGATTTTACTGGAAACAGTGCTGCCGGTATATTTCCATTATTTGAAGAATGTCCGTTTCTTTTTTCTCCGTTACAGGCGGTTAAATATACGTCAATTGAAGAAAGCGGAGATCAACGAAAATATATTTTTTCAAGTTTGGCGCTGCCAGCTATGAATTGCTACGGAAAGTACTTATTATTTTATTAATTTTGCGAATATGTCATTGACCTTGGAGTTGAGCCAGGGACCTGCCTGTTATGAGTTGAGTACCTTAACCATTACGCTAGCAGTTACTTGATAGAGGTAGGGTTTGAAATAAAAATATGGTATTTTCTTCAACTGTGTATGGCTTGATTAATTTGTTGTGTAGAAAGCTGGAAATTTTGAAGTTAATTTCGGGAAGATTTCGCCGTTATGAGATGGCAGTTAGGGTTTTAACACTTTATATTCATATTATCACACGCATTCATAGATGATAAAAAAATATTTTTAATTAGATTGTTAGATGTAAAATATGAATATTAAATGTTTAATTAAATTCACAAAGAAATGTTTGCTTTTTTGAGTAAAATTGATTTTTTTTTCAATTAATATTTTCATTTTAGCTAATATATATTTTTTTAAATGTGTTCATTTAGAATATATTTTAAATGCGAATAATTTTTATAACTTTAAAAAATAAATTGTGACTACTTTTAAATGAATAAGAAAATTATTAGTTGCTTTAAAAAATAAAAAATGAAAACTTTATTTTATTGTTTTTTGTTTGTTTTTTCGTTTCTAAATAAATTAGAAATTTTAATTTATAGAATTTTTGGTTTTTGACTTAGGAAATAAATTCGAACTTTAGTATTAATAGAACCAATACGCATGCGCGCAGGGAATAAGCGGAATTTTCCCCTCTTTTTCAGACTTTCGGAAAAAATTCACGAAAAAAACATGTTTTCTAGGAGTGCAGAAATTATTTGTTAAAAAATGAGGAATAATTTAGTAATAAAGACGAGTTTTTCTGACAGTGTACAGTTCGAAAATACATTTTTACGCAAGTGGATTATTTGCTTGGTGGTTAGAACCAGTCGAATGAAGTCATAGACACTCAGTATCATCTGCCTTTTCTCTTGTCTGTAACAAAAACATATCATCGACCACTGGGTACTCTTGCGACTTCGGCTACTTGACGCCCCTGAACTCCACACCCACCCCTCTGTGTTTTGCGTTCGCAGACCTGCGATTATCGTTTCGCCTGCACGGTAACTACCATATTCAAACACGCGCTGCTACCTATACCTACTATTCTTTGGTAATTACCAAACATGCAAACACGGCTGGAGCAGCTGATGTTTTTCCGTGCACCCCTGTTCCAGTATCTAGGGGGGAAACAATGCTTCCATACCCCCCTTTGCATGTTAAAGACACACTCTTGTGCTGTAACCGAAGCATACGAGTGACCTTTGTGGTTGATCTGTTACCTTTGTATGTATCAGGTTTCAATATTTGTTATTCATATTTATTGTTTGCAACGACAACATACTGATAAAGAATAAATAAATAAATAAATGTGCTGTGAAATAGCAGTTTTCAGACAGTGAGCAGTGACACACTAGTGTGCCGCAAAGTTTACAATCAAATTATAAACGAAATTCACTAATTAACCGAGTATCGTTACTTTAATAGACAACATTCCATATTATACGATTTGTAATGAGGTATTGTGCCACAAAATTGACTTTCTTTGAAGTTTATCTCATACTAGTGACATAGATCTAGGTAAAAATGTTATTGAACACTCTTTAAAAAGTATCCATTTTTAATAGATAAATTTATGTTATGACATAACTAGGGGATGACTTACCGACTTACCGAGTTACCGGATATAGGTGAAAACCATTTTTTGTATTAATAGATTTTCAACATTTAATATACATTTTTAGATTTCCCACTAACAATACCTGAAAGCATTTTTATATGAAACATATCAATTATGTATTCAAATAAGGTTTGAAATTTATTAAAATCGATACTTTCGTATTAGCCGCATGGCAGGAGTTAATAGCCGAAGAAATCGCCAAAGATTTCGCTCCTTATACAAGCAGCCTTTTTGATTCTGATAATTTCATTGGTTTAAGTGCGTAGTTCGGTTACGTGTCTATTAAATTTCTGTATTATTTATTTTGTTATTGATGAAATTTTAATTCCGTTATGGAATATTAGTCGGAAACAAAAATGTTAATCTTTCATAATCGGCCTGCATGCAATAGAGATTTAAAATTTTATACTAGAAAAATATTCTTCAATCTATAAAAAAAATCAGTAAACTGAGATACAGTTTTCAAACAAATTGCATATGAAAGAACATTTGTTTTCTTATTCGCCGATGTAAAAATTTAAATTGTGCTGTGTTTAGAAGTTAAAATAATAATAATAATAATAATAATAATAATAATAATAAATTGCAGCAAAAGCGAAATTTATTGTCCAGGCGTTGCCACCGTAATATGACATCAGCGTCATTCACGAACATATTTTTGCTTTATAATATAGATTTTTGTGTGTCGCAGAAGTTTATCTATGGATTTAAGTGTGCCATGGGGTATAAAAGATTGCAAAACACTGCTCTAAAAACGATGCTTACGTCCCCATATTTGCATGTAAAAGACACAATTTTGAGGCAACCGAATGCAAGTGAATGACCTTTATTGTTGATTTGCATGTGAATGACGTTTGTATATATCAGGCTTCAATATTTTATTTTCTTATTTATTGTTTACAACGAAAATCTATTGAGAAAAAAAAATATACCCTAAAATTACACCCTTAAACTCAAAAGACACCTCTTTTGTTGTAATCGAATGCCACGTGAGTCATCCACATAATTGATTTGTTTGCTATCTTTGTGCGTATCAGGCTTCAATATTTGGATTTCTTATTTATTGTTTGCAGTGCCAATATATTGAAAAAAAATATATGCTTTAACGTCAAATGGTCATGGTCACAAATAAAGTAAAGGTGCATGCAAACACAAATTTACGCTTTTACAGATCCCATGTTTACAAATATTTTGAATTTTGAATTTCAGAAAGAATTTTTAGGACATTTTTTATTGGTAGGAAACTATCCACAGTGGAAACTTTTCTTACTCATATCAAAATTGATAGAGAAAACTTTTCTCGCTATATCATCAGCATCAATTACCTATTCATAAAATTAACAAAAAACGTAATGTTTGGACTTAGATAAACATGTAAAAGTTACTTGCACATGAAATAACCAATAAAAATATCTGGTGTACTTTTTCACTCCGAAATACAGTAATATTTTAATACAAGAATTTATTGCTATGAAATGTCTAAATTGTTGTCAGATTACCGTAATTTCGGTTTGAAAAAGATGTAACTAGGATGCGGCGCATACGCGCGAAATTACGGTATTAGTTTCAAGTACTTTACATATTAGAAAAAAGAAATAGAAAGCGAAAAAAAAATAATTTTTATGCGTGTAAAAAATGAAATATAAAAAGTATGTATTATATAATTGTCATTTTGAAAAAAAAAAAAAAAAAAAAAAAAAAAAAAAGTGATACCCATAAACATCAGATTGATATATTGTACCAAAAACTTTATACTGTTCATAAGGTACATTATTATTATTATTATTATTATTATTATTTTATGTAATCGAGAGTCGAGTTAATTTTGTATGAGTCTGAACAATTTCAAGGAAATGTAGATAAAAATATGTTTGAAGTATTGATATTGTATTGTGAAAAATTATATTCGTTACGATGTACAATTATTTTTATACTGTATTTTATTTTAATAAATATTTCAAACTTCAAGAGAGAATCTTTGAAAAACGCGCTCTTTCCTTAAAGAAAAATAATTATTAATTTTGCTGAATCTTTTTGCGTATATATATATATATATATATATATATATATATATATATATATATATACGTATACAGGGTGGTCACAAATTAAATGTGAGGGGTTTAGAGTTCGATTATAAAATATCCACTAAACCAAACGCAACAAAAATTGGCGAAAATATTATTTAGAGCAAGGAGTAGCCAAGGAGTAATCAATTTAATACCTTTGGTATGAGTGTTATACATATGTTCCGTATAGGGTGCAAACCAGTGTTGAATTCAAAGGGTTTCCCGGGAGAGGGGGAAGGGGATTTTCCATGTCCCTTCCAGAAGATTTGCGATTTTGTGCTTATTAATGACTTAGTAGTGCAATCCCTACCTCAGAATGCCACAGCCCCCTGCCCCCCAGAGCTGCAGAAATCTCTCCCGGAGAAAAATGCCTGAATTCAACACTGGTGCATACGATTTTTATTTTTGAGTATTGTTATTTTTTAATAGTTATCTTCGCCTTGTATAATTGTAGAATTTCTGGATTAAATGAGGCGAATATTACTATTCAGAAAACTGGCACTAAAAATAAAATATTGTTACAGAACACCAGTTCCGAAGGGATTCAGGAAGAAATTAAAGATAATGAAATGAGTTCAGGGAGGGAGAAGTGCAGTTTCGGGCTGAATTGGACAATAAAATAAATAATCATGCCAACAGATTACAAGAAACACATTGTAACTGTAAAAAAAAAGTAAATACTGGAAATTTATTTCGAAGTTAAATATTCCATAAAATGTTAGATAATCATGTGACATGCTCCATGTCATTGTTCTTTTGCCTGTGTTACTGACCAAATTCAACCTCAAGTGCAACTTTTTCTCCTGCTGGCGAAAATACGAATTCATTTCTTACAAATTAAACGACATATTCTAAGTGGGTTTTACAACAAATTTTGTAAAGTTTGGCCCAGTGGATTTTTTATAATCGAGTTCTAAGCACGTCACTTTTAATTATGCTTATCCGGTAAATCAGTCGAGTTGATTGGCCTAATATTTTTGGAAGTAGGTTAATATATTATTGAATGATATTTTGAAACTTTAAAATTGATGAACCCTATTAAATGCACGTGGAGATAGGGAGAAGCCAAAAAAATAGCAGAAGAGAAAACCCTATTAAACTCTAATTAAAAAATAAATAAATAAATTACAACGTGCTCTAAATTAAATATTATGTATGACATTGCGTTTACGTAACATTAAAACAAATAAATAAATTGCTAGACAAAATTCAATTTCGAACCAAAAGGAAAACTTTATTATATTTTTAAGGGGGAGGGGGAGGGCAAAATCATTGTTTACACCATGGATGTAAACAAGAATTAGTAGAAAAGCAAAAATAATAACAGAAAACAAAAATCAACAGAATCCGTCTGTTTTCGCTTAAAAATTATCCATTAACCTATTTAAAAAATTCTTTTAAATAATAATGGAAAACCCTTCAACATTTTTCGTTATCGGAAAAAGGTCACGTACACTTCAATCACGAAAACTATATTATTTTCTTGTGACAAATCACACGAGGAAATTTCCATTCTTATAGCAAGTATTAAAATGAGATTAACTAACATATTTTGATAGAAAATATTTGAGAAATAAAATTAGGTTACATAATGTAAAAGGTGGTGCCACCAAATTTCAATTTATCTTCAATCCAGAAAATACTGATTGCTGGAAAATACAAGCTGTCATTGTTTTCGTTGTTCTTGTTGTTGTTATTTGTTATGTTTTTAAACTGTGGGTGTAATTTTTTTTTTTTCCATTATAGTACTCTTTATTTGTCTAGCATCAATAAAAAAAATAATGTATCACATTCTTTAAGTGTAAGATTTTCTCTTTTACTTTTTAATGAATTTCAAAAACGAGGTTTCATGTCAATGAACATTTTTTATTTGTTTTTACACTGAAAAAAAAAGAAGAAGAAAAATGTTGATTTTAAGGTATAATACTGCCACCCCAGCTGCCATTATTATACCGTAAAATTAACAGTAACAGTAGAATGAGTAGTAATACGCTACCGCGCATGCGCGGCAGCGCATTACTTTTTATTTTACTGTTTATTACTGTTAATTTTACTGTATAATACTGGCAGTGGGAATGCTAGTATTATACCGTAAAATCAACATTTTTTTTTTTTTTTTTTTTTTTTTTTTTTGCAGTGTACTTATAACTTTTGAAAGGACACATCAATTTTACTGGCTCTTGTTTTGGTTGCAAAGATTTATTTTCCCAGTCGCCCGACTCAAATTTTATTAACAATTTGCGGATCACTATTCTCAATTGAAAACAATCGAATTAAATATCGATTAAAAATTAAATTTCGTTCAAATTGACATAGACAAATTTAGAGGTTATAACACAAAGATGGCTTAATATTTTTGATATAGAATTTATGTTTTAGTTATTAAAAAAAAAAGGGAGGGGGTGCAGAAAATCATAAAAAGAGTCCTTTATACATTTTTTCATAGTGCGCAACACAAATATTCATATAAAATTTAAACATTATCCAATGTTTCTAAAAATCCGTAGACGTATTTTAAATAATTCACATTAAAAAAAACACAATATAATGTTATTTTCTTTACAATGACATTAATAAAAATGTATTTTCTATACCCCCCCCCCCCCCTCTCTCTCTCTCTGTTTAAATTTTCATGCTCCCAATTGTGAAAATAATTCATATTAAAAAATGATAAAAATCATACATAATTTTTTCTGTCCATTTAATGATTGATATCTATCACTAAATAACAAGGGAAAAATTAAAAGATACACTGATCCGAATTCGGATTGTTAAAGTATCAGCGTACGGATAATGACATGTTAAGAGACTATTTTTCTAAGTACTTTGCCGTTCTCCCTCGCTACCGCGTGATCCACCTTTTGTAAAATTACTTAATTTTTCAGTAAATTCGAATATGTAGCTTTTTTTTTATTAGACCGTTGACCTGGCCCCTACCTGCTTTTGCCTAGCTTAACGAGTTGATACCTGGCAACGGAGCGAGATTTCGCCTGCTCTTCGCTTGGCGAAGATGTGTTTGTTAAATCTATATTTAGAAAAACTTTATAATATAATACACAGAATTGCTTTATATTACTATGACATAGAAATTTTAAATATATTCCCATTTATATTATCTTGGTAAATAAATAAATTAATAAATTAAAAATTTATTTAAGTTTTATATTATTGAAAATTAATGTTGAGATTGGGGTGCTCGATGGGAGATAAATTATGTGACTTCTTCTGGTCAAAACTTCAGAGATTGGCGTACAGTCGGAGCAAAATGTTTTTATAGAAGGTGGTATATACAGGGTGTCTCAAAAGGTCGTTTACAAACTTAACATGCTGGTCTGTCATATCATGATGAACAAGATTTACATAGGAACTTGTGTTCGAAAATGCAAACTGCGACCGCTAGAGGGCGATGAGCGCAGGTTTGGAGGAAAAGAAAGAAAGAATATCGAAGGAGGTATTAATATGACTTTTATTAAAGAACATGGTTTAATTTACAGAAGATGTTCAAAATTCCTTCCATTCGCCGCAATGCATGCTTCACAACGTCGACGGCTGGATTCACGGACCCGTTCAAAATGGGCAGGTGTGTCATAGACACGTGTCGCCGCTTACACGATCCTGGAAACGAGATCCATATCCGAAGTTACAGGCGTCTCTTACACCATGGACTTCATGTGTCCCCACAGATAGAAATCCAGGGAAGTCAGGTCTGGGATCGCTGTGACCATGCGACTGGTCCACCTCTCCCAATCCAGCAATTAGGATATGTCCTATCGAAGTATTCTCGCACAGTGTGGATTTCCATCCGCGTCGCCATATAGGGCAGTTGCAATTGACGTCACCTTGGAGGTAAACAGTACACCTCCAAGTGAATACAATGGTTGATCAGCTGATTGCAACTGCTCTATACGTAATGCATATCGGCCAATTCTGCGTTACTAAACCGATTCACCATTCTCCTGCAACGTCCTCGCCTAAAATGATTCGCTTTCCACTCTCCCGTAAGCCTGCGCTCATCGACCTCTATAGGTCGCAGTTTGCATTTTCGAACACAAGTTCCTATGTGAATCTTGTTTATCATGATATGACAGACCAGCATGCTAAGTTTGTAAACGACCTTTTGAGACACCCTGTATATTTCTTTTTATTTACGGTATCTGCAGGTAATATGGCCACCCTAAGGGTAGACATTTTTAAACAGTAGTAATAACTGATTTTAAATAATAATAATAATTGACTAAGAAAGAGAGCCCTTTTTAGCACAGGAAAAATATTTTAAAATTTAAGTTAGTAAAAACTTACACCTGTTGAAGTTTGTTTAAAAAAAAAAAAAAAGCTAGTTGATGAAGGTAATATGCCCATATGCAGGTAATATGCCCATTGCTGTCATAAAATGGAAAGGTCTATATTTAACGCAGAAAAAACGTCAAATAGTCAAAAAAAAATTATATTTTGAAAATTTATAAAAATAATAGAAAAAATAATATAAAGTAAATTTAGACAAAAACTAAAAAAAAACAAATTAAATAAATTTACGGAAAATAGTGTTTTTAATTTGTTTTTTAACGCGTAGAGCAAATGAAAACTTTTGTATCTGAACTGGTAAGGCCGACGCATTTATCATGCACTTAATTACGACAAATAACACATAATCTCATATCTATAGCTTTTTCGCCCATTTGGCCATATTGCCAACAAAAACCAATTTTATAAAAGTGTTCTAATTCTGTGTGCGCACTCCGATATTGAAATTCGTTTATACAGTTTAAAAAGAGCATTAAACCAGCTAAAATATTATTTATAATAGTAGAAGCACAATGTTTTTATACACTATGATATTTTTATGTTTATTTTTTTATTTATTATTTGTTATTATTATTATTATTATTTTAACAAAGATCTTTCTAACTCAGAAGTTGGCAATATTTTTATGTGAGAGGCGTATTTGATTTTGATTATTTATTTATATTTTACATTTACGGATGGTGTATTAAAATATATTTATTATTGAGGTTCATATGCAAAGACAGATTTAGACGAAGAGGGAGGGAGGGGGGGGGGGGAGTCAAGTGACCGCTCACAGCAATAAAATCTAAGGTGACGGAAAATACACAAAATACATGCTAGGCGAACTATGGAACAATAAAACACATTTTCATTGAAAACATCATTTTCATACAATTTCTAAACAGTCCGGGATCTCCCTTTAAAGTAGAATCGGTCTTACATCAAACATCCAAGCCTGCACCGGGATTTGATCCGGTACTTCTTGATTAGCAGCAGTCACTGGACCACTAGACAAGCGTGGAACCCGAAATATATCATTAATACTTGACACTTTCTGTGGAAACGTCTTTTTCGAGGAATGGTGCAAAGAAAATATTCCCCTGTTTTGTTATATGTCTCCCAAAGTTTTGTTATGATATCGCTCACCCGCAAGAAAAGCGACATAACTGTAACAAATTCATTTTGCGTATTATTACACTAATAGATGTAACTTAGATGTATCTTGCTAAAAAAATAAGTTTCATAGATGTAGTTATACGGAAAACTGCTAGATTACGCTATATGTCCATTTGCAAATTGTGTGTGGGTACAAATTTACTCAATCCTCTAAAGCACTTCTACATCTCCATTCTTAAGGGTTTTATGCTTTTATGCCCTCTTTCAACAGCTGCATGCAGAACTAAGTTCTATAATGTTACGGTAGAAACATGCAAATATTTTGCCTCTCCTGTGAAATATGGTATTTTGGAGTTTGTGTCATTTTTCTTGTGGGAGAGCGAATATTACATTATCGAAATCGAATATATTTTTAATCGATATCTAAGAAGACTTTTTCAGTTCCAAGTTTTGCCTTTTATTTTCCGGCTAAACTATCATCAACTCATATCCCTTATCACCCCCCCCCCCCCTCCATTTTTGATCGTGATTCGAAAGGACGTGATGAAATGACCTCAGCCGAGCGGAGGTGAGCCTAATGGTTCTGTAGGAGGGGCAGGTAGGCCAGTAAGGATAGGGGCAATGGGAGAATAAAGGGTATAATCACGTTCGGGCTACCGAGGCTTTTTAAATGAGAGGTCAGAAACCTCGCAGTCCACTACCGGGATCGCCCAGGCTTTGTTTGGAATATTTCGCGAGCTTTTCTTTTTAAGGGGTGATTTTATATAATGGTTGAGAAGCTATTCGACTGGAATGTAAACGTCTTCGGCACAGGGAAGGAAATCAAAGAAGGAGGGGGGAAAAGTATGAACTTTTATCAGTTTTTTTATAGCATGTGAATGACATTGCCACGCTTAAACAATCGATTTTGTTTATAGCGAGCTCGGAGGTTACGAAAACTCTGTTTTAACGAGCAAAAAAAGAACGAAATTACTGCTCCAATGTAAAAATACATTGAAACTTTTTTTTAATAAATAAAGTAATCACTTCTAATTTATTCAAAATTGTTGAATATGTTTAACATGACTGTTTTCCAATTATTATTAAAGATATCTAATATTATATTCAGTCAGTTATTTTTCTTCTGTACATTAAAAATGACGATCGTTTTCGGAAAGAATGGTCTAAGCTAATGTAAACACAATTCAAGTTTTTTTTTTTTTTTTTTTTTTTTTTTTTTTTTTTTTTTTTTTTTTTAATATGCAAAAGATTTTAGCCATAAGTGTTTTAACGTGCATTCCAATTGACATTTGTTTCCGATTTCATTTTGAAATTCTTCTTAATTAATTAACTGACAAATGCCGTACTTATTTTGTTTTAATTTCACATTTCGTTTTCTGTGAGAAATTTAAACGTTCAACTCGATGAAAAAAAAAAATGGAGGGAGGAAAAAAAAATGAATGAAAAATAATGAACAAAATATTGAAAATAAAATAAACTTCAATGACTACAGAATTATGAAATTTCACTGACATAAATACACCATTTTAAATATATAAGAAATAAATTTAAATCAACATCTATATTATTATTATTATTACTATTATTATTATTACTATTTATTTTATGTTATTTAGTTTTTATTTTATTTATTTATTTATTTATTTATTTATTTATTTATTTATTTATTTTGTGACGGTGGCTCAAAAAATTATATTAGTAAAATCTTATTATTAGTAAAAAATTTATAATCATGTTCAATGCTGAAATACTAATTGACGGAATATACATCTTATTTTAAATTTCATTTCATTTATTTTATTTTATTTTTTTGTATTCGTGTTACTTTAAAAATAAAAATTCTATGTTCTATTAATATTTTTAATTACATTTTTTAAAAAAGGTATAATTTGCAAGGTAATCTTGTAAAATTATTCCTTAATATATCATTCTACTCTTCAATCATTATATATGTAAATATATATTCCTCCTTCGTTATATAAAGATAAATATTTAGTGTATCCTAAAACAACGGAATTTCAATCCTACAGGCGAACTCTGTTTTAAACGAGGATGAAGGAAGGCACCATAACATTTGGCCTTTAGTTCGCGCAATAACGAAGATATATGTTAGAAAATATGTAAATATGCCTAAAACTGTCCTAAATAAACTGTATAAAAAAAAAACAAGAACGAAAAATCATACGTCAAGCATAGATTATGTAACACTTTCCAACACTTCCAAAATAATTTTACAAATCATTACCGTTTAATAAGCTGAAAGATAACATCTAAGTAAACACTTTGGAAAACGCATAACATATTTAAAAACGTAACTTCAGGAATTTCCAACATATACAATATTCGGAAAAATATCCGAACACTTTTATTCAGTCCTGTATATGATCTATTGATTTGTGTATATACTACATAGGATGCTAAATTTTAGTTTAGTTAGGAAACTCGTAGCAGAGTTTAAAATTCTCCTTCTGGAGTTTCGTTCAATAAACGGAAATGTGTTCGCAAACTTTTGTGCTGCCCTGTATAGGATCTACAGAATTTATGCACACCAAGTAATAGGCAAAAAGTGAGTTAAATTTAAAATCGCGTTCAGCAACTTAAAACGCACTTCCAGGAATTATTGTTAACATAGACAGTAGAGAATTCTTTTGTGTGTCCCTGTAAATGAACGATGACTGCTATACATAGAATATTCTGTAGTAAGACTCTTGTAATACACCTTAGTGATATATATAAATTTCAATGCGTTTAAAATAGTGAAACATTATTTAATTAAACCGCAAACAATTTTTCTCCATAGACGTAATGTAACGGAATTCTTTTGACTGTCCCTGTAAAGTAACTATAAGTGCTATGCACACCCTATTCCACATTGAGCTTCTTGTAATGCACCTTAGTGATATATATCAATTACAACGTATCTGAAATTGTGTAACATCATTAAAATAAACCGCAAATAATTTTTCCCCATAGACCGTAATGTAACGGAATTCTTTTGAGTGTCCCTGTAAAAAAAACTATAAGTGCTACACACTTCAGTTGAAATAGGGAAAATGCTATAGATAACGACAATAACATATAAAAATTGCAGGGCAATCCGAGCATATTTACGGGAGTTAGAGCACGGACAGACGGACAGACGGCAGACGGCCATACGGCCAGACAAACCGAAGTCATAAACACTTTTCAACTAGGTTGGAAAGTGTTAAAAAAAGAGTTTGTGATTCTGTATGTCTGCGTACACTCTTATATACTATGTTGAATAAGGAATGCGCTACGACATTGAGCCTGAAGGTGTATCCCAGAACCACGGGAAAATATATATATATATATATATTTTTTTTTTCAAAACTATACTTAGATTTTTTTTTTATATATTTATATTAAGTTCTGAGGATTTTTTTACTGGAATTTTGCACTTGGTATTTTCTTTGCCCGTTCACAACTTTGTTTCTAAATATCACATAAATTCATTCTAACAGCTCTAAATAGAAAAAAAAAATGCAGCTTCAAATAAAGTTTATATCAAAATTTTGACGTAATTTATGGATTTTTAAGGATCAATTTAGAAAAATAAAATGTTTATTATTATTATTATTTTTAAACATATCATTTTTTGTTTTTAATTTCAATAAATGATCAAACTGCAAACACTCTTATTTTGTTTCTTATCACAACGCTGAGGCACTATTAATGATATGTTGTTTTCCGCTTGGGCATTTTCTTCTAAATTTCGGAAAAATAAAGAAAATACCAAACCATGTATGCGCCATTTTGGTTCTTATATATATATATATATATATATATATATATATATATATAATCATTTTATGATAAATTTAACTGCTTACTAAAATTTAATATAATAAACCCTACTTGATTTAAAAATCAACCAAAATTAAGCAAAAATACAGTGTAATGAAAAGCAAAAATTTTTAAATGTACTAAATCATTCCCATTATGAGGTGTTTCATCACATATGGCATGAGTAACGCAGCTTAGAAGTGAACATTAATAAAAACAAATATTGATTACATTACTTGAAGAAAGAACGGAAAGACGAACTTTGTTCGATATACAATACAAAACTATGAACATATCGCCAAATATAAATAAAAAGGCATTACTTATGCCTGACCCTGTATTATAAAATCCAAATACGATCACATATTGCTTCATCAAATAAGAATGTTAAACTTGAGAATGTTTAACTATGTTAGGCCATGTGGTTACCTCTAAGAATAAGATGTTAATAAAAGTTCAGATTTTACAAAAGTCAAACTTTAAATGGGTAAAACCGATGAAAATTTTTTAGAAAAACACTTTAAAAATTTAGAAAAGTCAGTTTTGGCATGGAATAAAGTTTTCAGATTAAGGCTAAAATGATTAAGGCAAAATTTCTAACTAAAAATTACTGGTAGAAGTAATCGAGAATCCTGAGCATTTTATGCGTCACATATACGCGATGCTCGCCGCGAAGTGTTTAACATGCTTTTCAACTGTTTGATAATAAATAAAATAAAATGACATATTTTTATATAATTCATTTTTTTCTTATTGTGCTCTTTCTATACGAAATCTATATCTTTTTATACTTCTATTTTTAATATGTAATATTACCATTGTTACTGTCTGTCTTTATTTACTAAACATTTATTTTCTTTTTAATTAATATTTTGTTAAAGTTTTGTTGAAATTATATTGCATAATATTTTTAGACTGTGTTTAACCCATTCATGTCAGTTTTTTTTTTTTTTTTTTTTTTTTTTTTTTTTGTGGGAGGGAGGGAGAGAAAAGGAAGGAGAGTAAATTACTTTTAGGTTTAAAAAAAAATAATAAAAGTCGCTATCCAAGTGACAAGAATTAAAGTTTACTGAAATTTAACAAATATGCCAAATACTGAATTTAACGAATATAGTTATGTTTCGTACTAATTAACATGACAATTAGCTATGGGGGAAATTTTGAAAACGTTTAGAAAATGTCATATTACAACAGGATTAAATAAACATAACAACTTTCTCGCATTTTCATTTTTTTTTTTTTTTTTTTTTTTCATAGATTATTGGTTTGGACAAGTATCCCCCATTTTTAAATATAAGATTACTCGATACTTTTTTTTTTTTTTTTTACTAAAGCATTTTTACTTACCTGTTATGCATATTATTAGAAGTTAATACTTCATATTATCTGGCAAAAAAAAAAAAAACATTTGTTGCTGAAATTTAAAATTTTTAATTAAAAAAAAATTCAATGATTTTAAAATCCTTCCTTCTTTTTCAATTTACAATGATAAGCGCTGATTTATTTTATTATGTTTATAAGAGTCTGTTCTATAATTTTAACGGTCGATTTTGCAATTAATTAATTAGTTTTTGAGCAAAGAAATAAAGCGCATATAATCTATGGAAAAATGCTAGAAAAAACACGGATTCTGTTACATTTTTTATGTTTTTTTTCTTGTCATTATAGTGCAAAATCCATCTCTAAATTTTATTAAGTAAATCATGCTGAATATATAAACAAATAATTAAGACATTAAAAAAAATAATTGTTGAAGTTATTTAGCATTTTAAATACTGCAAGTTTTGAAAAAGAGCACAAACTGCGGAAAATCATTTTAAAGATTTTATGCTTAGAAAAATGTATTAAAAACTGTTCCATTTTTCTTAATACTAAATGAATTTCTTTTCTGCGCATATACTGCTAAGTAACAGACGTTACAACTGTATTGGTGAACATTTTATATGGTATGAACATTTAGTGGGCGTGGCATTTAAAGAGCTAGTAAAATAAAATAAAGCGTTTTTATTACACATATACTTCGTTCAAATATACTAGAGGTGGCAAAGTTTATTTTTAGCAAAAAATTAAAAAATCAATATTTTCATCATTTTTGACGATTTGAAGAGTACCAAATCCTAGTAAGAATGAAACGCATGTTTGAAGTAAAAGTATCAGCAACGGTGTATAGCTTTAATCGAACAGATATTAAAATTTGCGTCATAAGAAAAAAAAAAAAAAAAAAAAAGAAGAAGAAAAGAAAAACAGCTTGTATAAGCAATATTTTATGTTTGAGAATTTTATATATATATACAGGGTGTCTCAAAAGGTCGTTTACAAACTTAACATGCTGGTCTGTCATATGTCATATCATGATGAACAAGATTTGCATAGGAACTTGCATCGAAAATGCAAACTGCGACCGCTAGAGGGCGATGAGCGCAGGTGTGGAGGGGAAGAAAGAAAAGATATCGAAAGAGGTATTACTATGACTTTTATTAAAGAACGCATGGTTTAATTTACAGAAGATGTTCTAAATTCCTTCCATTCGCCGCAATCCATGCTTCACAACGTCGACGCATGGATTCATGGACATGTTCAAAATGGGCAGGTGTGTCACGGATACGTGCCGCCGCTTCCACGATCCTAGTGACGAGATCCATATCCGATGTTGTGGGCGTTTCGTACACCATGGACTTGTAAGTGGTAGGGGTGTTGCGTGTACTCATGCAGTATGCGCATAATGCTGGAACGATGTACACCCAAGACGCGTTCGCTTGCTCGGAGACTTGTGTGCAGGTTCCTGTCAAATTCCCATAGCAAGTTTCCTCTACGACAGGCGTGCGTGTAGTGCGTTCTCGACCGATGTGGCTACGTACTTGGAAAGCACCTGCTTCACGCAATCTGCGGTGCAATTGTCCAAACAAAACATGACTTGGCTGACGTCTGCTTGGGAAGCGCTCAAGGTACATCCGTACCGCGGCTCGTGCATTTCCATCCTCGGCGCCATATACGTAATGCATATCGGCCAATTCTGCGTTACTAAACCGATTCATCCTTCTCCTTCAACATCTTCGCCTGAAATGATTAGGCTTCCCACTCTCCCGTAAACTAGAGAACCTGGACAAGTATGTCCAGGTTCTTTACCGTAAACCTGCGCTCATCACCCTCTAGCGGTCGCAGTTTGCATTTTCGAACACATGTTCCTATGTAAATCTTGTTTGTCATGATATGACAGACCTGCATGTCAAGTTTGTAAACGACCTTTTGAGACACCCTGTATATATATATATTCAGAAATATTTGGTTGTTCCGAAAGATCTTTCCGTTTGGGAAAGTCGGTTCGTACCAGAAAATTCTATCATTTAATTATTAGAAATTAATTTCGATATCTAATGTCGGATAACTGACGGGCAGAATTTTCCGGTACGAGCTGTTTTTCCCAAACGGAAGGAACTTTCCGAACAACCCAATATGATATGTATGGAAATCTAAAAATAAACCAGATCTAGGATCATTGTCTTTTAATCCAAAGCAAACAGATAAAAATAAAGAACAGCGAATACAGGGGGGAGGGGGTCTAATACCATTTATAAATAACAACAGGTTTTGACTGTCCATCATGAAACTTCAAGAGTTCCCCTACTACGAAACAGAAATTTGAAGAAGAAGCATCATTTAAAAATTTTAAAACCTAAAATAAGAAAAAAAAATCTCAACCTGTGAATTATTAAAGACTATTCTTATGAGTATTAGATTTTCATTTATTAAGCTTATGCATTATGTATTTCACGATTTGATTTTTATAATAAATTTATATTTGAATACATGTATGCGTGTGTGTGGGCATGTGTCAGTGTGTATGTGCACTCATACATACGGTACTATACGAAACTATCCTTAATTACATATGAAGAATTTTTTTTTAATATGTGTGTTTAATATAACCAATAATGTATTCTATGCGGGAAACGCGTATTGGTTTTACTGGTTGCATAAGGCGTAATAGTGTACTAATATTGTGTAAATATTTCATGCTAATATTGACAATGTTATTATACGGCTAATACAAACAATACTGGCCTTTTCAATTGTCAATATTTCACGTTAATGTTGATCATATAAATAATATTAGTGAATATATAGCCATATAAAAATAGTACTGACTCTTTCAATTGGCAATATTTCAAACTAACTTTGACAATGTTGGCCATTATATACCCAATAACAATAATATTGGCGTTTTTAAATGGCAATATTTCACGTAAATATTGACAATGGTAGTCAGCCCAAACAATATAGGCTGATATATAATTTTACTACTAAGAATTTCCCAGAAGTAAGACAAGCATCGTAAAATCAAAAACAAACCAGATCTAAGGATCATTATCCTTTAATCCAAAAACATGGAATAAAAAAAGCCCGCATTTATAGGAGGGGGAGGGGGAACCCTAACACGATTTATAAATAACAACAGGTTTTGACTGTCCATCATGAAACTTCAAGAGTTCCCCTACTACGAAACAGAAATTTGAAGAAGAAGCATCATTTAAAAATTTTAAAACCTAAAATAAGAAAAAAAAATCTCAACCTGTGAATTATTAAAGACTATTCTTATGAGTATTAGATTTTCATTTATTACGCTTATGCATTATGTATTTCACGATTTGATTTTTATAATAAATTTATATTTGAATACATGTATGCGTGTGTGTAGGCGTGTGTCAGTGTGTATGTGCACTCATACATACGGTGCTATACGAAACTATCCTTAATTACATATGAAGAATTTTTTTTAATATGTGTGTTTAATATAACCAATAATGTATTCTATGCGGGAAACGCGTATTGGTTTTACTGGTTGCATAAGGCGTAATAGTGTACTAATATTGTGTAAATATTTCATGCTAATATTGACAATGTTATTATACGGCTAATACAAACAATACTGGCCTTTTCAATTGTCAATATTTCACGTTAATGTTGATCATATAAATAATATTAGTGAATATATAGCCATATAAAAATAGTACTGGCTCTTTCAATTGGCAATATTTCAAACTAACTTTGACAATGTTGGCCATTATATACCCAATAACAACAATATTGGCGTTTTTAAATGGCAATATTTCACGTAAATATTGACAATGGTAGTCAGCCCAAACAATATAGGCTGATATATAATTTTACTACTAAGAATTTCCCAGAAGTAAGACAAGCATCGTAAATTCAAAAACAAACCAGATCTAAGGATCATTATCCTTTAATCCAAAAACATGGAATAAAAAAGCCCGCATTTATAGGAGGGGGGGGGGGAACCCTAACACGATTTATAAATAACAGCAGGTTTGGACTGTCCATCACGAAACTCCAAGAGCTCACACACCGAGAAACAGATCTTTGAGGAAGAAGCATCATTTAAGAATGTTAAAACGTCCAGAAAAACCTGACATCAAGGAATAAAATAAACAAAATTTCTTCACGACTTCTGGGCCGCCCAACCCCTTTATCGCTAATGATCCTTCGCTAGTTCATTAAGACGGGGCTCTATGGACCCAAATAACTGGTCAGCTATCCGGAATCGTGAGAAGTGGATGAATGGAACGATGAGGAATAACAATAATAATATTAAAAGAAAAAAATCCCAAAGTAGGTACTAGTTCGGCAAAAGGGGGAAAAAATCCATAAATCTAAGTGATAAGGAATATATAAATAAAGAAATGCCTGCTCAATGACGATTTGACTTACAATATTTTTAATATAGGTTCTGTAACTGTGTCCGCATATTATGGGCGTAACACTTTGCAAATAATTATTGACGTTAAATGCAGTTTTGGGTAAGGCTTTTGTTGTGGGCTAGAAATTCGGTAGCACGAATTTCTTAACCATAGGTTCTTTGTAAAGGCATTTTTTTTTCTTTGCTGTTTTTATTTGTTTGATTATTTACATCATACTTTTCTTCTTTCTTTTTCTTTTTCTTTTCTATCAAAGGTGGTGTTTATATCTTTGCGACGTTGCTCGCTAGATTGGTATTATCCGTTTCCGCGACTTCCACTTCTTTTTCGTTTTGAGGATAAACGTAAGACTTGTTCGCTTAGGGAAAATTACAGAAATTATAACCCGTCCGAGCTAAATTCTAAGTGACCAAGGCATAATTTGGTTTGACGTAAAATATTATGTTCGAAATTAGAATGGTGATTAAAAAAAAAAAAAAAAAAAAAAAAAGATTCATAAAAGAGAGGTTGTTCAACTTTTACAACAAAGAAAAGCACTCTAAAAAATAACTACTTTAAGAAATATTTTTGTTATATTTTAATTTATATGTATTATTTTCAGATGTCTAAACTGCAATATAACTTTTAATTTAATAATAAACTTTGTATAAGCATTTTTTTTTAAGACAAATTTTTCAAAGAAAAACATTATAAAAAACCCTTCAAGAATTATGTTTTTCTTATGAATAAAAACAGTATGATACAGATTGTCATATGTCACTTTCACTTTATGCAAAGTGGTCCGGGATATAAAAACACAAATTTAACTTTTTTGTTTATAGGTATTTTATACTAATCCCTGGAATATATACTTTTTATTTATAGATACATTTCAAACTAATCCCTGAAATGTATATGGACACACACACACACACATGTATATATACGTATATATATATATATATATATATATATATAATACCTTTGAATTCAAAATACAGCAAACAAGTTCTTGCAACATATCTGACCAAATCTCCAATTTAAATGACAAATGTATACATATTTGAATATAATATATATATATATTCCTTTTTAAATGTAAATTCTTAAAAAAATAATTTAATTTAAAAAAATTATTATTATTATTTATTTTACTTATTTTATTTTTTATTTTTTGTCATGTTTCTAATATTATACATTATTCTGAAAGAGTTAGCCCACTATTTATTTATTTTATTTATTTTAACTTTTTTTTGTTTTTTGGAGTTCCGGAAAGAATAATTATTTATATGTCTTCAGGATTTACAGTATATATATATAAATTAATTTTTCTTTAAATTTTATAGTTTTTAAAAAGAAAAGTATGTTTTATGAATACTTTTTACTACGAAATCAAATTTTATTTTATTTTTTCGTTTCCTAAAAAAAAAAAAAAAAAAAAAAAAACACTGTAATGAAACAGATTATAATAACAAAAAGATTATTGAACATGAAACTAATTAGGACAATCAAACTTTGGTATAATCTAAGAATCAAAGGAAAAGCAAAATGCTAGAAGTTGCACAAAATCTGGGGTGAAGGAGATAAACAAATTTCTTATAAAAGAGACTGTGAAACATAGTTGAAGCATGAAAAATTCGAGTCCTAGGTATTCAAATAATACAAATTCAACTTTTTGTATTTCTGCACTTTTTAATTTTGTTGAAATTATTAATTTTCATAGTAACATTTTGATGTGGATCCGATGAACCACTATAATTGTATTAAACAAAATATTAGATGTCTCAAAACAAACAACTAAATTTCAAATTAAATATTTTGAATATAACATCTACATCCAAAATTAGCTCAAAATAAAAATGAATAAAAAATAAAGGAGCACACTATAAATATTTTGTCCCACTTATGGCTATACAATGACTTTATTTGACTATAAAATGACTATATTGTGACTATAACACAAAACCAAAAGAAAAATAAATGAAAAATAAGATGATTTAGTATAACAGAAAGGTATAAAGTAATTTAGTTCATTGCCTTTAGATTAAATGTAAAATTTAGACAAGACTGGTTTTATATTTCTTTGAAAATACAGATATAACTTAAGTTCATCATTAGAACCATAAACACTAAAAATAGAACAATGGGTTCATTTGAGCTTTTCTTCTTTCTATGCGAAGACTAAAACAAAAGGAAAAAACTCTTTGAAACTCAGCATCGCAGTTTAAAACGAAATGGCACCATTTAAAGCGTTTTTATGGCATAAACAAAAGTGGAAAGTGCATCGTATTATTTTGAAAAAAATTTTCTTTTGTTCTGAATGAAATGTTTTGGAGACTCTATGATGAATATTTTGTTTTTAAAAGAAAAATAAATAAATAAATCTACACTATATATAAAACATTCAGAACCCAAGTTGATCAAGTCCATTTTTTTTCCTTCTTCATTCGAGATTGAGATGAACTCTTGTTCTTATATAAAATAATTTGTTCGATTCCGTAACAAACCAAGTCCTTTGTTGAAAATGTGAGCAACAAATCGCGCTTGACCTCCGCTACAAAAAAAAAAAAAAAAAAAAAAAAAAGTGTTGATTTTACAGTATAATACTGGCACCCCATCGAGCTTTTGAAAATGCAGACGTCCACAAAAAAAAAAAAAAATAGATATGTTGTTATGCTCATATATATCGTGATTCCTATTAAAGATGGCGGGTGTTAGCACTTACATAGTTCTTTTACATATACTTAAAAAATAAATTAAATATTTATTTTACGCATAAAATGATTCTCCGTATTACGGCCGACGGGCGATAATTGTAGCGAATTTGTAATGATTATTGAAAAGTTTTTATGTCTTACAATTGTGTTAATGTAGAATTTGTAGAATTCACATGGCAACGAAATTTTAGAATTCTGTTACAGTCACATACTGCAGGATTCATATTAAAGATAGTGGAATAGAATTTGCAGTCATATTATAAGGTAGCACAAAAAATTTTAGACTCATTCGGTCAGGTTACATGGCATGTCTTTCTGCTTAGAGCGAAATCTTTCACTGTTTTATCCGCATTGATGACGACAGGACTATACACTGTCGAAAACAGTCTGCGGGTTTTTACACTTTATTGACTTACAAAACGTTGATTTTAAACTTTTATAATAATGTCTCTCTCTTCCTCCAAAAAAATAGGATTTTCTAGAACATCATTGTCATAGCTTCAAATTTATATCCATTCAGTTAAGAATTATTAATACTTATAAACATTGTAGAGAAGATCTGTAGACAATTTACTGAACATGCTATAGTTTTTCTCAACAGTGCATTCAAATTTCACACCAATTAAAGAAAAGTCTTTAAAAAAGGGACTAAATTGAAATATAAGTAAAATAAATTCCTCTAAAATATACACTATTTGACAGATGAAACTCCACAATATACACTTTTCTAGAATTATATTAAAAATTAGTAAAAATACTATCATACATTTATCTGGATGACACAATTTCCTAGCCTGTTTCTTTTTTAAATGTATATGTATACATATATATTAATGACAAAAGCACTAGACAGCAAACATTTCACATATCTGGTGGAAACTTAAATCCAGCAGTGGATTGAAAACGGTTGACCATGATTATATATATATATATATATATATATATATATATATATATATAGTATTTTTATTTGTATTAAAAAAGTACTATCTAAAATCTTATATAGATTATATAAACTCCTAATCTATTCCTTTTTTTCTTTCTTTATCACCATATGCGTCTTGGACGCAGCCCACATTTGCGCATTCATGCAACAGAAGGAAATATTACACCACACGTCAGAATCAGAATTCTATGGAGTCGAATTTTTCCGCCATTTTCCTTTTATGTCCTTTCTGGCAAGCAGGAAAAATTCTGTCTGCCGGCCAGTCTCCGAGTTTAGTTATACATTCTGAAAATTCAGGTATAAATGGTGTTAGCAGTCATTCTCCCCTATCTTTACTCTTTTTCGCTCTGTGGAGTTGGCAGAATTTAAGAATATATGAGTGGCGTGGTTTTGACAGGCCGCAAAATATTTTGGTTTTAAGAAGATCATTGTCATGGATTCGGATTTATCTTCGGGAATAACTTTTAGGACTTTTTTTCTTATAAGCGTAGTTGTTAAGCAAGTAAATAAATGCACTATTCCTAATGTTAGTGCGTTTGATATAGAGTGAACTCTCGTTAATACGTCTCCGCTTAACACGTATCTCCGATTAATGAGGACAGTTTCGTTTTCCCATCGTTTTCTATTTAAAATTAATGTTAAGGACACCGCTTAATGCTTATTATGCATCGGATATTGCGCATATAAGAATAATATAACATACTAACAAAAAAAAATTAAGATTAAAGATAATGTATAACACTTTTAAAATTTGTAGCTATAGTTTTTGAACAGGGAATCAGGAACATTATACAATGGAATATAGGAAAAAATTTCGTTAAATTAGCGAGCGAATGTGGAAAGGAATTTATAAGACCTGTATAGAAACATTTTTAATAATTAAATATTTTATGATTTAAGGCTTGGAATCACTTATTTCATCACTCTTACGTATTTCCCAGTGAATAAAATCCTTGATAACAGACTATAGCGAATTCATTATGTCATAATATAGAACAAAGCTGAAGCTTCATAGAACATATGCAAGTGAAACTTCAAGAGGACATATGGGTCTTGACTAATATGAAATCCTATGACGATAACTTAAATTATCTCCAATTCTTCATGTAAACACCATATGAGTATCCTTTCTTTTTGTAATCGAATTCTTTTCTCAAAGTTGGGGTAAGACAAAAACGCGAATCTTTCATTTCGACTAATTTTATTTTTCAAATGTGTAAAAGACGCGAAAATTATGCAAGGGCGCAAATTCTGCGATTAAATTCGTTAAACATATATAGATAATGAAACAAAAAATGTTTTTTATTTCTTCAAAATGTAATATTGAGATATACGAATATACCCCTGGCCGTATAATTATATATAATTATAAGGCCACATAATTATAAGGACACTAGAAGAATTATCATAAATCTTACACAGTTCTAAGTATTAATAAATTTCATGTAATATGCATTTATAATTTAAAGAAAACTGTTTTGCTCATTCTTATTTAAAAAATAATAATATTAAAAAAATATGAAATAATAAAAATTATTAAAATTATTTAATGGATATTGTTTTATAAGGGTATAAGGATTTTATAAGGATATTGATTATAAGTTCGAATAGGTAGAATTTTAATAAGAAATGTAACCACCTTTATTTTAGAGACATTCAGCCATGCGATTCGACATGCTTGGAACAAGTTTTGACAATTATGATGTGGGTATAGCTGCACAGGGATTGTAAATAGCTTCCTGAAGATCTTTAATGCATGAAAATTGCTTGCAATTTACATAAAAAAAAGTTCACCATTCACTTGGTTCATTTTTTACGTTCTTATCGTGCTACCGATGGGGCCAATCAAGTAATGGGATATTGTTATCACTGAAGCACTTTTTCGTTAGCTTCTGAGTTATCACACAATTCCTATCTTGTTAGAAAAAGAATTTTTCACCTTCTAAAAGCAACCGTATACCAAAATATTTTTTTTTAAATACATGTGTACATTTTTGAGTTAATTGTCTGAGAAAAAAACTAAATTAGTCTAACCTTGAGTTCCTTCAGTACCCGGAACCATAACTGATCCTCTTTTATTTTTGATGGCTCCATACAACGTTTTCATTCCTCTACAAATCGCACCAGTATTAACGTATAACTTTAGACCCATCAATGTAGAATTCATTTTCATTCGCTTGAAGTTATACGTTAATACTGATACTATGTGTAGACAGAGGAATAGAAACGTTGCTTGGAGCATGACTATAAAGGAGGTGCAGACATGGT
This sequence comes from Maratus michaelseni, assembly GCA_963931845.1. Classification (NCBI taxonomy): domain Eukaryota; kingdom Metazoa; phylum Arthropoda; class Arachnida; order Araneae; family Salticidae; genus Maratus; species Maratus michaelseni. The sequence goes on from OZ007593.1 coordinate 234,787,747, forward strand.
TTGGAGTGCTGTTTCAGCTTAAGATAAGGCTAATCTAGTTATCGTTTCTAAAAAAAATAACTTAAAAGTGTACAGATGTATTTTATAAACACAAATATTGACATATAGGTGCTTTTAGAAGGAGAAAAACTGATTTTCCAACAAACTCGTGCCATAATTCAAAAGCTACGAAAAAGGAGTCCAATGATAACAACACTGAAAAAAAAAAATCTGTGTAAAAACGGAAAATGTACTGGAAGCAAAGTTGACGCCTATCCTCCTTTTTTAACAAAACTTCTGTTTTGGTGTTTTACCGTTTTCAAGACGGGAATTTTCTGTTTTTTGAAATAAATATGAGAAATAGTGCAATATTAAAAAATAATCTATATGATAATTATATATACGGATGAATATTTATACGAAAAAGGTATTTGTATTGTATATTATCACATCCATTTTTATCTTCATGCCTCCCGCATTATTCGAATCACGGTACTCGTCTTTAGAAGGTGAATGCTCTGCCCGTTGCACCACATAGGCTTGGTTATAGGCCAAAACATCAATTACGAAAATTTAACTGGATATTTTCCGTTTTCTCTCAATTGAAAAGGAATATTTCCATTTGTCTATCTTGCAAGGAACGTATTTCTTTGTAATATTCAACGAGTAAGGATAAAAAAAAAAAATCCGATTATTCCGGGAAAAAGTACAATTTCTACCCAAAACGAAAATGTTCTGTTAAAAGACTGAAATTTCACATTAAATCACATCCGTAATATATATGCTTTTTGGTTTACAGTGAATAGCGCATTATTTGATTAGACACCTTGATACGATATGAACATTATAAAAACATAGCTGGATATGAACATTATTAAAAAATGAATGAAGTGTGATGGTGAACTTTTTTTTGTGTAAATGCCAATAAGTATCCATCCTTACAGATCTGGAGGAAGCTGTTTACAATTCTTGGGTAGCTATATACTCCCATCATAATTACCAAAATTGTTCCAAGCATATCAAATTGTATGGCTGAGTGTCTCGAAAATAAAGGTTGATTACATTTCTTATTGAACTTGTATCTATTCGATCTTATAAGCAGTTTCCTTACAATTATGACCATTAAAAAAATGTAATATTTTTTCCATACATTTATTTAAAAATTATATTGTTTTAATGTAAATGAGCAAGACTTTCATTATACATATTACATGATGTTTATCAATACTTAAAATTGTTTAAAGTGACTTTGCATTTTTTAGTGACCTTATAATTTTGGCCAAAGATGTAAAAGGGAATAACCATATAGATGAGGCAGCTTTCTTGAAAAATACCAAAGGAAGAAAATAAAAAGTTTCCTTTTTCACCTGATTATGCAAAATATTGCCCATGAAAAATAATTCCGAGTTTCAATTTATTAAAATTGTTATTAAAGAAAATCAGGAATGCATATTAGACATTTTATAGCACTTTCTAATGTCCTATCTGTTTGTAGAATAATTTTATATGTTCATGAATACATTAATACATATATGTATGCCCAAGTAAAATTATTCTACAAATGAATGAATACTGGAAATTACTATAACATTTCTAAAATGCACTCATCATCTTCATTAACTGAAATTTTAATGAATTGAAACTTGGCGATGTTATTTACATTAAAAAAAAAGCGTTATTCTTCACCAAAAATGGTGACAACTACTTTGCACCAAAAGAGGTGTAGTGGAACACTAAGGATATTTTTTTCATCACACTAAAAATTATGGATTGTGTTTTATTACATCCCTTACGGTACAAAGTAGCTGCCAAAATTGTTAATGTAAAATTACACTTTCTTTTTTCTTTTCTTTTCTTTTTTTTTTTTTTACAATGTATGTATTACATATTCAAATTAAAAGTAAATTACTTTAAATCTTAATCAACTTGTGAAATCATGAAGATTAACAGATATGTATCATTTTGAACTTTGAAGTTAATTTCTTTAGAGGAATCAGGGGCGTAATTTTTTTCAGAGCAGAGTTTTACAAAACAATAAGTTTTGAAAAATTTAAATTACAAAAATATAATCACTTGTGATTTTTTTTTTTTTTTTTTTTTTTTTTGCTAACATTTATTTATATGACCTAGAAAATATGTCTGCAAGATTCAGGTGTTAGTGTAACAGATAACACTAATGCAGTTGTCGATTCTATGCTGTCAAACAAAAGGGAAAATCCATAACAAAGAACATTGAAAACTGAACGCGGCTATATTTTTATGGTAAATTTTTGCGTTATCATTGTAATAATGATGTCTTCGCTTTTACCTCTACAGTAATATGAAAAGTCAGTATAAATTATGTATTGAAACACAGATGTTGTACGATTGGTAACCAAAGAGGTAAGAAAAAAAAATACTTCACGTGCTAAAAGAAAAGGGAGTCCCTTTTCCTTATAGTCTTCTTTTAACTTGGTTATTATAATATACATAAATTTAACCGATGCCTACTAACAATTATAGTTTCTTCAAAAATATTCGTGCTTATAAACTAAGTCTCTTACAGGAATCTCTTCTTGCGGGATGTGCTCTTTTTTAGAGAACAGTGCTCATTTTGATTTTTGCATAGGTGCCAACCTCTCATTAATATTCCGTAATATTCGGGTTAATTTGACCCAGGTTTAACATGTTTCTCCCCAGAAATTATTTTAAGAAATGAAATTAAATAAATTTTAAGGAGAAACTTGAAATTGAATAAATAAAGATTCATCCAATAATTTTTCTGGTTTGAAACGTTGTTAAACTGGGTCAAATTAACCCGCATATTACGAAATATTAATGAGAGGTTGGCACCTATGTTTTTGTAACAATGTTTTAATACCCCTCCCATATTATACCACTGCAGGATGCCAGCAACTAAAAAATAATGCGAAATCTGATAAACGATATATAAATTTTAACTATTAAATAATTAGCATATACTTAGTCAGGAAATCATATTACATTAAATAGCGGATTAAAATATGCATACAAAATTGCTATTATCAATCATAAAAGAAACATTAGAAGACCTGAAAGACAAAAATGGCCGATATTTTTGCGACAAATAAATTTCATTGTTTAACTCAAATCTTCCCTTTTAAATTTTATCCCAATATTTTCTACATTCGTTAAAATTAAGATGACTTATCTAATTAGTCATTTTTTATGTATAGAAAAGTAGAATTTAATCTTAATTCTGATTCTACTGTAAAAATATTGTTCATATCTTTACAAGCAAAATGCTGAAAGAACGCTTTATGAGCATCAGCATTTTTCCTCCTATGCTCTCCTCCATCCTTCTCTTAGGATGAGAAATGATGCCTGCGAACCCCTGTTCTTCCAGGTGACGATGGTCACAGAAACGCAGTCATCGTGCCCTAGGGACTCATTTCCCTTTATTGCCAGCCAATCCTTCATATCTCATAGATGTACCCCAATCAGCAGCCTCGGGGCCAAACGAAGGAAAAGTTTCCTGGTTTTCGAGTTAGAGGAAAGAAGAATTTGTCCACCGATGGAACGCTTACCAAATCGGACTTATTTCCAGAAACTACGGAGAATTGAGTTAAATTGATATACACTTTAAAGAATTTAATAATAAAAAAGAAATAGTGTTAGGATAGACATAAGAAACTTGCTATTATTTGTTTGTTCTTTCGGTTGTTTCAATTCAGAAACTACCCATTGTGAAGACCATACGATAAAGTAATTTTTAGTTGAAGAAGCTAATAGATTTTTAATTCAAATAATAAAGTTTTAAAATTATGCATTCAAGCAAAAAAGTTTTAAAATTTACAAAAAACGGTATTGATTTCGTATTAGCCTCATGGCAGCAGTTAATAGCCAAAGAAGTCGCCAAAGATTACAGTTGCTATATTAAAGGACCGTTTCTGTTAAAACAAATTTTTTTATTTGGATTATTTCAGCGTTTAAGGGCGTAATTCGATCACACATATGTTAAACTTGTGTTTTATGTATTTATTTAGTTATTTTTAGAAAGAATTAATTTTGTTATGGAATATTCTCCGGAAACAAATACTGAACTGTTTACGTTGTTTCAAGACAATCGTGTTAACCTTCTGTAATCCGGTTAATTTAATCGGGTGGATTTAAAAATATCATGCTTCAAAATTATTTCAAAAAATGATACAAACTCAGTAAGTTTAGATATAGTTTTCAAACAAATTGCATCTGAAAGTACATTTTTTTTTCTATTCAACAGTGTAAAATTCGAAATTGTACGATGTCTAGAAGTTAATAGTTTTATTTTGTGATAAAAACGAAATTGACTGCCCAGGTCGTTGTCACTGTTGATACAATGTCAACGTAACTCACCAACATGTTTTTGCTTTATAATATAGATTAGCTGACGCGCCCGGCGTTGCCCGGGACAGGGATAATATACCTAAGATCAGTGTTGAATTCAGGCATTTTTCCTCGGGTAAGATTTAGTGTTGACATAGTTAATTTTCAGACCTCGACATGCGACAGATTTCCCTAGCCATCGGTAACAGACACACAGACATATAGACAAACATCTTTCTTTATTAATATAGCATTATATAGTATATATAGGATATTAATATAAACATATGTATTTATTTATATAGGCTTTAAACGCGAAAGGGACGTCATGTATATTTATAACATGTTCACCAATATTTTAAACGTTAAAAAAAATGTGAATTTAAATTAATAAAACTCAATAATGTTTTTATAAAGACGTTAAATTGACGCAATTTCCTCTCATTTTCTCTTTCACAAGAACCAAATTATTCTACTATATACTTACTTAGTATTACTATTATACTTAGTATTCGTCTGAAAATAAATGAATGAAATGCATCAAATTCGCCTGATTTTTATCTTACAATTGCGATCTTTGTTAAAATAACAGAAATTTTAGTCTTAAGGTTCGCCCAGACTACCAGACTTATACCAGCGGCTTTTTTCTTGTGGTAATTCGGACTCTTTACTTTTTTATAACTTTCTTAGCATGTCTAAAGTTCAGAGGTCAGGCAGGGGCTGTCGCTGTCAGCTGGTCAACGCCTCTTTCTTTTGTTGATGACCACAAAATCCTTCATTAAGAATGAGAAGTTGAATTATTTATGACTCGCTCAGGTAGACTTGCTCAGGTCGCAAATAAATGCAGGTTTCAAACGTATAAAATGAAAAACTGAAAAACTGCGAATTTATTTGATGCAATTATCATAAACATATATTATTTCTGATGTCAATGTCCCTTTCTCCATGAACCTACAAAACGCACAACAATGATTATTATTCGAAAAGTTTATCGAAAGGTTATTCGAACAGGTATTTGACATAGTACACTCACATTACGTTAAAATATGTTGTTTTGATAAAAAACTGAATTTAATTTAAAAAAAATATTGAACAAAAATGCATCAACAAATAATCCCATAGATTTCCAATGCGCAAACCTCACAGGGGTTAACTGGTTTATAAACAATCAGATGTTTTCTTAAGTGAGTCACAAATATATTTTATCGATAGATAAGAATGACAAATATATATTTCTTTATACATTAAAATATAAATGATTGCATCCCTTAACACTTGATTTTTTTTTTTTTTTTTTTTTGATAAAGAGCGTTTGGTGAAAGCGACTTTGGGGACAACTTGCACTTTCATAGAGCTATTTTATATTATCATCAAAAGTCAAGACTTCAGTACGAATTTACTTAATGGAATTATCATAAACATATATAATGTCAATATCCCTTTTCCTATGAACCTACAAAACGAGCAACGATGAAAGTTTTATTATTCGAAATGTATTATTCGAAAAGACTTTTCACACAGTACACTCTCATTTCGTTAAATTATGTTGTTTTGATAAAAAACTGAAATTAATTAAAAAAATAAAGGAAAAAAGTATCAACAAATAATCTCAAAGATTGCAGTACGCAAACCTTACATGGGTTAACTGGTTTATAAACAATCAGATTTGTTTCTTAAGTGAGTCACAGATATATTTTATCGATAGATAAAAATGACAAATATATATTTCTTTATACATTAAAATGTAAATGATTGCACCCCTTTAACGTTTGGTTTTAAACTGTATTTTGTTTATAAAGAGCGTCTGGTGTGAACGACTTGATGACTTTCACTTTCATAGAGCTATTTTATATTATCATCTGGAACTCAATATTACATTATGCTCTTTAAAATAAATCATTTCATGCAATCTAACGGTAGATATAATTCTAAGAGAGGAAACTCCCTCTTTTTCAAGGCATTCATTATTAGGTGATATAATTTTCTTAGAACTGAAATTAACAATATTATTCAGAAAACGACAGTTTTCATTGTTCTTTGTTGTAAATCCAACGCTTCAGTTATTTCCGCTCTTCTAAGAAAATAAATAAATAATACTAAAACGATTTCTGCGTCGTCAAAAATAAAGAGAGATTGCTTTGTCCTTCTCCGCTATTCCTTTAAAAATATATTTAAAGCGGGAAATTGTAATTATAATTATAAAGAAGCTAATATATAGAAGATCGGTCATATAGGTCAGTAGAATATATAGAGCAATCGGCTATTCTTTTGAAGAATAAAAATCATTTTTCTAAGAATTTTAATAGAACTACTAAGGTTATTTTTATTGCAGTGGGGTGAATGATATAGGCTCCCAACTGTCGAGACATATAACGAAAATTTCGATCCGTCTGGATTCAGACTTGAATATATAAAAGAAAGGGGCGGAAATCCAACATTCTAAATCTTCAACCTCCATTATAAGGAAATAGTCCAATTTAAAAAATAAAAAAAATCCATTGAAAAGGAGAAAATGAAATGATGTTCAAAATGAAAAAAATGAAAAGATAAGACTAATGCGCTAAAAACTTTAGGCATAATATACAGGGTCATTCATAATTCCCTCCGGGGTTTCGAAACGTTATAGTAAAAAAACGAAGACGAATATGAAAAAAAGAAACATATGAAATTATTCCGAAACTATTCAAGTTTTACCTACATACATTACAGGTGTTCTATGTGTGAACCCTTGGTCACACGGCATACATCCATGCGATAGTCCAGTTCCTGCCATACTCCGTTTCTTTAAATTTCAGATAACACACATGAATTGTTTTGTCAGTTGGTCCCTGTTTTCGATATTTATTACGAAAGGCCCGTTCAACTGACACCACTGATTCAGATTTAAAGAAACGGAGTATGACAGGAACTGGACTATCGCATGGATGTATGCCGTGTGACCAAGGGTTCACACATAGAACACCTGTAATGTATGTAAGTAAAACTTGAATAGTTTCGGAATAATTTCATATGTTTCTTTTTTTTCATATTCGTCTTCGTTTTTTTACTATAACGTTTCGAAACCCCGTAGGGAATTATGAATGACCCTGTATATATTTATAAATTTCAGCAAATTTCAACCTAATGGCTCTCAAAATCTGTCAAAATGATACTCAAAACCTAAAATTAAAATTTTATTTTATATGCATTTCCGTTGGGATTAATTCATCTAAAACATACTTTATATATATATATACAGGACATTCAGCAAATTTTAATGTAATGACTTTCAAAAGCTGTAAAAATGGTACCCAAAACATAGAATTAAAATTTTATTTAGTGATAATTTCAATTAGGAGTAAATCATCAATAAAATATTTATATTTTTCTTATAACTTATTCATTAAATTATTGATGATGTAAAACAAGACCATGGGCTAAACACGTTAGGGCATAATATATTATATTCACGACATTCAGCAAATTTCCATCTAATGGCTCTTAAAAGCTGTCAAAATAATACTCGAAACATAAAATTTAAAACTTACTTAATATACATTTCCGTTAGGATTAAATATATTTTGCTTATAATATAATTTATTCAGCAAGTTACTGATGATGTAAACTAAGACTATGAGTTAAACACGTTAGGGATAATATATATATTCATAACATTCAGCAAATTTCAATCTAATAATTCTCAAAAGCTGCCAAAATCATACCCCAAAACATTAAAATAAAAATTTTATTAAGTAGGCATTTCAATTAGGACTAAATCATCAATAAAATATTTATATTTTCCTTATAATATAACTTATACATTAAATCACATGATGATGTAAAATAAGACTATAGGCTAAACACTTTAGGGCGTAATATATATATTCATGACGCGACATTCAGCAAATTTCAATCTGATGACTCTCAAAAGCTGTCGAAAAGATATTTAAAACATAAAATTTAAATTTTATTTAATATGCATTTCTGTTATGATTAAATCATCTAAAAACTTATTTGTATTTTGCTTATAATATAATTTATTCATCAAACTACTGATGATGTAAAATTATAAGAAATTAAGAAAACTTGTAGATTTTATGCAAAATACCCTGGTTTAAACCAGTGTATTTTGCATAACACGTTGTTAAATTTTTGTAATTATACAAGGTAAAGTTTTTGGATATTTTTAAAATATAGTTTACACTATATATATATATATATATATATGTATGTATTTTTTACAACCGTATGGATTCAGGTTCAATTATATGAGAAAGTGTGCGTGTGTGTGGGAGGGGGGGGGTCATAATAGCGGTAGCCAAAAACGTGACGGCTGAGAGTACAGCCATGTGGCGGCCATGTATCTATCTATAAATTGATGACGATGTATAAATGAATCTTTGAAATGTATTAAACAAACGACATGCATGTGTAGAGCCAACGAAAAATATTGGATCTGCTGCGGGGCGCGAAGGACCAGGACCAGGAAGAAATGGCCTTCCTGTAAATCCGAGCCTGATAAATTTAAACATAGATTAAGAATATGTTGTCAAAACTGAGTGTTACTATTAAAAATTTTAAAAATAAGTTCTAATTTTAATTAGTTTATAGATTCTTCCAAATTCCTGAATACCATTTAATAGTAGACATTATTTCTAATCGATTCGTACCGATATACTGTATTGATTTGAGAAAAAATTAGCAGGAGGTGTTTTTTTTTTGTCTTTTTTCAAAATTATAGTGTTTTTATTCATTTTTTATCGATTGTTCATTCATTTTTCGCTTCTCAATGCAGAAAGTATTTTACAAATTAATTAATTAATTAATAAAAAAACATTTATTAAAGATTGTTGGCGTACAACCATTTTTTTAATATGTTTTATTTATTGACTTTAGCATTTTAATTTATTTTATTTTACAAATTCCTAATACACAGTATAAGCAAGAAAAGGGAAAAAACTAGTCGAATCTTACTATTCAAGTTCATTCATTCTGAAATAACTAAGAATGTAATTTTTTTTTTTTTTTTTTTTTTTTTTTTTTTTTCAATACAGAAACTTTTTATACTTTAACTAGCTAACGATAACAGAGTATTTTCTCAGGACGAGGCTAATTTTTTGTAGTTACTTTACCCAACAAAATATTTCTGAATATCATCTCATAATATGTATATTTTAAGTATAGTTTAAACAAGAATATAAATGTTTTAAGTAATTTAAGCAAGGTTTTTATTCAAGTAATCATATGCTCGCAACGATACAGAATCTCGCATCCTATCTGTAGAGGGTGTTCGAAAATAGTTAATATAAGTTTAAAGTCGACAATACATTTCAAGAGAAAAAAAAAACTTTGTATAGGAAATCAGGGTAGGTAGTCTGGTTGTAGGTAAATTTTTGTATTGGAAACAAGTGGCGATTCTAGGAATTCACTTACTTAATCGAAAATACAGGATATCTATCAAATTATACTTTCAAAGATGTAGATACTCATACACTCACATTAAAATTATTATTTTCATAATATCCAAAATGTATGCATTTTCAAATAAATAAATAAAATAAACAAAAGCTGTGCATATTAAATGCGTATACAGCAAAACCTGTGAAAAAAAGGAACATGTATATAAAGAAAAGAAAAAAAATGACGATCCCGGAGAAAAAAAATGCCATAGAATTATATTTGCTATGACGGTATTAGAATATCGAAAATTTATACAGTTTCAAATCATTAAGTAAATAAACAAAATCTCTGAATATTAAATGCATATACCCCAAAATATATGAAAACGGAACCAGTCTAAAACGGAATCCTGCCTTAAACTCTAAAAATGTCACGGATTTAGCTAGAAAAAAAAACCACGTAATTATAGCTGCTAAAACAGCCATTTTTCCAGTTCCTTGAGATCCTGTCTTATCTTTTACTGTATACACACAAACCAGACTGTGCAAATTGCTTTCCCAAACATTATTTGCTAAAAAACATTTCTTGAACACATATTTTTTAAAGATATGTTTATAAAAAAAGAGCTACTAAATAACAATATTTTTGAAGTTACGTAATAAAAAAAGATTTAGATTATCCATCGTATTTAATGGGTATCCATTAATCGAAAAGGGAATTTTTTGTTTTTATCGCCTTCACAGATGAGTGGACGATCAGCAGCGATACTTCTTGCATCACTTTAAAAGATAACGAAACCACATGCAACCTCAACTCGACCGTAAACCTAAGGACACGCGAGGATCACAGGAAAATGACGTCCAAGTGAAAAGGAAACGGAATCAGCAGAGCAAAGTAACACGCAGTTCTTTTTATTATGTAGTGGTCGGTGTTCAGTTTTTTCTCCGTGGTTTATGATTTCAGCAGGAGAGAAAAAAGGGCTAGGAATCACTCCAGCTGTATTTTGGCTTTTCGCAAACTGTGATGTACAATAACACCGCACAACATCAGCGGCATAGAACTTCAAAAATTACATTGTTCTACAATTTTTAATGATTTTTCTGTTTCTTAACACATTACCGTCCGGGGGAATAAAAATATGTGTTTTCTTGATAGCACGTGAAATGCTGGAGACATACAAATAGGGTTTTACACACTGTGCATTAAATGCCGACGTCCTATACATATGTGTTGCAACACACACATACACACACAGAGATATACATGTGTGTGTGTGAGTAATTACATCGAAAATTCTAATAAACATAACATAATAAAATAGCAAAATAACACATTAGCAAATTGGTGACTGGGAATGAGACTCTCGTGTATATTTAACCAAACATCATTGACTAAAAGCGTTGCTTTTACCCAAGAATAATAATAATAATAAAAAAAAAAAAAAAAAAAAAAAAAAAAAAAAAACTTTACATGATGTTTTCCATATTTTTTTTTAGATTGTAAAACATTTTATATTATATCTGTACATTGAGAGATATTTACTGATGCATAAACTTGAAAACCTATCTAAGAAACCCATTTACGAAAGACTTTCAAAAGAGGGCGGAGCTTCTATTGCTTTAAAACCCAGATTTCATACAAAATTGTTGGCTACACGCAAAAGCTTTCGCACAAATAGCCGTATTGTGTGAAACCTTTGGCGATTTCTTCGGCTATTAACTTTTGTCGTGTAGCTAATTCTAAAGTATCGTTTTTAATAAATTTCAAAATTTTATATGAATATTTTTCATATAAAAATGCTTTTTTGTGTTGTTAGTGGTCAATCTAAAAATATATATATAATAAATGTAAAAATTCTTTTAGAGTTTTCAATAAAAAAAAAAAGGTTTTCACCTATATGTTCTGTAACTCGGGGAGGCTGGGTTAAGTTCCCTATTTATACGTAAAGACAATATATATATATAGGGAAACAGGCTCGTAATACACTTATTTAGGGTTGTTTTACTCTATGTCGAACTCCGTTTTTCGTTCATAACTTTTATAAGATAATAAAGATATTTTGTCTAGATTTTCAATTCTTATGTGCTGATTCTAAGCTGATTGTACATTCACCTATATACTTTAATTTTTCATGAACTGTGTTACAGTCAGGTCTCTGTAAATGAATTACATTTATGCCATAATTTATCTTCAATAAAACGATTGATTTCGAAAGTTTTATTCAATGGCTAAGTTAATCAACACAGATTGATAATATCCTCCTGAAATCTGGCCCCCATTAAAATGGATTCTTTAGTTATATAGGACTTCCACGAGTTTTTGAATTTTATACCAAAACTTCTAAAAAGTAATATTCGCTTTATTTAATAACATAAATGTTGAGATAAAACGAGGTGAAAATTATATCAGTTACTATGGTCACGCCAATTCAAAGTCTCGAAAAAGCTTTTCTTTTCTTTTTTTTTTTCAAAGTTTGCTCGGGTCTCAAACAACAATTACAGTATTTCTTTATATTGTTTCATAATTAAATTGAATGTTTATGATGTACCATTATACACTGTAAAAGAAAATTCCGTTAAAAAACGGAAAATGTATTGGCAGCAAAGTTGCTGTCTCTCCTCCGTTTTGGTATGGCCCTGTTTTCAAAGTGGAAATTTTCCGCTATTCAACACGGAAAATTTCTGTTTTTACAAATAAATATGAGAAACAGTGCAATATTAATATATATATATATATATATATATATATATTATAATAATTGTATATAGTGATGCATATTTATACGGAACAGGTATTTGACTTCCATATTATAACACCCGTCTTATTATCACACCTTGACTTCCTCGAGATTCGAATATCGGTTACTACACTGCAAAAAAAAAAATTGTTGATTTTACAGTATAATACTGGCACCCCAGCTGCCAGTATTATACCGTAAAATGAACAGTAATAAACAGTAAAATAAGCAGTAATACACTACCGCGCATACGTGGCAGTGTATTACTGCTTATTTTACTGTTTATTATTGTTAATTTTACGGTATAATACTGGCAGCTGGAGTGCCAGTATTATACTGTAAAATCAATTTTTTTTTTTTTTTTTGCAGTGTAGGCATTAGGGCATGAATGCTGTGTTCTCTTATACCATCTGACCACAGCCAAGAGCTTATTTATAGGCCAAAATATCAATTAAAAAATTTTAACTGGATATTTTCGGTTTTCTCAGAACTGAAAAAGAACATTTATGTTTTTAACATTCAACGAGTAAGGATAAAAATGAAAATTTCCGTTTATTCCCGGTTAATGTTAAGATTTCCAATGAAAACAAAAAGTTTCCGTTAAAAGACAGAAATTTCACATAAAGTCTCCAGTATATATACGGGAAATTTTGTACAGTGTATCTTAAAATGACCTTTCTCTTTTCAATCAATTTTCTTTTTCTTTCTTTCTTCTTCTTCTTCTTCTTCTTCTTCTTCTTTTCTTTTTTTTTTTTTTTTTGAAAAGTTAAAAAGGTTAGAGTTATAGTATTAAAGTTGACTGATAAAAGAGATGCTGTTATAATTAAGATGTATTTAAGGTAAAACAAAGTTTCCGAAGAAAAATGTTAAAAGAGACGATATCATCCATAGGATATCCTTATGATCTGATAAACACTGTCGTTTCCTACTTTCATCCTCAAAAAAAAAAAAAAAAAATTGTTGATCAAATAAAAAAATTGTTGATCAAACAAAATTCTTATAAACTGCCACATATTGTTGAGACAAACAAATTTTCTGCTTAAATATTGTCCAATATGAATTTTGTTAAATAAACAATATTTTTTTTGTGTGAATATAATAACAGTCACGAATAGTGTTTTCATAACCAAACATGACTGATTTATTGATTTTGTTTCCCTTCCAAGAAAAAGGGTTTGCAGTAGTAAAGCTGTAGCATAAGTTTAGTTATGCTACAACGTAACAGCACATTCCAATATCTATATGCAAACAAAGCCAAACAATATAAAGGAGTGGAGTCCTTGTCATAGATGCAGGAAAGGGGGGGGGGGGGGTGAGAGCCTTTGCCCTCCCTGGATTTCGAAATTTAATTGACTAAATTTCCTCTTACTTTAATGATTTTGTAAAAAAAGAAAGTAAAATTTGTTCTTTCTAAGTGGCTAAAAATAATTAAACAGCCAAAAGAAGAAAAAAAAGAAAAGAAGTTTTTTAACACCCATGAAAGACAATGTTTAATTCTGTTTTCTTTCTGCGATCATGTATTTAAAAATTATCTTAAATGGGGTGTTCAGGGGACTCCCCTCCTTCTGATAAAAAAAGAAAAAATGAAGAAAACATTTTCAATACCCCATTTCCTAAAAAGGCGGTAGAAGTTTACTTATTGTTTTATTTATTTATTTTAGTTAGTTATTTAATTTATTTAATTTATTATAGTAATTTATTTATTTATTTACATTGACATGTTTAAAAATTGTCTTACATGGAGGTTTTGATAAAAAAAAAATTCTTAGTTAGCCTTGTTTCAAGTTTTTATTCTTCGTTTTAAAAAAGCACGCCCTTGATCGCGAATCTCAGGCAACTCTTGTGAGAAATCTTGCCTCTCTCTGGATTGCGTTCTGCTGGCGTCCTATTATAAAAATTTAACGCGCAACTCTGAAAGTTGATAGTGCGTTAAGATCGAAATAAGTCCTAGTCTTATTAATTATACCAACTTTATTCCTGGAGATGTAGGGAGGAAATCCAAAATTTTGTTATGAAAGTGAAAAAAGTAATACCTCATTATAATTATTAAAAAAAAAACAGAGTTAATATTATTTTAAATAAAAATGAAATATGTAAAATTTTGTTTCATTGCATATATTACAAACATTTTTGTAACGTTTTAAAACTCATTTCAAAATATCAAATATAAATCCAAATTAAACTTGACCAATAAAAATTTAACTACAAATAAATAAATAATCAATTAAATAATAAAAATTATGATCATGTATGTATAATACGCTTTATAATATTAATCCCCAAAAGAACTGATGATACAAATCAACATTGTTCTAAAGCAACATACTTTATATTAATCTTTATTGCCTTAGAAAAATTATTTTCAGGACATGATATGTGTATTGAATATTTTACATGGACACCTCATGTAGACCACATAACATTGAATCTATAACAACCTTTTCATGCTCATTGAAAGCGAGCAAAGTATGTAACTTAAAAAAAGAAAATATTATACAATTTTAAAATGAAACAACATATATTTATCTTAAAAACAAGTTTATTTCAACATCAAACTATATTTTGTAAGAAAAAATTTAAATACAGTGACATTTAAAAAAAAATTTTATATAGACCAATTTGATGTTATAATTAAACAAATATGTTTATAAGATAAATATTAAATTTAAAAAAAAATATTTTATATAAGTTAAATATTTTAAAATATTCTTAAAACATATAAAAATTACTTTGGAAAACTTTTAAGCTAATTAACGTGTGAGCTACATATCAACAAAAATCACATTGATGTATCAGAAACATCCCTAAAATATATAGGATGTTTCCTTATATTTTCAAGTACTATTACTGGTTTTCTGTGGAACTTTTCTAAATTCTTATAGAATGTTCTTGGTTTTTACCAGGAAGATGACAGGATGTGAACGTAGTATCTAATTTTTTTTTGGAAGATTACTGATTTATTCCAGGAAAGTTACTGGCTTTTACTGAGAAAATTTTAATATTTCATGTTTTTTTCCAGGAAGGATACCGACTTAAACCTGGAACCTTTCTGAAGAATTGAGAAACCTTACCACTATAATTCCAGGAAATTTACTGCCTTTTAATATTAACTTTTCTGAATTTTTAAAAAAGTTTTCTATTTTTTGCCAGAAATGTTACTGGTATAAATTAGGCACATTAGGTGCCCATTATTTCCCAGGAAGGTTCCTAAATTTTTTTTGAAGTGTACAGTTGCCAACATTCAGGCGCCTTCAGTAACACTGTATTGTTAATTTCTGTAGCAAATCACGTTTTAAACAAGGTTCGTACGGCTCCTGGAATTTTGCGACCAGGAAATTCTTATGTACCAGTATTTTATTACAGAAAATCTCTCCTGAAAAAAAGTTTCGCGAGTTTAACCTAAATTTCTTTTTCTATAAAGAAAATACTGGTGAAACTCTTGGAAAATTTCCTGATCGTACGAACCCTGTTTAAACGAGAAAATTTCTTAATAAATTTTATCATGTTTCTTTGAGGCCCTTATTTAAATTCATTTATATTTTACTGCTTAAAACATGTTTATTTGGAAATAGATAAAAATTGACACAATGCTATATCGATATGTTGCAGCTTTTATCTTTGGTTAATTTTAACTGTGATCCATTCTAAAATATTATAACTGAAAGAAAACCTGTTGTAATACTTTGTAAATAAATAAATAAATAAATATATATATATATATATAATAAAACTTTTGTAAATAATAACCATTATATACACGCATATATATAATGAAATACCAAAATCACATGTGTGAAAATCCCGCACACACACACACACACACCTATATATATATATATATATATATATATATTCAAAATATAGAAGGGATATAGCAGAAATGCTTAAGAAAATTCAAAGTAATGCCGTAGTAACCCATGATACCGGAAATCTTTCCCATATCTTAAAAAAAAGAAAACCCAATCAGACATTTAAAAGAACAATAGGGCTCCGAAATTTATGGGAACATTTCTGAAATACCCCCCCCCCCCCACCCCCCTAATCCTCTGTTGTCTGTATTTAAGAAAAAGAAACGTTACTGTTCAAAATTCCAAAACCTACTGGAAAATAAATAAGGTTTCTGTTTGATTCTTTTCTTAAAGTTTTCTGAAGACAGGAGAAACATCTAAAAAATCGTAAATAACTATGAAGTTGCATCGAATTTTTGAAAAAAATATATTTCTTCTATATCAAGAAATATTTCTTCAGTTTTCTTACAGTGTAATATTCAATTTTTTTTTTAAATATTCTTAGACTCATGTACAGACTTTCCCAATAATAATAATAATAAAATATTATTATTATTTTATATGTACATTTTTTTAATAGAATAAAAAAGTCCCTTTCTCTAAAAAATGAATAAAATAAAAGAAACTAGAAACAAATAAAAATATATATTGTTATTTAGAAGCTATGAAAAAGTGAAACTCGTTGTTTCTAATTTATTTTACATAAAATATCAGTCCTCCTTCCCCTTTTTTTAGGTATTGCTTGAGTTAGCTTAAATTTAATGTAACATATATACGTTATAAAGTTTTAATTTACTACAAAATTATTTGAAATTCAGTGAAGTTATGACTGTTTAAGTATTATTATCACACATTTCACTATAATTTTTAGCAAGAAGATGATTGTCACTTAAGATACATTAAACCTTATTACAAATAATATTATTACAACTAGAAAAATATTAATTAAAAACTATATTCCCCCCCCCCTTTTTTTTTTTTTTTTTTTTTTTTTCAAAATTCATAGTTGTTTTTCATGTCACCAATCATGCTTTTATTTTGGGCTTGTTAATTTGCTGTTATGAAACTCGCATAAAAATTAAAACCAAATATAAATACACAAATAACACTCCAAAAATTATAAAATATTTTTCACAATTATTTTAAATTATATAACTGAATATTTGTATAAAATACTATTCAACAGCAGATTTAGAAATGAAAAATTAATATAAACAAAATGTAAGAAAACATAAAACATTTGAATGCTACATCAAAATTATTTTTCTTTCTCTAAAGTACATTTCATTCGCAAGATAATTACAAGGATCATAAGCAGAAATGGAACTATAGTACCTACTGACTAAGCCAGCCTGCCTCCCCCAAACATATCACCCTCAATTACTCGGACCACATAATGTACATAAAGGTATCGAATGTGTGAAACAATTGGTTTCTAAAGTTAACGGAGTGTCTTCTTTTCTACCCGTAAATTTCAGAAAAGACGTTTCTCTTAATTTCAGAGACTTATTTGTTTCTGATTGCCTTCTCACTCGCCCCCTAAAGGTTTCTGGAGATAAGGGGAATGTTTCCAGAATTTACAGTTTTCCTTACAGTTTAATATTTAAATAATTATTCTTATAAAAATTATTCTTATACGCATATACAGACATTTTCAATAAAAATAAAAACATGTTTTGGGGATTTTTTTTAATCGAATATAAAAATGTAAACATTTTCTTTTTCCAATAATAATAATAATAATAATAATAATAATAATAATAATAATAATAAAGAATAAATCAAACGTAAATACATAAATTAAAATAAATAATTTTAAGTATTTTTATAATAAATGGAAATATGTCGCATTTCCAATTAATTCAGCATAAAAAAATAAAATAAAATAAAAAATAAATAAATAAATAAATAAAAATCCCAATTTTTATTATTTTTTTAAGTTATTGCTTGAGCTATCCTAAATCCAGTGTATCATGGATTGCTGTGTTATAAAAATTGGATTTACTAAATAATTGCTCAAAACTCAGTGAAATTCTTTTGTTTAAGTATCAGTATAACATATTTCACATATTATTTTCAGTCAAAAATTATTGCTACTTATGCCAAGTTTAAATATGTAATTCGGATGATACACACAATTGATTTAAAAAATTATAAATAGAAAATATTTATTTTAAAATCTATGATTTTTTTAAAAATTCACAATTTTTCATAATACACATTCTTATTCTTAAATTTTTCATTTACTGTTATGAAACTACGCTTTTAAAAATGCAGGCCAAACATAAATAAATAAGTAAACAGCGCTCAAAATTTTAAAATTATTCTCGCTATAGTTTTTTTAAGAAAATATACATAAACGGCTATTCATTTGCAGATAAAGTCTTATTGTTTACGTTTTCATTTATTGTTATGAAGTTATACATATAAAGATAAAAAATAAAATAAGAAATGGAAATATTTATAAAAATTAAATAAATAGCACTCAAAAGAAATAAAAAATCATTTTCTAAAGAATTATCCAAATATAGAAAAACACAATCCTTTTGCAGTGAAAAAACGGTATAAACGTCAGGTAAGAAAACTTAAGACATTTAAAGGCATCATTAAAGTTATATTTTTCTCTAAGTACATTTCATTCACCAGATAATTATTATGACCATAAACAAAAATCAAGCTATAAAGCGAACAGACTAAGCCAGACCCCCCCCCCCTCCTCCCTCCCTTCCTACCGCCAGACACATCACCCTCAATTAACCGGACCCCATAACGTGCGTAAAGATATCGAGCACCTCATCGCATCGAGCCCTACTATTACATGAATTTCACTGATAATTAACATAATCAAGGACTATTACAGCAACAGCATTGCATGCGTTCTCACTTCACGGCGTAAACGCGGCGGTTGAAGCATGGGATTTCGGCGGACGGCATGGGAATGGCACCGGAACTCGGCCGTCACTTCTGCCGGCGAAAAGTGCGGAAGGGGGCCGCAAATTTCGACGCCAGTTTGGCGTAAAGAAGATGCGAATGTGTTGATAGTTTAAATGTTTTAAAACCATGTGCGCTCGCAAAACAAAATCCAAACAGATGTGTCTGTAGTCTGCTGCTAAAGCTTCGTTTTTAAAAATAGAGAATATAAATGTGCAAAAGGCTAAATGTAATTTTTTTTTTTTTGGCAAAACAATCCGCGAAAGACAATTTGTAAACATAACAGCATAGAGAACAATGATACAGAATTGTAAAAAATATTAAAAATCGAAAATTAAGCTTTTATTAGCTTTACTTTCTCAAAATGAAATCTGGAAACAGTTTAAAACCCTTTTCGTTCCCCTGACGCCCCCGTTTAAGATAGTTTTTGAAGACATGATCATAAAAGAAAAACAGAACTAAAAATTGTCTTCAACGGGTGGTTTAGTAGGAGAGGGGTGTGGGGGGGGGGGGGGACCATCCCTCTCTCTTCTGATGAAAAATCATAGTTACTTCTTCAGTTAGTGTTTAATTATTTTAAGTCACTTCAAAAGAAACATATTAGGTTTTTCAGAACCATCACAGAAAAAGAAAATTAATTAATTAAATTTTAAAATTCAGGGAGGGGTAATTGCACTTCCATGTCCGCCCTTGCAAAGTCCCACGTTTATAATTATTATTTTTGTTGTTATTACTTACAGAAATGCTTTTTAACTGTTTTAAGAAAAAATATGTAAGAATGTGTGTTTACATTAAATTATAATATTTTTTAAACATATAATATGAGGGAAATGATCTCTGGGTAAACAAAAAAATTATCGATGAGTTGTGACATAGTGTTGATTTTTGTAGAAAAAATATTTTTGGAAAATATACATAAAAAAGGGTAAGAATAAATGCCTGTCTTAAAATACGTAATACATGTGTAAATGTATGAGCAAATATTTATATCCATATGCTTACACATGCGTGTAAGTGCTTACTTAATATTAAACAGAGATTTTTTTTTTTTAAAGGTTAAAAAAAAGATTAAAAAAAAGGTTAATTAATACAATTAATGAAAATATACATTTAAGTTGAGTACCTATATATATATAGTACATATATGCATAAAATTATATCTTCAGATTTTACAATTTTTTTTATGTAACTTCAATTTTGCAGATCGTTTGTTCTAGATAATTAGTATTTTCCTCGAAAAACAAATGTTTGAGAGATATGGATAACAAGAAAATATTCTTCATAATTTTAAAATATGTGAAACTAATATAAATAAATGAAAATACATCATAGATACAAATAAACTAAATTATTAAGAAATTTTAATGTAATCTTTATAGACAAGTACACAACAGTAGTATTAAAGATATATTTTTTTATTATTATTAAGAAGCATCCTTTATACAAAAAGAAAATATTTACCATGGAATATAACTGAAATATTGTACTTTATCAAACAAAAATACCTACTTTTTTATGTATGTAAAGTAGTACTTTAATTTGTATTAAATAAAATAACGAGGAAGCGCCTGTTGAATGCCGCATTTTTAATTTTAAAAATATTTATTCTAATAATTATAAATAGAATATATCAAAGGTTAGTTTCTTTTCACTGCTGTTACACGCTATTAAGTTTGCATACTATATTATAAAAGAAATGCCGCTGATTATGAAACCAAACAATAAAAGTATATTATTGATTATAACACTTAAATTGATAAACATTTTTTTGAAAAAAAAAATCAAATGATCATTCTATTTTTCATATAAATAAAAACTATTGAAAGGTATGTATATTTGAGGTAGATTATTTTAAAATTAAAAATATATATATATATATATCAAATTATAATAAAATTAAAAAATGTTTTGTTTCTTTCTTCCGAAGAAATTTACATATTTTGGTTTTGTTTTCATGTAGTTTGTAAATATAGCTTTATTATTATTATTTTTTTTTATGACAGAAAAAATATTGTTGGAATTAAAATTACTTTAATAATAATATTAATAATAATTTAAAATAGAAAGATTGAATTTTACTCCTACTTGGATGATAAGAAAACGTAAAATGATATTTTTTTTGAATAATAATAAATCATAAAAGTTTTAAATCATCTGTTAAAAGTCGTTGAGTGTTGTTATTCTTGTTTTTTTTTTCCTTCAATGACTAAATGAAAATAATTATTGAATATAAAATTCTTTTAATAATGATAAAAATTTAATACAGTAAATACATTATTTTACTATTCATACTTCAAGAATTATTATTTAACTTTATAAACAGCTTTGTAATATATATATATTAAAACAATCAAACATACTATTAAAGGTAACTGTATATATTTTTTAATAACTACATGAAAATTAATTTTCAATGTAAAATTTCCTTAACAATAATAATTTAATACAGGAAGACTACATTTTAATTTTCGTCCTTGAATAATTATAATGCTTAAATTGATAAACTTAAAAAAGAAAATAAATTAAATAATCAGACCGTTTTTTTCTAAATAAAAGCCAATAAATCTATGTTTTGGACGTAGATTCTTCAAAATTGAATATATAAAAATAATAATAAAACAACACAAAAATAATAGACGTTCTCCCCCACCCCCCTAAGAAATTTTCATATGTGGAAGGATGTATGCACACAGTTATTCAGTGAAAATTAGAGAAATGATAATAATACTAATAATAACAATAATAAATCATATACTGTTATTTCTGATATTAATAACAATTATTAAAAAGTATGTTTTTGACACGGATTCTTTCAAAACTGAAAACAATTAATAAAACAGAAATTATTAATAAAATAGAAAAAATATGCCTTTTATTATTTTTTTTTCACCCAAGGAAATACACATATGGCGAAATCTATACACATAATTAATCAGCAAAAATTAGAGGTTTGAATCCTAAAACTATTTCAACTTTCATTATCTGTCTGCAATAACCCAAGGCAGAATTCCAAAATACCTGCTCACCAAAACTAAAAATGAGATTTCAATTAAAAACTTTAAAAACACTCTATTTATTCACACTTATTAAAACCTCTTTAGAAAAACAAGCAGTTTCATTTAGTAATTTCAAAAATCTTTTTTAAATTTTTCAATATTAAAAAAAAAAAAAAAAAAAAAAAAAAAAAACAGGTAAAACTAGAGCTATTAGAACTGTTATTTTACAACACTTTTCATTTTTCAATTTATCATTTCAAGTGAAAACATACACGGGATAGATTTTTTTTTTTTTCCTATCCGGATATAAAAGTGGAAGTCAATATTTTTTCCCTATCTGTGTAGTTTTTCCCCCACGCATCCTTTTAATAACAGCGATGTTTCGAATGGTCAATGGTGAGTAGCAAATTTGTTCCGACATTTCGTCTGCTGGATTCTACTTGTTTTTTTTCTGTGTGCCGCGATTGCAGATAAAAATTATATATGAATAGTTTTTCTATATGTTTTTTTTTTCCTTTTAACTAAGCGGAATGTGTAGAATTCTTTCATCAAATTTCGTTTAACTTTCTTCATGATATTTCGTTTCGTTGATAAAATTAGAATCGCTTAAGAAACATATTTTCGAGTTTTTCTTTAAACCTATTTTATTACTTATTTATGTAAAATATTCCCGTGAGATTTTTTTTTTTTTTTTTTTTTTTTACATCTGGAATATTGAATGTTTCTTAAAGTTTTAGTTTGTTTCATTGAATATTCTTTATTGTTTGCGAATAATCTTGCACGAAAGTGCTATTTTCGCGAGTAGAATGAATATTTCTTTTCTTTCTTTTTCTTTTTTCTTTTTTTTTGTGGCCGGGGGGGGGGGGTGAGGGGGTATTATTAGTAAATTTGTTCAGGCATTTTGTCGGCTCGATTCTACCAATATTTTTGTGACGTGGTTGCAGAAAGAAATTATATATATATATAGTTTTTTATCTGTTATTTTTCATTTTATTTATTTATTTGTTTAATTAAGCGGAATGTACAGAATTTTTTCATCTTCATGAATTTTCGTTTCGCTCATAAAATTAAAACCGCATAAGAAACATATTTTCGCACATTTATTTTTTCTACTAACTTTATTAGTTTATTGTATAAAACATTCCCGTGAGACTATTTTTTGTGATATCTTTTTGCGGCTGAAATATCGAATTTTGTGAAAACGTTTTAATTTGTTTTATTGAATATTCTTACTTTTTTTAGCTATAAACTTACACAAAAGTGTTATTTTGACTATTAGAATGAATCGGTGGTTATAATTCGATGTTTTCTTTCGTTATTGGCAAATGTGCTCTCAGATTTTGTTTGATCGGTTCGACATAATGTTTTCTTTAATTTCGTTTAACTTTCTTCAAGAATTTTTTTTTTTTTTTTTTTTTTTTTTTTTTATTCATAGAACCGCATAAAGAACACATTTTCACGCTTGTATATACTTTATTAATTTTTTATACAAACCATGAGAATATTTTTCGATTGTATCTTTTTACAATTAAAATATTGGTTTATTTTTTAAGTTTTACTTTGTTTTATTGTATATAATAAGCAAAAAGCATATTTAATATATTGCTTGTCTATAAACTTATACAAAAGCGTTTTTTTTTTCTCCTTGCGATTAAAAGGAATCAGTCATTAGTTCGATATTTTTGTTGCTTATTGGCAAATTTGTTCTGACATTTCGTCTGCTCGATTCTACTAATTTGTTTTTTGCTCCGATTGCAAATAAAAAATTATACATGAATTATTTTTTTTGTCTGTTTCTTTTTTCTTCTTAAACTAAGCGGGATGTGTAGAATTCTTTCATCAAATTTCGTTTAACATTCTTTGTGATTTTTCGTTTCGTTGATAAAATCCGAATTATTTAAAAAATCCATTTTTTGCACTTATTCTGTTTTTACTTTACTGTAATATTTTTTGGGATAAAATATTCTTGTGAGACATTTTTTTAGTGCAATCTTTTTACAAAAAAAAAAATACCCTTTTTTATTTAAAAAAAAAAAAAAGGTTTTATTTTGTTTTATTGAATGTTTCCTGTTGTCTGTCTATAAATTTACACAAAACTGTCATTTCGATGATTAGAATGAATCAATCATTAATTAGATGTTTTTTGTTTGTTATTGGCAAATTTGCTCTGACATTTTTTTCTTAAAGATTTATTTGCATTTAATTCAATATTTTTCCTGTTTTTTGTTCAATAAACATTATGATTACACATAAAAGTTGTGAAACTTATTTATTATGTGAAAATGATTTATTTAGTCTAACAATAAAAATAACTTTGACACTGAGTATAATGATGATCAATAGATGTAGTATAAACTTTCTTAAGCCCATTTTCTTTTAGAAAGGTAAACAATGGTTTTACATTCATAATTATTCAAAAAGTATTATTGACAAAGTACTGGGACATTGTTTGGAAAAAGGGGAAAAGAATTTAGAGAATCCTAGTTGGATAATATAGAAAGTGAATGGAAAAGGGAGGTGCGAGTAGCTAGGTAAGAAGCCAAGGTAAAACGGGAGACAGGAAAAAAAGGACATAATTTGCTGAGTCTTGGAATTAAAAATTTACTATTGTTTAATTTGGTAAAATGTATCGCGTTCTAATTTTAGTCTAGTGTACAAAAGTGACCTGCACTAATGGGATATACCTGGAAAGTGGAGAAAACGGTCCCGATGTGATTTTGGGAAAAGCAGATTTTTACTGTATTTTATTCCGAGTAAATAATTATTTTGATGTTATGTTTTTAGGCAAAATTAGGCCATCCCCATACTCACATTTGTACATATTTAAATTATGACAATTGTATAGTCAAAATTATGAATAATCATACATAATCTGTAGAGCTAATAATTTGGTCATTTCTTTCTTTAATTTAAGCTTTAAATAAAACCTAATGTTAAATTTAAACTGTGTCCAATTTTATTTTTGTATTACTTCTTTAACTCTTTTACGAAGGTCTGGACTACCAAACGAATCAAGGGCAAACACTATGATATACGGCCAATAAATATTATTACTCGCTGGTAATGAGAAAGAGTTTTCTTTTTCTAATAAATATAATGTTATAAAATTAAAAGGTTTCCAAAGATGAATCGTTAAATCCAACACGTTAGCCCCGCAAATGCTTAAAATAAGCTTGATTTTATAAATGAAAATTTTAAATTTTCTCACAAGTATTGACTCAGAAGCTCAACTTTTGTAATTTAACTAATCATAGAAAATTGATTATTTGTTATTATTTTACGATTTATCGGCAATTACTAAAAAAATGTGAAACCATAAAATTACGAATTTTTTGTAGTACAAAACTGTCATTATGGCCATAAATGTTATTACACATTATTAGTATTATTTTATTTTTGTATAAATCGTGTAACATGAAACGTAATACTCAAATATCACTTTCGTTTTCTATCTAAAGGTTTATAAACCTTTAGATAGAAAACGAAAGTGATATTATGTAATAATATTGGCGAGCCAGAAAGTTGTTCTGACTTTGTGTCGGTATACCGACACAAAGTCAGAGCAACTTTCTGGCTCGCCAATTTATCTTTATTTTAACTAAAAATTACAAAATACAGTATTGTATTTAATTATGAATATGCAATCGTCTTTGTCGAACAAAATTTTCAACATTTATAAAACATAATGGGGAAACTTCCGCTGTGTAAAAATAAAAAAGAGGGCAACTTACGAAAAGTTAAAATTAAATTTTCTCTTATCAAAAAATACTTTATTGAAAACCCTCACTATGACCATAAAATACTATTTTTATATAAAATTTCTTATTTTTACATAAAAAGCGTAATGAGAAGCGTAAACAACTCAGATATCATCACATTATTTTAGATATTATAGATCAAACGTTTTATTGACAAAAAGTCAAGAAACAGAATTTTAGCATTTGTAAAAGCTAATGTGAAAATCTCAGTCACGGATGGATAAAAAAAGAGGGAAACTTACGAAAAGTTAAAATTAAATTTTCTCTTATCAAAAAATACTTTATTGAAAACCCTCACTATGACCATAAAATACTATTTTTATATAAAATTTCTTATTTTTACATAAAAAGCGTAATGAGAAGCGTAAACAACTCAGATATCATCACATAATTTTAGATATTATAGATCAAACGTTTTATTGACAAAAAGTCAAGAAACAGAATTTTAACATTTGTAAAAGCTAATGTGAAAATCTCAGTCACGGATGGATAAAAAAAGAGGGAAACTTACGAAAAGTTAAAATTAAATTTTCTCTTATCAAAAAATACTTTATTGAAAACCCTCACTATCACCATAAAATACTATTTTTATATAAAATTTCTTATTTTTACATAAAAAGCGTAATGAGAAGCGTAAACAACTCAGATATCATCACATAATTTTAGATATTATAGATCAAACGTTTTATTGACAAAAAGTCAAGAAACAGAATTTTAACATTTGTAAAAGCTAATGTGAAAATCTCAGTCACGGATGGATAAAAAAAGAGGGAAACTTACGAAAAGTTAAAATTAAATTTTCTCTTATCAAAAAATACTTTATTGAAAACCCTCACTATGACCATAAAATACTATTTTTATATAAAATTTCTTATTTTTACATAAAAAGCGTAAACAACTCAGATATCGTCACATAATTTTAGATATTATAGATCAAACGTTTTATTGACAAAAAGTCAAGAAACAGAATTTTAACATTTGTAAAAGCTAATGTGAAAATCTCAGTCCGGATGGATAAAAAAGGAGGGAAACTTACAGAAAGTTTTATTTTTTCTCATCAGGCAATACTTTACACTGAAAAAACTCATCATTTCCAAATTACAAATAAAGAATTGTAACAACAAGCACGCAAATTATTATAAGTTATTATTTTTACATATTTTTATGTAAAACACCTAGGGCCAAATATCACCAACTAAGATATTTTTATATAATTTTAGGCATTATCAATCTAAAAGTTTATTAACAAAAAGTTAAGGAAACTCCGACAGTTTTTTCACTCACTGATGTATCGTTATTTTTACGAAAAATGATAAAATAAGTTATTTTAATGAATTTTAAACAAACATTCAATCGTTTTCTCTAAATTCCTTTGAACACAATTTTCAACATTTATTGCACAATGGGAAAGCTTCAATGGCGGAAAAATAATAATTAAAAAAAAAAAAACCTCCGATATCATCATAATTTTGGATATTATCGACAAAATTATATATTGACAAAAAGTCAAGAAAGCTTCAACAACTTTCTCATTCGTCTATCTTTATTTTAACGTAAAACGGCAAAATATCATCTTTTAAAGAATTAAAAAAAAAAAAAAAAACATTCAATCGTCTTCGCTAAATTAATTTTATCAGAATTTTCAACATTTATAAAGCCTAGGAAAGCATCAGTTGGGGAAAGGTAAAAAAGAGGGCAACTTACGGAAAGTTAAGAATAAATTTTCTTTCATGAGATAATATTTAACTGAAAACATTCACCACTGTCTAACCACAGATAGAGAATTACAATAGCACACAGACACATGCACACATATTATTACATATTCATTACTTTTCCTTACTTTAAAATAAAACGCATACAGTAATCAACTCACATATGTTTATATAATTTTAAGCATTATCGATCTAGAGTCTTATTGACAAAAAGTCAAGGAAACATCAACAGTTTTTTAGTAAGTGATTTATCTTTGTTTTAACGAAAAATGACAAAATACCGTCTTTTAATGAATTTTAAACAAACATTTAATCGTCTTCGCTAAATTCACTTGAACAGAATTCTCAACATTTATAAAATCTAATGGGAAAACTTCAGTTGCGGAAAGATAAAAAAGAGGGCAACTTACGGAAAGTTAAGATTAAATTTTCTCTCATCAGGCAATACTTTATTGAAAACACTCACCGCTGCCAAACTGCAGATAAAGAATCACAACAGCACATTTGCAAATTCGCAGCCGGCATCGAGTTTCTAACTCAATGAATGGAAAAATAAATGAGCTTTGTTTCGAAAGGGGAAAAGCAGAAGACAAGGCACAAAAAATTCCCGCCTCCAAATCGAATTTAGAAATTTATATCAAAGCTAAATAAATAATCCGGCCGAATCATTGCCTGGGCCGAGATTACAGCGGGTTGAATTATTAATCCTTAATTCCCCGATCTCGAAAGATGAGTGACATTCCAAATATGTGCTCTGCTCGCCTCATAATTTAATCATTGAGTTCGCGCACTTAATCTCCCTCGCGCGTGAAGGCTCGTAAATCACTAGAAGAATTAGTCGCAATTACTCAAAATGCGAATTTTATTTCGCCCAGAGAGTTGGCTGGGTTTGAAGGGGGTCTAATGAAACGTGCCAGACGGTCTCTCCTTATTTTTTTTCCTTACTTGGAAGTGGTTTAAAAATAAATAGACTTAATGAAATGAAAGTCTTTCTCAGAAGTCATAGGTCATTCTGTTTTCATAGTTGTTATTTGTTTGTTATTCCCTCTGCAAGACATACCCTAAAAATAACCGAGGATACTTTTTTACCACTTATTTCTCTTACTTTAGACAAGAAACGTTCTTATATTAAAAAAAAAAAAAACAATTAATGTTCAAACAGAAACTAGTCGCAATTACTCAAAATGCGAATTTTATTTCGCCCAGAGAGTTGGCCGGATTTAAAAGGGGTCTAATGAGACGTGCCAGACAGTCTCTCCTTATTTTCTCTTGCTTGTAAGTGGTTTAAAAATAAACAGACTTAATGTAATGAAAGTCTTACTTAGAAGTCACAAGTCATTCTGTTCATAGTCGTTATTTGTTTCTTATTTTCTCTAAGAGCCATATCTTAAAAATGGCCAAGGATACTTTTTTAACACATATTTCTCTTATTTCAGACAGAAAAAAAATTCTTGTAAAAAATAATAACAATAATTATTTGAAAAGGAATTAGTAGCAATTACTCAAAATGCGAATTTTAATTCGTCCAGAGAGTTGGCCAAGTTAAGGAGGTCTAATGAAACGTGCCAGACGGTCTTTACTTATTTTTTCTTACTTCGAAGTGACTCAAAAATAGATATATACTTAATGAAATGGAAGACTTTTTCAGAAGTCATAGGTGTTATTTGTTTGTTGTTCCTTCTACAAGCCATACCCTAAAAAGTACCGATAATACTTTTTTTACCACTTATTTCTCTTACTTTAGAGAGAAAAAAAAATTGTACAAAAAGCAACAACAGTTAATATTTAAACAGGAACTAGTCGCAATAATTCAAACTGCAAATTTTATTTCGTCCACAGTGGCAGTCGTATTTGAAAGAGGTTTAATGAAAGTGCCAGACGATATCTCCTTATTTATCTTTTCTTACTTGGAAGTGGTTTAAAAATAGACTTAATGAAATGGAAGTCCTTCTCAGAAGCCATGGGTAATTCTGTTCATAGTTGTTATTTGTTTGTTATTCCCTCTATAAACCATAACATAAAATTGATCGAGAATACATTTTTACCAGCCATTTCTCTTATCTTAGACTAAACAACTACAACAACAACAAAAAATGTCAATAAATATTTAAAAAGGAATTAGTCGCAATTACTGAAAATACAAATTTTATTTCGCCCAGAGAGTCGTCTGGATTTGAAGGCGGTCTAACGAAATGTGTCCAAAAACTTCTCCTTATTTTTTCACTGGCATTTAAAAATAAATAGACTTAATGAATTGAAAGTCTTTCTCAGAAGTCATAGATAATTCCGCTTGTTAAAGATGTTGGTCAGTGAGACATAAAATTCCCCTCGCTAATGTTAAGCCTATGGGATTGAAATGCATTGTTATTTTTAAAATATCTCACCGGGAAATTAATATTTTTAAATTTTTTTCTCTGCACTCTTCATAAAGGATGTCTCTTTCTTTATTAGTCGACAAAATATTTCTGAAATCTATGCTTAATTTAATATTCCATGTGTTAATATCTGAAGAGCTGTAAGATTTTAAGACTTAAAATAAAATTAAGTATATGTTAGAAATATTTTGACAACTGAAAAAGATAGAGCATCTGCTAAGAAGAGTACACAGAAAAAAAAGTTAAAAATATTAATTTCCTGATGAAATATTTTAAAAATAAGAATGCATTCCACGCTCATAGGTTTAACATTATAAAGTGGTGTGAGACTTGACTAACTTCCTTAAGGAGATGCCTCACCGATAGAAGTTTTCGCCTCGCCAGATGATTGTGAAATCTAATGTTTAACCTATGGGAAAATGTAATTAAGTAATTACTCATTACCTAACATAATTACCGAAATACACTTTTCACCCTCAGAAAGTAGCGGCCAGGTGCCACCGTAGTGTGTTTTAAAAATTTGTCTCCTTCTATTTTAAGTATTTTTAAAAACCCTGTAAATTTTGAAAATTCTATTTGTGGAATTTTTTCGAAATTTATCGCCTTTTTAAAAATTACTTAAAATTTAAGGAGACATTTTTTTTTAAAACGCACTACATCGGCAACTGACGTCTACTTTCTGATGGTGAAAACAGTCTTTAATTATATTAGGTAATTATGTTAGTAATTATGTTAGTACATTAAATTATATTAGTAGTTATTTAATTATATTAGTACATAATTTAGAAAGATAATATAAACTATATTTTCTAATGAAACTTATAAAACTTATAATCACTTACATTATGTTGACAACTTATATAAACACAAAAATCAGATTTGAAACTTAAAAAAGAAAAAAAAAACTCGAGCATTTTTTAGCATTGTATCCAATTTTAGATGCCACAGAGACTGAATTGACACTATTTCTTACTGTTTTACTGAAATATCCTATCTTCCCCCACATTCTAATCACGTGACATATATTAGCTATGGCTATAGCCGAAAATAATTGCGTTTTCTGTGCATGAGTTGGAAAATGCCTTTTAAATTTAGTTCTCCCATTAAAAGTACGAGAGAAGGGGAAGAGAGAAGGGCTTGCCGCGTACGAGTAGGGGTGGGGAAGAGAAAAAATGCCATTTGTGCTCATTTCTTATGTCAATTTTTTTACAGAAATCACCCCGAAAGATCAAATCATTTTGGTCGCCAGTTCAAAAAACTTGGTAGCCAATGCCGACTTGGCGTCCGCATTTGTTAAGCCCTGGTAATGAGTAAACACCTAATTATTTTTTCCCATAGGTTAACATGATATTTCGCTATTCGGGAGTAACGGTAAAGCGAACCCTTAATCTCTTTAATGAGCAACCTAACCAATACACAAGAATAATTTTTACCCATTATTTCTCTTATTTTACATCAGATAAAAAATAAATACTAAGATTAAAATATTTTTTCGGTTTTGAAGGGGGTCTAGTAAAAGTTACCTGATAGACACGTTATTTTTCTTTTAGATGTGATTTAGAAAAATAAATAGACTTAAACACTTAAGTAGTTATGACAGATGCAGAAAACTTCCCTACTTTTCATATCCATAACCATTCTTATATAAAAGTTCTAGAACACAAAAGTTACAGATATATATATATATTGAAAATTTTATTTTATAAATCAATGTAAAATTATATGATAAACATATTTTAAAACTTTTTCAGGTTATCTATTAGCCACATTGAATGAGGCCGACGTCTGAAAATTAGACACTTCAGAAGTTAATGAAATGAAATTTTTTTGCCGAAGTCATTGGTCATCCTGTTTATAATCATTAAATATTTGTTATTTCCTTTACTGATCACTCTGAAAAAATGACAGGATTTTCCCCCTTATTTCTTTTATTATAAAACAGACATAAAGTAGAAATGCTAATAAATTAATTCGCAACCATTAAAAGAATTAATCACAATTATAATGCGAATTTATTTCACACAGAGAATTAATCAGGTTTGAAAGGGATCTAACAAAACGTGCTAGACAGACTCTTATTATACTTTTTTCTTTGCTTGGAAATGGTTTAAAAATAAATTGACTTAATGAAACGAAAATCTTTCTCAGAAGTCATAGGTCATTTTGTTCTTAGTCATTAGGCATTTGCTAACTGTTTACTAAACCTCCCAAGAGATGAATGAGGATGATTTTTACCCCTTATTTTTCTATTTTAAACCAAACATTCTACAAAAATAGAAACATTGTATTTCATTTTTATGATAGGATATTTGTTAGCATGTTTTTACTTTGGTGTTTCAGTGTTTTAAGAAAATGTTTTCTTTTTTAATGCTTAAATGAAATTAAATCGTTACTTAGTAATTTTATTTGTATTTTTTTGAAATAATGAATAAATATTTAGGTACTCCTGGATTGGTTCAGGCTTTTTACTTTTCATTTCATAATGATATTAAGAGAAGAAAAAGTTTTACGAAATATGCCACACATTATTTCTCGCCCTTTTTGACACTTTTCAACATAGTTGAAAAGTGTGTTTATGAATTCGGTTTGACTGTCTATCTGCCTGGCCGTTTGTCCATATTCTAACTCGTAAATATATCCAGATTTCCATGTAATTTTTATGTGTTATTGACGTTTACTATAGAATGGTCGATATTGAAAATGAAGTGTAGAGCATTTATAGTTCGTTTACAGGGCCACACAAAAGGAAATTGACATGCGTTACTAAGATGCAGGGCCGCAACAAGGGTGGTGCGCCCACACCAGGCGCCATCAGTTAGAATAGGCCCTGAGAAGCTTAATCTGCGTCGATACTATCATTACTGATGCATCTACGATCGGTAGAAAAAAACAACAAGGGGTTTCGCACCAGGCGCCTAATAGAGTTATTACGGTGCTGTGCTAAAATGTACTGAAAATGCTTTCTCAGGAGTATAGAATAAGTAGCATTTATAGTTCGTTTACAGGGACCCATTTAAGAAATCCATTACATTATGATCTAAGGGGGAAAAATCGTTTGCGATGCATTTTAACGATGTTATGACACTACAGGCATCATGAAAAAAAAAAGTATCAATAAGGTGCACTACAACATCTTTTCTACTGATTATGGCAATGCGTTGCATTTATCGTTCATTTCAGAGATGCACAAAATAATTCGATTACAGGACGGACTATAGTCTATTTCATGCTATGAAAAAATAAATTTCTTAATAAGATTCTTTTAGAAAATGTTAGAAAGTGTTTCATAATCTGTGCCTTATGCATGACTTTTCGTTCTTTTTTATTATTATTGGAAGTATTTTTTAAATAAACTAACTTAATTAATTGATAGCATGTTTTAAAAGACTTTTTGTAGTGTCAATGCATAATGTCAGATTAGTCGGGTCTGATGGAAGTTTAAAAGAAAAAAAATTTCCCTTTCTTTGCTATGCTGCTGTCTATGTGTTTATATTTAAAAAGAAAAAAAAAAAAAAAAAAAAAAAAAAAAAAACATTACGGTCTTTGGAAGTAAATATTCAGAATGCATTCTGTGACTTTTTGATTTATTATTTTTAACAATGGAGTAATTTAATTGCCATCTTTATAGACTGTTAAAAGTTACAAAAGAATTAATATCTCAGAAACTAAGGAGTAAAGGGCAAAAAGAGTTCATCAGTGTACAAGTAGACATACTAAAATTTACAAAAATCTCCATAAATCACTTACAATAGCAAAAGCACAAATATATAAAAATGTGCACATCGTACACATAAGACCTAGCTAGTTCTCCAAGTGCTATCCCCCTGACGATGGGCAAGCTTTGTTGACTCGAAACTGTCGGGATATATTTGTGCTTTTGCTGTTGTAAGTGATTTATGTGGTTTTTTTGTTAATTTTAATATACCTAATACTTGTACATTGATGAGCTATTTTCGTCCTTTACTCATATGGAATAAAGTGTAGGGTAATTGAGATTACTTTTTGGGTAATCTCAGAAACTAATTTCAATTTTAAAATTCGGAGAGTTTATATAACATTTTCGGATCCACGCGAATAACTGGTGTTAATTTCATCCCTCAACGTTATATATATTCTAGGAAGAGTAAGTTGTGAAATATAAACAGCCAGCGAGATTTTAATATAACAGATATGGTTTCTAAAGAATAACCTATATATATGAATATAATATGTTTTCTTTTATGAAGAGAATTATAAGATTGAGTACGCTTCACAATCTAACATAAGTATGAGTGGGCTCGAATATAACAATAAAAAAGAGAGAAAGAATAACGAAACAAGTAATGTTATAAAGTGAAACACTTTGTATGTAGAAAGTGTTTGGGAAGTATTTGATGGAATTACGAGATGGGCGATATCTCGGCATGTGGGATAGGCAGAAGAGTAAATATCACATAGGTGATACCCTTGGCCTCCAATTCTTGTTGATTAAAAGCCACACAATGACTACAATTACGACATTTTAACAAAGGTGTTTGATGTATATTCACGCTACATTTATGCAAATTGTTCTTAATAAAAGTAAATGAGGTTGGTATGAAAAGATCTGCGCGTACTTTATTATGGCTAGTGGTAATCACATTTTAAACAGCTCAATTTGTCTGTATTCAAGACAAAATTAATATGAAGGTAAACCATCATCTTCTGGGGTTTTGCATACAAAAGACGATTTTAAATACAATACTGCGCGTGGGCTGGTTTTGCACGTTATGAGTAAGTGTAAATATTAATTGCTTTATATGTAAATGCAACGATGTATCAAGGAAAGATTCATGATTCATGCATCTTTTTTTTTTTTCAGTTAACTGGTAATAAAATTTATGTAGAGCATTTATTCGATGGTAATTTTAGTGGTATAAAAACACAATTATTGACTTTCTCTTTGTTCTGAATGTAATTTTTTTTATTAAAGAAAATAAAAATGCATTAAAAAATGCAATGCACGAACACCTTCTTTAAACGACATGAAAAGCATATAAACAATTTGAAAATTTCGTGAGGGTTGTTCTTAAATTACATTAGAAAATAGACAATATTGTAAAAAATACAAAATACAATGATGTGGTCTCCGAAGTAGAGAAAGAAAGAAAACTAAGACTATTTTCTAAGTTTGACCTAATTTGTTTAAAAAAAAAAAGGGGGGGGGGTGTTTGTTTCATTTAAACGATGAAAATCCATCAAATTAGTTATTATGATTCCGAATAACAAATGATGGTCAAAACACAACGAATATTTATTTAAAAGTTATATATCTATACATTATTGATTTCACGTGTAAAATAGATTTTAAAATGTTTATAAGACATCTGATTTAACTTCCGGAAAATAGGAATATATCTTCACAAAATTTGCCTATAAATAAAGAACTATGTATTTTTAGAATATTGAAACACCTCACATGGTTTATTTATTAATTATTATTATTATTATTATTATTATTATTATTATTATTGCTGTGGTTACTACTTTAATTATTAAGGTTTTTGTTAGTAACACAATATTTTAAGATCAAAATAAGATGATAGATGTTATAGTATACACAAATGAATATTATTAATTTAAATAATCGAATCAAATCTCAAATTCTTTGTTTGGTGCGTATTTGTGTGTGTGCAAGCGCGCACGCACGCAC
Organism: Maratus michaelseni; assembly: GCA_963931845.1. Classification (NCBI taxonomy): domain Eukaryota; kingdom Metazoa; phylum Arthropoda; class Arachnida; order Araneae; family Salticidae; genus Maratus; species Maratus michaelseni. The sequence goes on from OZ007593.1 coordinate 234,823,399, forward strand.
ATACACACAAAATAGTGTATGTGTGGTATGAAAACAAAATTACAACTTCTTTGTACTATAACATTTATCATCTTATTTGATCTTAAAATCTTGTATTAAAAACAAAAACCTCAGTAATTAAAGTATATTAACAATACTGCAATAATAACATTAGTAATAATAATAATAATAAATAAATGAACCATGTAAGGTGTTTCAATATTATAAAAATACATAATTCGTTATTTCTATAGGCAATCTTTCAAAAAATAAGCAACATAATTTCTTTTAGTTTTGAAAGTGTTTTCGCATTAAGCAGCTGGATTTTAAAAATGTTCTCACGCTAAAAACGGATTAACAAAAATAAACGAAATTAAGCATACACAATTTAGTTGCAGACATTTTAGCTTACAGTTTCCTTTTTTCCTATAATAATCAGTAATTTACATGACGCTATTTACATAATTTATATCTCACTTATTATAATCTTAATCATGATTTTAAGATGAGTTAAGATCACGTTAAAACCGTCATAAAATGCAATTTTTATAGATTTTTTTTTAAAACTTTAGATATATTATTAAAATAGATCTTATTTGTAAAAAAAAAAAAAAAAAAAAAAAAAAAAAGGTATAATGGCTAAAAATCTAAAACTACCAAAAATATACCAGAAATTATTATAATGCATTTTAACAGTATTTCAAAACCATGCTTTCACCGCCATAGTAATAAAAAATCTTATGCATTTATAAAATTAAAATTTATAACATAAACACAAATTGTTAATCCTTTTAATTAAATTTATATCAAGTATGAAACTTAAACTACATTATACATAATTTTTATTGTATCTTATTTATTGTCGTAATTTTCAAGCATTTAAGATTATCATTGAATTTTCTAAATGTTACATTAATCAAGACTTATAATTCGAAGAGTTAGTCTCAAAGTAGTATATTAAAAATGAAACCATGATAACAATTGTTAATAAAAACATTAATTTATAGGATAGTGTGTAGTGTACTGAATTCCAAGAGCCTCAAAAAAAATATTTTTTAAACTTATCAGAGAGATAAACTTCATGTAATTTAATTTTGTAAAAATATTAAGATACTTAAATTACATTGAATCATATTTATACATTTTACAACAGATAATCTTCATAAACATAATATTTGAAAAACGCATAATTGATTAAAAAGAACCATCTAATTAATGAGAGGTCAACTATAATAATTAATTTGTAATAGTATGTTTAGGTACCTTTTTATGCATACGAATAAAACATTTTTTTAAGTGTGCTTTATTTTAAATCAGAAAAATAACACTGATCTTTAATACTGCTTTATGTCACTGAATCCTTCACGAAACTTTCTCTTCCGTTTCCCATAAGAATGATTAGAACAAAGTATATAGAAAGCACATAGAAAACTAATGTAATAATTGTTTGTTTTTTTTTTTTTTTTTTTTTTTCATCCATTTCTTTCTTTAAAGTACAAAACAAAAAACCTTTCAGAAAGAATTTTTGATATGAAATTTTTGGAAAAATAAAAAATAAAAACCTGCATAAATGAAATTGATAATTAAATTGTGTAGTGCAAAAGAAACAGCTTATCATTAGATCGATATTGATGAATTGCTCAAAAACATATGAATGATAAACGCATACCACCGTTTAAAATTTTAAAAATTAATCTTGAAAATAATCCGCAATAAATGTTATATAAGAATTGACAGTTGTTGCTATATAAAATAACGGCGAATTATGAAAAATACTCAAGATTTTGTTTAAATGTATTAAGACAATAAATTTTTATTTAAAAAAATGTAAGTGAAATAACCTTCTTCCTCAGTCCATCAATTTTTCAATGAATCAGTTTTGAACTATGTTTACTTTAACAAAAATAATTAAGTATTTTTTTTTAATTGAATAAAGTGTGAAATACATCATGAATAGTAGTTTCAAACGCTTATATTTTCAGTACAAGATTCATCCATTTCATCACGTTAGATTTTGATAATAATTTATATGTGTACATGTGGTAAAAAGAGCTTTATGCACATTTACAGTACAGAAATATTTTTAAACAGCAAATTTAAAATTATCATGACTAACATGAAAAATTATATAGATATATCATCATTAACATTTTTTTTCGGCTTTGATTTTCATATTTCTTTTAAAGTAAGAAAGTTAAATAGAAAACTTTTTGGGTTTAATTAGAAAAAACATTAAAAAAAATAAAATAAAATAAAATAAAATAATAATAATAATAATAATTATTATTATTATTATTATTATTATTTGTGGATAATTTTATCCAAATTAACACTTAATATTTTCCTGATATTTTCTTTTATAAGTAAACAGAAGGTTTTTTTAAAAAACATAATAAGGTAAAAATACAAAAAATCTCCTTCTAACTTATACAAGCATATAAGAAACTGTCATTTTCGTATTCTGAAGATGAGTTTATGCATGAATAGCATTAAAATTTACAGTTGTAACAACATAGAAAAGCGGCCGTAAATTTCTGAAAATTCTGTATATTGAGGCATTATTTTCAAATCATCGAAAAGAATTTTATAACAAAAAATTTTCAGCGAGTTTTTAATACAAGATCATACCTTCATATTTTAAAAATAATTTGTTCATTCAGAGTATCAATAGAAATTAAATTATGTGGGTAAAATATTTTCACGTATATGAAGGAAATTTTTCTAATATGAAGCAGAAATGGATAAATGATTGAGCAGAAACAAAATCACAATTCACTATTCAAGCAAATATTCGAATAGTTTGTATTCCTTAGGAAAAGTGGATTGTTTGACGAATAAACATCATATGCTTTAAGAAGCGTATGTAAAATTATTTAAAACTTTGCGTTTTTAAAATCCGAAAAAATTATTCTGTTCGTTATTAAATTGAAATTACTTTTATTTACATTATCCAAATAACACATTAGTGAACTTTGCACGCACACAAACACACAAAAAAGAGAAAAAACTTCAGTGATCAGCGATGAGTTTTCGAAACAAAACCAAATCCAATATTTTAACAGAAGTTTGTGCATAAATTGACCTGTGTATTTTATAAACAAAATCTTAATTTAGGAAAGGGAGATAATAATTTCGATATTATAGATAAAAAATAATGACTATATAGTATTATAGATAAAAGATGAATTATTTCATCTGCAACGTTTTATCTTTTACTAAGACATGAATGCATCTAACGCTACTAAAATGTTTGTGTTCTCTATTATAGAAAAATTACGAATTCTGTTAATTATTAAATTGAAATAGTGGTGTTTGGTTATTATTTCACTATTTTCGAACTAAAATATTACTGTAAGAATTTCGAAATTCATTTCCCTTAAGAATAATTAAGTTATTAAAGGATACTTAAAGTGCTTAATCTAAAGTTTTCCTACACAATTGTGCTTTAATGCAGATAATACAAGATACTTTTGAGTAACATTTCGCGTAAGACAGTAGATTTCAAATGTACTTTCACATTTAAAGTCTAGTACGGATAATCGGAAATGTCTTCCAAATTTTCTTTTAAGTAATAAAACTATGATAAATTACTATCTCTACAAAGGCATCTAATAATGGTATTTCAAATATTATCATCAATGTATAAAACATTTAACTAGTAAACATTTAAAAATTTTCATTTGCATTGTTTTAGAAATTCAGAATAATCTACTTGGTAATTTTCAAAGCAGAAATAGAGTTTATTTCTTCAAACGTTTCTTACAAAAAGGAAATTTTAAATTAGGAATCGCTTTCAACATGTTTCATGAAAAATGAAGAACAAATAGGTGTTCAAGAGAATAAATTTTATAACTCGGTACTTAAAACAGTGTTTTGGGGAAAAATGCATTTGATATATGCATGCGTGATCGATTTTAGACAATTAATGGTTTCATTTAAAAGTTATCGAATACTTTTCCTTGCAATTTCACCGTATTATCCATTTGATAAGTAAAAAAAAAAAAAAAAAGAAAAAAATATGTTTCACGCAGTTAAAAAAAAAAAAAAAAAAAAAAAAAAAAAAAAAAAAAAGATTGCAAGAAATTTATATAGTTAGTTTAGTAATCGTTTTACCTAAGCAGATCTTGAGAAACATTTTTCAAGTATTAATTAAATAACTGCTGAAAAGTGATGAGGTCACAATACAAGCTACTTCCATATATTATACTCAAAATCTTGAGAAAGAATAGATTGACTTCAAGTAAATACAATTTAATTATAAATGTTTTAGATTACCTTAAAATATTGTACTAATATATAAAAATATAACTGGGGTGTGTAAGTTAATGTGAAAATATCCGAACCATTTTCTGAAAGGTTGGGAAAAGAGATATTATTCTTTAAAAATAATAATAAAACAAAATTTAAAACTTTATATATATTGTAAATATGTATTCTTTTAATTGATATTTTCTGTGTGTCTGTGAGCATTATGCTGTTTATAGTAAAATGTGACTCGAAAAGTGTAAGTTTAATTAGTTAAAAGTGTATCTTAAAGTATAAAAATTCTAAAAAAAAAGATGTTTTAGAATTAAAATGATTGCTATATCATTTGTGTAATAAAGGAAACGGAAAATGAAATACATTAAAGAAAAAGTATGAAAAATTTAAATAACTTTAGTTTTTTTTTCTTTGAAAGGATTTTATGGAAAGCATTTGTTTTAAAATACTGTTTTAAACTCTTAACTATCTGAAAAAGGGTATATACATGCGAACAACACATGTTTACATTCTTTAAATGCTAAATTCTGTTGGTACAAAAATTAATACTAAAAATATATTAAAATTTTAAAATTCACTTTCTCAAACAAATATCCATATTAGGCTGATCACAATTTTAAAGTTTCAATGCCCGTAAATGAACGTTTTGTCCTTAAAAACTGGAATTTTGGTTCCGATACGGAACAATACCGAAATTGCGGTGTATAGCTGAAACAAAATCCCATTTCTTATATAATATTTCTTACATAAACATTTAGTTTTCCTATAATTTCTTTCTGCTTTTGATAGGTTTCGTTCGGAAAAATTGAAATAGTATTCAACCAAAATAGAATTTTTCAGCTGGACAATAAAAAATGGATGTTTATTTGCAAATTACACACACGGCCTCTTCTTTACATAGCACTTTTTGTGCTTAACATGTAATTAAAAGATATCCATTACTTTTCTTTATTCTAAATCAGTAAATATATATTTTTATATCAATAATCGTATGTTAACAAACACTGATTTTTAAACTTTTATGATTTAAAAAATTGTTCAGTCAAACTTTTGATAAAATTCTTAGTATATCAAATAATGCTTGCAACTTTCAAAGAATATAAATATATATCAAGGAAAGCTTTGAAGCAATAAAATTAGCTGATATTACGGTTAGATTCGTTTTCTGTCTAAAATTCATTTGTGTTTATAAACATTTCTTATGTTTCTCTAAAGGAATTACAATAGTAATTAAGTTCATAAAAAAAAAATAAAATAAAAATAAAAGGTATATAAATAAATTTTAAGCAAGGAAAATATTAAATTTTCCCGAAATAAGAGCCATCAACGATTGAAAAAATTTGAATCGAAAATGACAGAGCACAAAGTTTTCATTTACACATAAGTTATTTTCTTAAAACAGTTTGAAGCATCTACATTTTCAGTTATTTTTACTGATACAACACAATGCGGCTGGTTTTTGTTCATCATGATTTGTTTAGCTATTGCGATTCTAATCTTTTATTGTAAAACTAATTCAACAATTGTAAGTAAGAAAATCCGAAATAAACTAGAGCTATTTTTAGCCGTTTCAAATAAAAACCGGTAAAAAAATAAGAAAAGTCGAAGTAACAGCAGTCATTAAAGATAAAAGTTCCTTATTTTTAATAAAATTTATAAAATAAATTATTTGAAATTAGATTGATTGATTAATGTGCAAATTAATTCATGTTCAAGTGCAGTTTCACTTTCTTACACAGTTCAAATATGGGGGGAATTTAATTTGCTTACTGCGCATAATCCCAAGCAAAAATATCTCAAAATATTTATCTACAAAATAATTATTACCATAAATCTAAAATAATCTTTAAATTACATGCAAAGTATTAATCACGAAAAAAAAAAAAAAAAAAAACGAGTGTCGTTTGTTTACGCACATAAATAATAATATAGGGTGATTGTACCAGAAGTTGATCGACCTTCAATAGTTGATCAATTAGCATTATATCTAACAGAATAAAGTTTTGTACGCACGTTTTAAATTATTTGCTTCGTGGTTGTTAGCAGTACTTGAAATGCAAGATCAACTACTAGATCATTTTTTTTTTTAATAAGCAGTCTGTGATCAACCAATAGCAAAATTTGGCTTTTTATATTTAGAAGAGAATCAGTTAACGGCATTAGCGAGTGTGCTGTATACATTAAGCATAAGAAAGAAATTTGGTAGTTGAACACAATTTTTCGGTGAGCAGATCAGACAAGAGTGTCTGAAAATCGAAAATATAGTTAATTGATCAATTACTAGTACATGCACCCTATAAAAAATAATAGTATAAAATTAACTTACTTGAAGAAGTCATTCCGGCAATAGAGTTTGCCTTCCCTAGAGAAGCATTTTTCTGTAAGGTTGCACTTGCAATCGCAACACTGGACGCATTTCGCGTGCCAGGATCTGTCCAGTACATTTAAAAGGAACCTGTCAAGAATCGGCCGCTCGCAGCCAGCGCAGCGGACCATTTTCATGTCCTCGGTAGTCCGAAGTAGGGGAAGGGCCCCTCGGCCCCTCCACGAACCTAGGGTGTCCACCTTGGCGGACCTTATACCCGGTGGCTCATATGAGAGACCCAGCTCGCCAACAGAATCCAACTCGAAGGGACGTATCTTGGAAAAAGTTGGCTCAATGAGGGTACTCGTCTTTGCTTCAAATGTTGTCAGATGCAAGAAATCTTCTGTAACATATGCAGTAACCGACTAAGGTTTTGCCGAGAATTGTTACGCCCAAGTCAGTTAGGGTCAATTAGTTGCAAGGTAAATTTTCATTCAAGCTCAGATGTGGGATGAATTTGAGAAAAAAACAACAAGAAAATCTGATGAAAGAAACAAGAGAGATTGAGGACTTCGCCACCTATGGCTGCTGTTCGGTGTCTTGATTACCTGTTAATTTGATGATGATGATAAGAGAAGAAAAGATTAAAGAATTCTGCCTCATTGAATGTTGTTGATTTCGTTTTTCTCAGTTAGTTGAATTTTTCTTTAGCACGTGAATAGAACTTTCGCGCATTGAAGTTTTCTTTTGGATTTAATTTAGTCAAATAAGCCGCCACTAAACGATTAAGCAAATTTTTCCATCTTTTCTCAGCTGAGATCAAAACACGAGGCAACTTTTCCCACGCCAGGTAAACACCGCGAAGTCCTCTTGTGGCCAGTGATGAGTAGCTGCGACCGCGTGCGTTCGGTTCTCTTGCCGTTGGCCGAGTGAAATGTGTTGCTCACCGGCTTGTTTTCAGCCGCCCCCTTCCTCCATCTCGGGGTAGATGGGCGGGACTAGATGCCGTCAATCAACACTGCTGTTGCCCTGGAGACGCATTTGAGGGACGGTCCTTCTGCGCGCCTCTATCACGTGGTCCGGTATTCAAGCTGAGCAAAACAGTGTCTGCTAAGGAAAGTGGAAGGTTAATCAGTTTCGCGCTCAAAAAATATATCTTTTAAAATTTACAAACAACATATCTGTTATCGTCCTTGTATGAGCAGAGAGTTAACAATATTTAGAGATGGAATCGGAAGGAAAGACGAGTTTAGTAGTTGAACATTTGCATATTTATTATCGTAAATAAAAGGGTGCGAAATACTTCGTCGTTATATATATATAAAAACGGTAAAATCTCCCTATTTCAATAGTTATAAAATTTAAACCGTCCCGTTTTCAATTGATGTCAAAAGTGAATGCATTCGTAAATATATATATATTTATGTTACATTTTTAATGAGTTTAACATAATGGAAAAGTAAAAAAAAAAAAAACTACAATTCTTAAGAAACATTAAGGTATAGACCGGGACACAATATTTTATTTATTTATTTATTTGTATTTATAAATGTGTTTTACTAATTTTTTTTTAAATATATGTATTTTTTCAAATGTAAATTTTTAAATTTTAGCTATGTTTAAAATTTGATCTTCCGAAAGAATAATTCTTTTTGCATATTTCAAGAGTAAGTATACAGCAGAAAAATACAGAATATCTTAACTTTATGTTTATTGCAAGTACACGTATTGAGAGTTATGTGTATTGAGAGTACATGTATTGTGAGTACACATTTATGTATTGCAAGGAAGCTTCAGGAAAATTGCGAGGAGGTTGGAGATGAAAAGAAAATAAGCGTAAAAAAATCCATTCTTTACGAAAAAATTGATCCAAACTACAACAATTAAGGCCGTTCTTAAATACACACTGGATACTTTCTGACACATTTTTAATTAATTTTTGTTCACAAACGTATCAGATTGGCAGGTGATCTTATTGAGAAATTTTGTAATCGAGCTATTTTTCCGTTTTCTAGAAGATTTTTCAGAAAAATGCTGTCATTTTTAAACGAATTTTTGGATGCGACAGCGCAAGAAAAGATAAAAAGGCTGCCGTCCTGAGACAACAATCGCGCTTATAACTCAAGATTTAATTAATTTATCGGAAAATTATAAAAAGATGTCCGATTACAAATCTCTTCAACAATCACGTCTGCAAGTATCATACTTTTGTGTTTAAAAATGAGTTAGAAAATGTGCCAGAAAGTTTCGCGTTTGTTGAGCGGAGAAAAATATTTCTTGAGAACAGCCTTAACACGATTATTTTCGGGCAATCGGTAAATTTATTTATGAAAATTTAAAAAAAAAGTACTTTGAACGATGCAGAATATGCAGGATAAAAACTAAGGGAAGAAAACTGAAAGCATTTTATCCATGATTTTAAATCCTGAAAAAGTCTGAAACTTTTTTTAATTTTTGCACATCCCCTCCCTGCTTTTTATTAAGACCCTTTTTTTTAGTCAAGATATCAATTTTTCCATTTTATCGAAATAATGATAATTCAATTTTCACTTTTCAAAAAACATTCTGAATTTTGTTTAAAAAACAGCTGTCGACGCATTTAACATTAGCTGATGTCAATGTTTATTTTTAGTATCTTATCACAATGATGATTTTTCGATATTACTTTTTTACACAAAAGGCCTTAATAAATAGTTACGCATTAAATGGCATAAAACTTTACATGAATGTTGTACAATTGCGGTTAAAAGGAACAGACTTACACAAATTAATATTTTATTTATTTATTTATTTATTTATTTTTTTTTTTTGATTTACAGTAATTGGCATTAAAGTTTACCGAATTAAATTTTTTTTTCCTTACAAGCAAGTATTTTTGCACTTCTACAGTTTTTCAAAGAGTTGTAGTATTTTACATTATTCTTGTTTGCGCAAATACTTTTATTTTTCATTTTTCCAGACTTATCTTTGGGGATTTTCTCATTCTTATCTTACGGTTGTTAGGAGAAAAAAATATGTTTAGTTAGTAATACTTTATAGCAGAGTTCGGTTACATATATCAATAAATAAATATCATGATTTATATCATGGTACATATCCGATATTTATTTTATGAATCATGATATTTGATATTTTCGATATTTTCATATATTTGATATTTTTAAAATATCGTTTTGTGCCTGATATTTTTGATTGTGTCGCTCTGTAAAAGAACCTTTTGCCTCTGGCAGTAACTTTTTAGTCTATATATATATTCTTATTTTCTTGTTTTGCATTTAAGTGGTTTATAGTTTTTGGTTGGCTTTTGTGATGATGGTTCTGCAAACGTTCTTTCGGAGTTTATTATATATATATATATATATATATATATATATATATATACAATTTTTCTAAGCTTCGTTTGAAGCTGAATTAGGACCAATAATTATATGGGACAATATTAACTTAGAACAACCAGCTATTGAAATATAAACTGTCTAACTTAGATAATCAGCTATTTGCTACTTCATTAGAAAAACTGGCTTTGGTTTAGCTTAGTTTAAAGTAAAGGAATGAAAAATATTAAGAAATGTTAATGAAAATGAAACAGACTACCTTCAGGTTCAGAAATGGAAAAGCAGACAAGATTACATCAATGTCCAAATTTTTCAAAGAAAAAAAAATGAAAATAAAAAGTTGTTGCTTAAAATTTTCTTGATACTTGATACTGAATCCTATAGTTTTTTTTTTTTTTTTTTTGAGTGCAAAAAGCAAATTGTTTCTGTTTTTAATTAATTGATTTTCAATTTTGTTGTAAATGGATTAAAAAAAATGTTTTATTAGGTGCTCAGCAATTGTTTAATTAAGTGTTAAGAGCAATATGCTTTAGTTTCTAATTCCTATTAAGTCTGAAAAAATATTTATATTCAGCATTAATCTGACTAGTTTGGAAATATCGAATATTTTGGATATTTTCGAAAATATCATAATATTTACGTACCCTGGTTATAAGTACAAACTTCGATTATTCAGTATTTCCATCCTTCAAACTTCAAACTAAAGGCACCTGTATAAGTGATAATGAAAGCCATTGTATGCTTGAATTCAGGTAGGAAGTAAGATCTCCCCCTTCTCTCCCCTCAACGGACAATGCCATCTGTTTGTAATCACGCTAGATATCAACTGCCTGCCGAAGCACATGTTGTTGAAATTGTAGACAGTTAATATAATGCTTGTAACTGTTTGCATAGTAATAAGTGCATTTGCCTATGCTTAATATAAATATAATATCGGTTAAAGGAATGCACCATATTGAAGAGATATGCAGGGAGTTTCAAAAAAATATTGGGCAAACTTTAAGGAGTGGTAATACGCACTACAGCAAATAATTTCTGTATAGGAAGCCGACATAACAATATATTTATTTAGTCAAACATACAGGGTGTCTCACTCGAATCGGAATTCGGATTTTTGTTCCCAACTTTTTCAATTATGAAGATTTGAAAAAGAAATTTGAAAAAGACTGTCTTATTTTTGTGTGAAATGTAAAGGATATCAAGAGAAACGGTAGAAGTGGCCAGAGGCGGATCCAGTCCTCCATTTAGAGAGGTGTGTGTGTGTGTGTGGAAGGGGGGGGGGGGGTCATGTCTTTTTTTTTGGGGGGGGGGGATAACATGTCTTCATTAGCAATTTTTATATCTTATATCCAGATTGATTATATTCTGACATATATCCGAATTAATTTTATTTCGTAAATGCAGGAAATTTGCAGGTTCATTCCGAAATGTTTGAAAATTGCATGTTTTATTCAGATACCAAGAAAACAGAGTTTCCTTTTTTTCCCCCCTTTTTTTTAAGCAAAGGACGTTACAGAAAATTTTCTCAAAGTTCGCATTTTCAGCCGATTTTCGGGGCTCGGCAATCATGGAAATGTAGTCTTGAGGGAGCAGTTAAATACAATTCAAAATATATCACAATTAGGGGAAAATTAAAAACGATGCCTTCTATGAACTCCGGGGTTTAAATAGTAACTAGATAGTACCCGTCAAGATTTGATGGTAAATAACTTGAAAGTTCCTTTGGAAATATGCTTTTATTTTTAATTAGCTGCTTTTAAATTAATTAAGTATTGAAAATGTTATGAATTGTTATATTGTGTATGTGATTCCTATAGGTATAAGACGATAGATTGTGTTGTCAGTCTAGCATACTCAACTAATGAAGTGAAATAATTTTAAGTTTGTAATTTACATCCTGTTCTACTTGAATTAATTTAGCAAGAATTTAACTAAAAATATTAATTGAATGATTTATTTTTACTTACTACAGTTTCAAAAATTAAAAAAAATAATCAATATTTAGTATTTTCTATTTTTTTTTTAATTACGTGACCTTTATTTTTTTTTCATTAATTTTATTTTTATCAGCCTGACCCCAAAACTCAGATAAACCATGGATATCAAGGTGATTTCTTTTATAATATTCTTATATGGATATTTTTGTTTCTTTCTTTTTTCTTTTCTTTTCTTTTCTTTTTTTTAAGGAGAATAATCATATAATTTTCTTAGTTATACAAATATATCTTATTGATAATGGTCATGCAAAATATAGAGAAAAGTTTAGATCACTTCATTTAATCGATAACAACATGCAAAATCTTTCAATTTAAATATTTATAATATAAAATAAGTAATTAAAAATTATTCTCGATTGTTAAATTTTATTTACCACAGTCCCAATATTTTTAAATAATAACAATATCAGGGGTCGATGCAGGTTTTTTTTCTTGGGGCCCATTTTGTGAAAAGTAAAGGTTATTTTTGTGAAATTTTATTATATTTTTGTGAAAAATAACATTTTGTAATGAAAGTCGAAATCCAGCTACTCAAATTCGAACCAAGCGTTTATTAACAAAAACTTTTTTATATACTTTTACTGAAGTTTTCCTCTCTGGTGATCTTGTTTGTTTACAAATTATACATTTTAAAAGTCAAAGAATAATAAATAAATAATAAATAGTAAGTTTTTATAAAATGGAATTTTGTGAAAGTGCCTATTTTGTTAAAAGGAATTTTGTAAAGGGGCCCATTTTATCAAATTGAATTTTGTGAAGGGGCCCATTTTATCAAATTGAATTTTGTGAAAGGGCCCATTTTATCAAATTGAATTTTGTGAAGGGGCCCATTTTATCAAATTGAATTTTGTGACATTTTATCAAATTAATTTTTGTGAAGGGGCCCATTTTATTAAATTTATTTTTGTGAAGGGTCCCTAAATAGGCCCCAAATTTTGTCTGGATCGACCCTTGAATATATATATATATTTTTTTAAAGTTTTTTTTTTTAACTACACTATCTTTAAAATTTTTCATTAATTTAATTTTTATCAGTCTGATTCTAAAACCCTGAATTTAAAATTTGCTGTTTGGAGCTAATGATTTATAATACATATTTTTTAATTACTTGAATTTATATTTTCCATTTTCACACATTGTTTAATTGTTAAATCATGGATATCAAGATAATTTATAGTTCCTGTATGAATATTTTTCCTTCTTTTTGTTTTCTCTCCTTTTATTTTTCCTTTTTTACGAAAAATAATCACTTACTTATCCTATATATATGACACCTTGATAATGGTCATACTAAATATATAATAAAAATTGTAAACCAGTCCAATTTATTTAATCGATAATTATATGCTCGATCTTTTAATTTAAGTACTTTTAATATAAATTTAGTAATTGAAACAAAATATTCTTGGGTGTTAAATTTTAATTATAAAGCATTCGAATAAAAACAAATACAAATTATATAACTTTTCCTCCTAAATTAAATATTGCATAATTAAGATGAATTATTGTCATTAAAGTGAGAAAATGCATTCTGTTCGAAGCAGGTATCGAACCGACACGATGATAGGAACAGAAAAGCACCGCGTGTTTACCACTCGACCACCCTTTTCTCGTTCGAGTGTTACTCTAAATCTGGTTATGTTCCAAATTTAAGTTTACGCATGCGCAAATAGGTCATTTTCGTGTGAAAAGTGGATTTGACGGAAATCCCTCTTCGTTTTAATATATAAGATGCCTGCAATTTTCATGCAAAAACAACTCCGTGAATGTATCAGAAATATTAGAAATTTTAAGCATTAAAAGAAAATAGAAAAAAAAAATGAAAACACTTAAGAGGTTACGTACGTTCTCGGCGCGGCGAAAAATTGACTTTTTTTTTCCTTTTTTTTAAAGAAGGGAGTAAAATTAATTGAAAAACCAATAATTCCACGTTGTTTTTTTATTGCTTCAAATATTGCTTCAGTTAAAAAAATATTTTTTTTTTGTTGTTGTTAAATTTGATCACATATTACGTCGAAAAATTGCAGCCGCGGTGACCTGTACCAAAATATGCGGGTTCGATGAGCAGCATCCTATAACTTCCTGTAGATACAAAAAAAATATATTAAAATCTCAGTTTCTTCTTGTAAAATAAAGTTGTAGCTAAGAGCTATCGGCTCAAATTTTTGAATTTTTGAAAAATACGAAAATTGCGCTATTTTGAAAACTTTTTCATTTTCGTCTAAAATATTTAACTTTTGGGGAAAAAAAAAGAGTCGATGGCTCTTAAACAATTTAATTATGCGTAGATAAGTACAAATTTTATCCAAAAATGTTAAAAATTGTTCAAGTTATCATGCAGTGCATGCTGGAAAAGGTAGTTTCCAGAAAATTGCGTTTAAAGTTTTAGAAGAAAAAAAATATACTGATAATTTTTTTTTCTACTTACACTTAATTTGCTATTCCTGCGCCCCACGGGCCTTAACAGCTTCAATAAGGGAGTAGAATCTTTAGTAGAAACTTTTCGGCGAGGTTAGTTTTATCGATCGTGCGCGCGTTCACATTTTTGCGCATATTTTTATTAATAATTGAGATATCACTTTAAATCTTTTTGCCCATAATTCTACACACTATAAAGATTTAATTTCCGTCAAAAGGAAATATATATATATATATATATATATATCCTTTATGTGAGAGCTGAGTGGGAATATTTTGGTTAAATATCTTTTATTAATTAAAAAATTTAAATAGTAAATTCAAATTTTTTTTTCTTTTCTAGGGAGAGAACTTTAAATATAATATTGTTCCAATAAGTGCGTTGCCATATTGGAGATTTAATGTTTTTTTTTTTCCTTGCCAGGTAGAGAACATTTAACAATTTAGTTAAATGCTTTTTTATTTTTTATTTTTTGCAAGATATTAGATTCACGTGAGGTTAACATATTGGAAATGTTTGGTTATTTTTAGCTATCAGTGTGTGAAATCTAATTTTATTTTTCAGAATAAATAATATTTAGCAAGATGTTAGTTCCATTAAGTGTGTGTAGCCATTTTGGTATTTCTTTTAAACTTGCATTGTTATTTATAAAATGAAAATCTAATTTTATTTTTCAGGGTTAATAAAATTTTGCAAGATGTTAGTTCCAATAAGTGCATGTAGTCATATTGGTAAATCTTTTAAGCTTGCATATAATTATTTATAAAATGAAAATTTAATTTGACTTCTACAATAATATTTTAGATTTTATGGGTTTATTTATATTTTGAAATTATTTAAATGTTGACATATGTAAAAATAAATAGATAAAATAATTTTATACTGAAAATTTACTTAATCAAAATAATTAATAGTTATTTAGATATTGTTTTAATCTTTAACTAGATGGCAGCACCATATAATGATTTTAAAAAAACTATTACTATTATTCTTTAGTATTATTTTTTAGTTATTGTTTATTATAAAACCAGATGGCAGCACCATATAAATTTTCACAATTTTTTTTTTCTCTTTTAACTGAAAACTTGGAATACAAGTGAAATTTTTAAATATTCCAATAATATAATATATATATTAAAATTATTTAAGTTAAAAAATATTTTTAGTAAATGAATTTATAGTTTTTATATTATTTATTTGTATTTTTATATTTTAAATTAGAAATAGTTAAAATCACAATGGTTAAATTAATAACCTGCTACTTTTAGAAAATTAACTGTAATTTTAACTTGTACGTTTGAATTCACTTATTCACTTTACCATGTGCTTAGCACAAAACATTTTTGGCTTCGGATTCTGGACAAATTTATGTTGTAATGTATAGATTTTCTTTGTCTTCCTTTGTATTTATTTGTTTATAAATGGATTTATTTTCTTCCGTTTGATTTGTAGTGTTCTATTTTCAAAGGTATCCTTTTTTTTTTTTTTTTTTTTTTTTCCAATTTCTTTCCAATGATTGTTAGGGCTTGGAATTGTCACAAAATTTTGGCTTTAAGCTTGTGACAGTTACAGAAAACAATCATTCTTTGCTTATAATGTGGTTTCCCAGCCCTTGAAAAAGTAAATTACATTATAAGCTTGCATTTGTGTTTTTTTTTTTTACTTATGTTTCACTTTTTGAATAAATACTTCATTTGTTAGGACTATGTTTTATAATGTGTAATTTGACATAGCTATTTGGGATAATAATTTCATTGCATTTGGTCAGTTATTTCTGTTTCAATGGTTAATTTTTGCAATAAGTTTATATATATATATATATATATATATATATATATATATATATATATATATATATATTTCCTTTTTTTTTTTAAGTTAGCTCTTTTTTGCTGCATTTTCAGGATTTACACTATTTTAGCAATAGTCATATCTCAAGAACTAATGCACGGAATTTAATAAAATTTGAGATTCAGTTAGACCTTAATATAAATTGGTGCTGATTCCTTTTTGGCGTAAACCGTAATAAAATATATGAAATAATATAATATAATATACATTTTAAATACATGAAGTTATATATATGTATTGTATATGTTTGGAATATATAAAACTAACACCATAGAAAAATTTAGCGTGAAAGCATAATTATTGTAGATATATGAAAGAAAACGATAAACAAATAATTTAACATTAGGATGTTAAAACTTTACATTTTTATAATGCCTAAACTTCTTCACTGAATTCTTTCAAATTTGATATCTATAGAAAAAAAATTATACTTGAAACGATATATGAAGTCAGTCTCGGATATCAGTACTGAAAATATTAAAGTTTGTTACTGTTTCGATGTGGAAATGCCCTCAAAGCTTATTTTTTATTACAATTCAGAGGATCCAACCCGGGCTTCTCGGTGTACACAACATATATAAAAACCATTTTTAATTGAAAACTCTGATAAATTTGTTACATTTCATATATATTTTTTAGATTGCCCTATAAAGACACCGAAAAGCTTTTTTTTTTTTTTTTTTTTTCTGAAAAAAATTAATTATGTATTAAAACAAACTTTTGATTTTTTTTTAAACCGACACTTTCGTATTAGCCTCATTCCAGCGAAAAAAATCGCTTTACAGTACTCTTTTTGATTCTGATTATTCCGATGACGAGCAGGGAAGACCGAGCCATGCTCGGTCAAAATTAAATTTGAGTTTAAATATCATGACCCATGACCAAAATGACCCACTAATTGATTTTTTTCGAACATGTGACTTAGCCCAACAGTCTTCTCATGCCCGAAAATCATAGGATGCAAAATTTAGTGTAAATTGAGCCGCTTTTTAGATATTCACCCACAATGACCCAGAAATGACCCACTAATCGAATTTTCTCAAACATGTGGCTTAGCCTAAGGATTTTCGCGTGCCCGAAACTCGTAGGATACGAAATTTAATCAAAATCGTTAGAGCCGTTTTTTAGATAAAATTATTTTGACCCGCTTTGACACAAAAAGGACCCACTAATCGAAAGTTCTCGAACATGTGACCCAGCCCAATAGTCTTCTCGTGCCCGAAAGTAGTCGGATACAAAATTTCGTCAAAATCGTTTGAACCGTTTTTTAGATACAATTAGCTTGACCATGACCCAAAATGACCCACTAATTGAATTTTCTCGAACATGTAACCTAGCCCAACAGTCTTCTCGTGCCCGAAAACCATTGGATGCAAAATTTAGTGTAAATTGAGGCGCTTTTTAGATCTTGACCCACAATGACCCAGAAATGACCCACTAATCGAATTTTCTCGGACATGTGACCTAGCCCAATGATTTTATCGTGCTCGAAACTCGTAGGACACAAAATTTAATCAAAATCGTTAGAGCCGTTTTTAGATAAAATTAATTTGACCCGCTTTGACCCCAAAATGACCCACTAATCGAAAGTTCTCGAACATGTGACCCATGCCAATAGTCTTCTCGTGCCCGGAAATAGTCGGATACAAAATTTCGTCAAAATCGTTTGAACCATTTTTCACATACAATTAGCTTGACCATGACCCAAAATGACCCAAAATAACCCACTAATTAAATTTTCTCGAGCATGTGACCTAGCCCAACAGTCTTCTCGTGCCCGAAAACCATTGGATACAAAATTTAGTGTAAATTGAGCCGCTTTTTAGATCTTGACCCACAATGACCCAGAAATGACCCACTAATCGAATTTTCTCGGACATGTGACCTAGCCCAATGATTTTATCATGCTCGAAACTCGTAGGACACAAAATTTAATCAAAATCGTTAGAGCCGATTTTTAGATAAAATTAACTTGACCCGCGTTGACCCCAAAATGACCCACTAATCGAAAGTTCTCGAACATGTAACCCAGCCCAATAGTCTTCTCGTGCCCGAAAATGGTCGGATACAAAATTTCGTCAAAATCGTTTGAACCGATTTTTAGATACAATTAGCTAGACCATGACCCAAAATGACCCAAAATGACCCACTAATGGAATTTTCTCGAACATGTGACCTAGCCCAATGGTTTTCTGGTGCACCAAAACGGTAGGATACGAAATTTCGTCAAAATCGTTAGAGCCGTTTTTAAGATAAAATTTGCATATATATATATATATATATATATATATATATATATATATAACCACACACAAGATTTGCTCGTATTAGAATATATGATTTAAGCCCGTAGTTCGATAACATATCTGTTGAATTTGTGCTTTATTTGTATTATTTATTTTTTATGAAGTTTAATTTCGTTATGGAATATCAGCAGGAAACAAATGAGGAACTATGTATATTGTTATAAGTACAAACGGGTTAATATTCCATAATCGGGCTGCCTTTGAGATACACTGAGAAAAATGACGCCTTCAAATCTGAGTAAACCGATGTTTTCATTTTGCTATGAAACTTTTTGTTTCAAATAGGACGACCCAATGCTTTCAATTCTGAAATACCAGAAATACTCAAGAATATTGAAACATGGACTCAAAACTGAGCACATGGAGGTCAGTTCATGTTCATTTTTGAAACAGGGACATACTCAAATATGACCGCATGATATGTTATTCTTGAGTGTGTGCATGTTTTCATAAATGAGTATATACATGTTTCAAACTTGGGTAATTTTGATTCTATTTTAACTATGCGACATACTCAGATTTGAGTATTTTTTGCTCAGTTTTGAAAATGTCGTTTTTAGAGTGTAATTAAAAATAATTATTCTTGAAAATTAATTTTAAAACCATATTTCATTATATATATATATATATATATATATATATATATATATATATATATATATATATATAACCATAAATGAAACATTATCATAACACCAACTTAAACATTTATTTAATTAAGTATGAAATAATTAGTTGACAATAAAAGATTCCCCAACACACTGAATATGGAATCAAAAACATTGAAAGAATAAGAAATTATATATATATTATTTATTCATTTATTTATTTATTTATTTATTTATTTATTTCGATGTTCTATAATGACTTTCGTAACACATGCCAACTGCAGCATTTATGTGTGTTTTTAGCTTTCAACACTTTGCCCGTTTGATGAATTACCTTGACAAATACCCAAAGGAAAAAAATAATCAAGTATTGTAATATCCAGCAATCTCGGAGGTCAAAAGCAATGAATGTTTAATATGTCTATTTGGATATTCTGAATTAAAAAATTTCCAGACAATAGCACTCTAGCGGTGACATGAAATTGAGTATTAGTCTAGATCTTCTTCTAGCAACCAATAGCAATAATATTAATAGTAATAGTAATAATAATAATAATAATCTCAAATATATCACACAACAAATCTGTGAATTTCAAATTCCTATCTCAAATACTTATATTAATTTCTAAAATGTCTTAAGCTGTTTTGAAACACCCAAAATAAGAAAACTAGAAAGCAAACATTGATTTTTGATATATTTTCAGGACTGAATTAGAATTTTTGGTCTATTTCACAGATCATGTGCTTCAGAAAAAGGCCTTTGTCTTCACTATTAATTTATGAAATCGAAAACCGGTTTGAAGGATATTAAAAATCGATATTCTTGGCAAATTTTTATAAAAAATGTTCAAAATTGATTTTTAACAAAGTAAATTGGATATTTGTTGACCTTAATGTACTCGATATTTTAAAGTTCGGTTTAACAACAAGTAAATACTATATAATTATCATTATGACCGAGTTCGGCTAATTCAGCAAAAAAATAAAAAAAAAAATAAATAAAAATAAAATAAAATGTCTGGTTGTCGGGCTTTCTAGAAACTGTAAATCACTAATTTATTTCCACTAGCTCTTATATTGAAAGAGAGACACGGAACAACCATTGTTTACCAATAATAAATGCATTTGATATGCATTATCATCATGTTTATTATCGGCATTTGTATATAAGAAATGCTTCCTTGGATTTGTTTATGTGATTTACCGTAACTTTGTTATCTTTAAAATTTTACAGGGTTCTTTTATAACTAATATAGAATTTCCTATCACTTCGTAGAAGATAACAAATCACAGATGCTATAATATACACCATATATGCACTGTAGTATAAAAAAAGGACTGTGCATTCTTACATTTTAATTTTAAACCTGATTGAAAGATGTGCCAGATAATAAGCAAAAATGTTCACAATGTTGTTAAATATAGCATAAATGATAACTTTTTGCACATACTGCCTATATTATATGCCCTTTCAAAAAAATCTAATTGAATTTTTTTTCTTTAAATAAGATACAATGAATGTGTAAATGGTGTTTGAATGGGCCTAAATATAATTTGGGCATTTTTAAAATTCAAAATCGTATTTTTAATTATAAAAATATTAATATTCATATGCAAAATACACAATTACGAATTATGACCTACATTAATTTTGATATAGAAAAGAATCAGCATCGTCAGAAACGTGGGTATGTAAGTTCTTATGAATCATTATTCTTATCGTTATTTTGGTGATATAGAAAAATTTTACATTTTGACTGTATAAGTTGAACATCTCTTTATTATATTTTACATAAACCAGAAAAAAAAACTCTTAGGGGGAAAAAAAACCCCCGGAAACTTTTGACTATTGTACTTTTTATACTTTACAACTTTATAGATATTTATAGACATATTTTCTTTTATATCTCTTGTACTTGTGGATATATTTTCATAAACAATATACATTTCCGGGCTGATTTGATTCAACAAACGTGGGTGTTACTATTAAAAAAAAAGAAAGTTGGTACAACATTTAATATATAGACGGTCCCCAAACACTAATTCACGCATAACATTTAATAATGGAAATTATTACTACAATGGTTGATAGCAGTGTCCCTTTTACACGATTATTTGCGGCAAAATTAGTGGAGGGGAGATATAAATTTTTTTATGGCTGCATTTTATAATGAATGAGAATCATTTTAGCATAAAAATATCATAAATTGAGATTTTCATTACATTTTAAATTTTTGAAATACTGAGTCCTTTTAAAAAGTACTAAAGTACTAAAGAAAGATTTAAAGTTTAATGTATTGTACTTTTCAAAGTAAAATGTGTAGTAAAAGAACAACGTTTAGACAAAAGTATATTAAAAGAAAAGAAAAATAAATGATTCAAAATATTATAAGAATGGTAAATTTTCTTAAATTCAGTATTCAGCTAGAAAATTTAGAGCCTTTGTTATATACTGAATTATTTAAAATTATTTTATTATTATCATTATTGCTCCTGAAAAATTAAAAAGATTAATTTTGCAATTAAAAATTGTTTTATCTTATATATTATTTTGTATTACTTTTTCATGTATTGAACTATTAGATTTTTCATAAAGAGTGTTCTCATTTTTTTAAATTTTTCTCATTCAACAACACAAAACTTTCTAATCCATTCACGAGCTCATTTTTGTAAGTAAACACCTAAATTTGAAGTTACTATTATTTTTAGTGCCTAACAAGAGGAATTATAGGTAAATGATACACTTCAATTTTTCCATACTTTGGTAATTTAAAGGTACCTAGGTATAAAAAATCTCGTAAGAAATCTGGACTGATATGCATAAACAAAAAATGGTACTCTTCGGTTAGCCGGGCGCCAGTGAAATATATACCAGGTGAACCAAAAGTTCGTTAAAACTTTAAAAATTCATAAAAAAGGAAGAAATTGTGATAAATGAAGGATTTGCAAGAAAGGACTCATTAGGTAGCCGAATTTTTTTTTAAGCACAAAAAAAGTTTTAGTTAAAAAAGTCACCTGCCAAAAGTCAAAATCATAGTTTGAAAATTCTGAAAATTATCGTCGATAGAATAAGCTCGAAATCGTTGTTCCCAAAAGGAAGCAAAAAGATGAGGGGTTGTATCAAATATCTGTTGATTAGTGCCAAGATAGCGTACGCAATATTGAACGTACTACTACACTGCTCAAAACAATTAAAGGATATTTAAAATTTTATATAAAATAAAGATATAAACGAAATTTTTTTTGCCGAAACTAGAAGAAGAGAATCACAAATGCAAATTTTTCTGGTTTTCAAACTGTGGAGTATGCAAATTTTGAGTTCGACGTCAAAAACGTCGCTTCAGCGGCAGCGAATGAAATTTGACTTTCAACTGGATAAAAGAGAATGAAGACAAGGATGATCGGCATTCAGTGATTGCTTTGTTTCGATGAGTACAATGTCTCAGCGAAGTCATTTGACAGATTCAGAAGCTTGGAGAATTGTTGGTAGGTTAGAAGGGGGCCAAACTCAAGCCGAAGTAGCGCGAGCCATTGGAGTGTCACAAAGTGTCATTTCCAGTATCTGGAACCGTTTTTTAGAGAGTGGATGTGCAGGCCGAAGACCAGGGCAAGGTCGTAGACGGGCAACAACGCCCAATGAAGATCGGTATTTAGCGTTAACAGCTCGGAGACACCGAAACATGAACGCTACTCTTCTCCAACAACACTTTCGCTCGGCTACAGGCACCACGATTTCAACTCAGACTGTCCGAAACTGGCTCCATGCTGTAGGTCTGTATGCTCGCCGACCGATGGTATGTGTTAGATTAACATCAAGGCATCGTCGCGACCGCAGGGAGTGGGCAACCCAGCATGTCAACTGGCGGAGAAATGAATGGAGCAATATTCTGTTTTCTGACGAGTCCCGTTTTTCTGTGCATCCGAATAATAGGCGTATTTTCATCTGGAGGGACCGTGGCAATAGGAATAATCCTGCGTTCGTGCACGAAAGTGTCAGATTTGGCGGTGGAGGAGTGTTGGTGTATGGTGGCATCTCCATTGACGGGCGCACTGACCTCTACATCATTCGAGATGGAGCTCTGACTGGTCGCCGATATAGGGATGAGATCCTCAGACCTATTGTAGTCCCTTACGCTGCAGCAATCGGAGATAACTTCATTTTAATGGACGATAACTGCAGGCCACATCGTGCAAAGCTGGTGGAGGATTTCCTTTTCGAGGAAGGAATCGTTCGAACGGAATGGCCAGCGTGTTTCCAGCGTCCCAATCGAGCACGTTTGGGACGCTCTAGGAAGACGAGTTTCTGGCCGCCAACAACCCCCACAAACTCTCCAAGAACTGGAAAGAGCTCTTCTGGAAGAGTGGGGCAGAATACCTCAACTCGTCATTAATAGCCTCATTGAGTCCATGCCTCAAAGGTGTTCAACGTCGCTGGCCGCCCGTGGAAACCATACCCCCTACTGAAAATGATTTTCTTTGAAGAAAACACCTTTTCTTATTCTTTTTTTCTCATATGCACAAATTGTGTTTTTTTCCTTTTGTACACAAATGCGCAATAAAATGCATTTTTTTCTGCCAAACATGTGTAATTTATTCCCATATAACCTACTATGTCTGTCGACCATGTATCAATCAGCTAAAAAGTTTCCCAGATACAAAATCCACCTAAAATTGCAATATCCTTTAATTGTTTTGAGCAGTGTATATTTGGATACAACCCCTCATATATTTGCTTCCTTTTGGGAATAACGGATTTCGAGCTTATTCTATCGACGATAATTTTCAGAATTTTCAAGCTATGATTTTGAGACTTTCACAAAAGTTGCTCTATATACTTAGCTAATACATTAGGCATATTATATTTTGATTGCATTCGCGCATGCGCAGCGAAACATTTTTATTAAACCTGCTCATTTTTCATCCTATTTTTATTATTTTTTAATTCTGATTGCAGAGTATTATGTACAATGTTGTTTGTCAAATTTTCTGAAAAGAACTTTTTTTTATATTAAGAACTCTGCAAATTATAAGCAAAAAACTAGGCGAAATTTGGTGCTGTTTTTATAAAAACCTTAATTTCTCTACGAGTATACATGCTATCCTCATAAAAATGAACACAGTATATTGCAATAAGCCACTTATTAATAATCTCGAGTTTGATCGCCTTTGCTACATTAGTTTTTGCAGGGTTATCCAAAAGATATTCGTTCTTTTTCAATTTGTTGACAGTCCCCTAAGGAGTTTCGTAAAACAATCTTCACGGAAATATATAACCTAGACAATACTGTTTACACACCGGCAGTTTCAGGTTAATTCCTCATGTATTTTTCTAGAAAGTTAACAAAATGTCTAAAATCGCAAGTGGCCGGTCACCTTTGGCTATATAGTGTATATGTATATATATATATATATATTTTACTGGCGCCCGGCTAACCAAAAATATCCAAAAAAGTTTTAACTGATATATATATATAAATTTTGTAAATTCTGGTGTCAGTCGATAATTTCATCATTTTAAAAATAGACTTACTCAGCGCCGGAAAGGGTTAACTTGCAGGTTTCTTGCGTGTACTTTGTTTTTATAAGTAATAAAAATTCATGTTTTCTGTGACGTCAGGAGAATGTGAGTTATTTGTTTTGGAAATTCATTAATAAAAAAAAAAACTTTTTTGGATTGAATATTTTAACTCTTGAACTATTAATATTTAAAGTTTGTGTATTTTAATAGTTCATATCCAAATCACCGTGTTTAATTTTGCTAATGTAAACAAATATAAGCAAATAACGAGCTGTGTGGTGAGTGATTCCTGTTTAACTTTCGCGTATTGAATATTTTAATTCCAGTAGTAATAATATTTATTTTTTTTTTAAATTTTAATAGTTCATATCAAATCACCGTCTTTAAATTTGCTGTGAGCAAACAATGAGCTTGTGTGGTAAATCATTAATTTTTGAGATTCAGCGAAAGTTTGTTTGAAGTGATCCGGCAATGGCAACAATGATAGATTAGTTTGTTTTGAGATGTTTTATATGCTTTAGATAAATTTTGTTGTTTTTAGCGAACAGAGAAATTTTACTTTTTGCTTAATTATTTTAATACTACATGGCAGATTTTGAGACGTTTCTTGAAAGGAGACGTCGTTTAAATAGAGACAGCATGCGACGTCACAGAAGTAGGGTCAGCGATGAAAGACTGAAAACTAGGCAACAAATAGTTGCTGCGAATGGACATGCTGTTGCACATAATGTTGAGCATCACTACTCTGGTCCTATGAATATAAAATGTCAGTTTTGCAAAGTATTGCATTTTGAAATTGAAAAACCAACAGATGGTATGTTTAACTTTTGTTGTCATAAAGGGCATGTGAAATTAATGCTTAGACAACAGTTCTCTGCCCCTTTACAGAGCAAAATGTGTAATCCACACGATCCAGATTACACAAATTTTAAAGAAAAAATCCGTCAATATAACGGCTTAATTTGTATTATGAAAAACATCACAAAATTTATCAGCCAACCGCGGGAAAAGAAATTGTAAATTTAGTCATTCAGTCGCGGGAAAATATCGTCAAAATTTGTCAACTGGCCATGTAAAAAAAAAATTGGAAAATTCGTTAGTTAGCTGCGTGAAAAGTAATCGCGAAATACGTCCAGCGGTTGTGTGAAAAATAAAAAAAACCTGCGTTCAAAATACGTTTTTTGAACAGCACACAAGAGTGCCCCCCCCCCTTTTTATTAAATTCCCACCCGGCAGCCCTTTTGTTCTACAGTCAGCACTAAATCTATATATGTTTCTTTTTTCTTCGATCTGTAATTTGTCCTCTGTTTTGTCATCTTATTTAGATCATATTACAAATTTGATGAGAGGCCCATGCATTAATCAGGTCCTGAATTTAACGTTTCAGATCAGTTTTCCTGTTTGTCGATGAATAGTATACGAATATTTTTTATCAATTATTAAAAATTTTAAGTGAAAACCCCGAATTCTACCCACCGTCCTATGGACGGGGATTTGCACTAGTAGATTTATATTCGCCAATGTCAAATTCTCGCCAAGTTTGGAGACACTTGACGAAATATCGCCAAATTTTGCGAGAAAAATATGTTGCCATAAATGAAGCCAACATGTTTTCCAGTAAAATTAGCTAAAATCTTAAAACCAAAGAATAGGAAGGATCTTTTCCTGCCGGTACCGGCCAAAATGACATTTCGTAGTTTAGTATACATCGGCTGCTCGCATCCAGATAACCCGACAATTTGCAAGCAGCTGACGTACAGCAGAATGACAAAAAATATTGATTGTATTCGCAGTGTAAAAGCGAATTTTGAAGTATTCACATGTGTGAGATAGAAGAAAGTTTTGGGATTGGCACATCCGGCTACTTGTAATTGGAATTATACCTCTAAAGATATAGTTGTTTAGGAATTACACTGTTAAAAATAGCTGTTGCTTTACGGTGCTTTACTGTATAATTTACTGTATATTACCGTATTACTGTAAATATTGCGCTTACCCGTTAAAAATCAGTTATTGCCAGTAAAATTCTGTCATTGACCGTAACTGATCATTTTTACAGGATTATCCCTGGTCCAACAGTCATTTACGGCCAAGAGAGAAAGAAATACAGGCTGTTACTGTCTTGTACGGCAGATCACGGACAATTTTAGTAAATCACCGTTATTCGCTACCGCAAACCGTAATCCAACAGTGGATTACAGTCAGCTCATATCAGTAGTTTGATTTTGGAAAATGGCAACGAACGCCGCGCGCCATGTTTGATGCTTGTTTTGTTTATCTGCACACGAGGAAAAGCAATAAGAATGTTGAAGACGTCTGTTTTGGTAGAAAACATTTTCATGTCCCGTATTTTTTTGCTTCAATGTATGAACAAAAATGTGATCAATTCCAGTCATGCTGGCATGTAGCTCTTGGAAATACCTCCTAATTTATTAACAAATTAATTATCACATGAGCGAGGACGCCATGAATATAAAGATACAGTGATTGGCCTATTCAGTGATTACAGTATTAGGATCCTGGCCTGACTGTTCCAGTACCGGATTAATTCAGGTATTTGTATGTCTGGTTATCTAACCTTATTAATTTTAATATCAATGTTTATGTATATAAAAAAATTAGAGCAAGAAATATTTGTTTTATGGATAGAAATTGCATTAGAAAACATTACATAAACAAACCTTAAAGTTTTCAGCTTTTTCACTGAAAACAGTTTTTTAAAAGTCTCATTTTTGGTCGACGAGAAACTATGACTTGCGAATTGGGGGGGGGGGGTTAACAGATAAAATTTTAATGCTATATGAATTCTGTGCTTTAAAATTTTCCTTAATGCTTTATATTAACATTTTTTATATAAAACAGTAGTAAAAGAGTAATGATATACGCTTGAAAACTGATTTTATGAAGCACAACAAAATAATGAGAAAATAAAAAGCACTAAACTAAAATTCATTATTTTATAAATTGTACTTTATACTCGTAATGCAATGCACATGCAAATTTTGTTATAATATCTTTGATTTTGCCTGGTCTCTGGATTACCAATTTACTTTGGTGTAGCTTGTCTCTAATGTGACCTTGTGCCATTAAACCGCATACAACCCAACCAACTGTACTATCAGTTTAAATATTATAATGCTGCAATTTGATTTTCTATCTTATGATTGAACTCTGTGTATATTTGTTATTTACTAAGCAAATTCAAAATAGTTTTTTATGGGCCATATTTGGACTGAGCTTAGCTGATTCTTATTCTTAAGTAGTAATAATTTTGTATTCTTAAACAGCAACTAAAAAATCTTATCAACTGATATCAGTATATATTTTAAAATAGAAATTCAATCGTAAACTCCTTGGGAGGAGATGAGGAAGGCATATTTCGCATCTCACGATCTGTTGGTGTCAAGAATTTTATAATTATAGCCAAATTTGCTTGTATACTTCTGACTTAATTTTTGTTAAACTTAACAGATTTTTTTTCATATAACATTTTTTAACAAATTTCTAGATATTTTCAAGTGACAGGATGACTAAGATTACAATGTTTTTCCTGCGATTGACTGACAAATTTTATTTTTTCCTGTGATAACAAATTTTGTGTTATTTTAAGCACACGTTTCTAAAATTCTTAAAAAAATTACCATGAACGACAAAATTTACTATCGCAGAAAAATGAAAATGTCATTTAATGTAACACCGCACTTCATTTATCATACAGAAACTCTTAAAAATGATTTTTGTTCAGTATTATGTCTTTACTATAAATAATATCTGCAATGTCAACATTCTTAGATACTTTTGAGGTAAATATATTCAATGTTTGATACTGTAATTTTAAGTAAAAAAAAAAAAGAAATGTAAACAATAAAATTTCTTGTTACAATAAGTAAAAAAAGCAAGGGTGCAAAAATCTAGACGCCAATGGGCTGATTCCCACCACTAAATTTTATTAGTATTCTACATCAAATTTTATTAGTATACTTCGCCTAAATTTTATCAGTGTTCTTATTAGGCGAAGAATACTAAACATTTAGTGGTGGGAATCGATCCATTGGCGCCTAGATTTTTGCATCCCTGAAAAAAAGAATGATTAATTTTCATCTAGGTCATAGGTGAAACTTTATTCTGCTATATTGTTATGTCAGCAGGGGTCGATGCAGATTTTTTTTTTCTTGAGGCCCATTTTGTGAAATGTATTATATTTTTGTGAAAAATAACATTTTGTAATGAAAGTTGCAATCGAGTTAATCAAATTTGAACCAGGCATTTATAAACAAAAGCTTTTTTAAATCCTTTTGCTGAAAGTTTTTTAACTGATGAACTTGTTTGTTTACAAATTACTACACATTTTAAAACATCACAAAATAATAAATAGTAAGTTTTTATAGAACTGAATTTTTTGAAGGGGCCCATTTTATCAAATTGATTTTTGTGAAGGAGTTGATTTTTGTTCGATTGACTGACAAATTTATTTTTTCCTGTGATAACAAATTATGTGTTATTTTAAGGAGACGTTTCTAAAGTTTTCAAAAAAATTACCACGAGCGACAAAATTTACTATTTCAGAAAAATGAAAATGTCATTTAATGTAACACCGCACTTCATTTATCATACAGAAACTTTTAAAAATGATTTTTGTTGAGTATTATGCCTTTACTATAAATAATATTTGCAATGTCAATAATCTTAGATACTTTAGAGGTAAATATAATCAATGTTTGATACTGTAATTTTGAGTAAAAAAAAATTGTAAACTGTAAAATTTCTTGTTACAATAAGTAAAAAAAGAATGATTAATTTTCATCTAGGTCATATGTGAAACTTTATTCTGCTATATTGTTATGTCAGCAGGGGTCGATGCAGGGTTTTTTTTTCTTGAGGCCCATTTTGTGAAAAGTAAAGGTTATTTTTGTGAAATTTGTTATATTTTTGTGAAAAATAACATTTTGTAATGAAAATTGCAATCCAGGTAATCAAATTTGAACCAGGCATTTATAAATAAAAACTTTTTAAAATCCTTTTGCTAAAGTTTTTTAACTGATGAACTTGTTTGTTTACAAATTACACATTTTAAAACATTACAAAATAATAAATAGTAAGTTTTTATAGAACTGTATTTTTGAAGGGGCCCATTTTATCAAATTGATTTTTGTTCGATTGACTGACAAATTTTATTTTATCCTGTGATAACAAATTATGTGTTATTTTAAGCAGACGTTTCTAAAATTTTCAAAAAAATCACTACGAACGACAAAATTCACTATCGCAGAAAAATGAAAATGTCATTTAATGTAACACTACACTTCATTTATCATACAGAAACTCTTAAAAATGACTTTTGTTCAGTATTATGCCTTTACTATAAATAATATTTTCAATGTCAATAATCTTAGATACTTTAGAGGTAAGTATATTCAATGTTTGATACTGTAATTTTGAGTAAAAAAAATTGTAAACAGAAAAATTTCTTGTTACAATAAGTAAAAAAAAATGAATGATTAATTTTCATCTAGGTCATATGTAAAACTTTATTCTGCTATATTGTTATGTTAGCAGAGTTCAATGCAGGTTTTTTTTTTTTTTTTTTTTTTTTTTTTTTTTTCTTAGGCCTATTTAGTGAAAAGTAAAGGTTATTTTTGTGAAATTTGTTATATTTTTGTGAAAAATAACATTTTGTAATGAAAATTGCAATCCAGGTAATCAAATTTGAACCAGGCATTTATAAACAAAAACTTTTTAAAATCCTTTTGCTGAAGTTTTCCTCTGATGAACTTGTTTGTTTACAAATTACACATTTTAAAACATCACAAAATAATAAAATAATAGTAAATTTTTATAGAATAGAATTTTTTGAAGGGGCCCATTTTGTTAAATTGATTTTTGTGAAGGGGCCCATTTTGTTAAATTGATTTTTGTGAAATGTGTGTTATACACATTTTAAAACATCACAAAATAATAAAATAATAGTAAATTTTTATAGAATAGAATTTTTTGAAGGGGCCCATTTTGTTAAATTGATTTTTGTGAAGGGGACCCAAATAGGACCCAAATTTTTGTATTGTTAGTCTATCGAAGGGCCCCTCTGGGTAAAAAAGGGTGGGGGAAGCTATTAGAATTGAGTGCAGTTATAATTCATACGGGACACTATATTTTTTACCAAAACCTGTATCGAATTCATTAAAACCCGTCTGTCCCAAAAATGTTTAAGTCCGCCAATTAAAATTAATGAATGATCATTTTTAATTACCATTTTTAAATAATTATTCTTTCACTTCTACTGCATACACCCATATTCAAACTGCGTGCTGTAGTGGAAAAAAAATTTTGCTTAAAAAAATTTCTTAAGTTTGCCAATTAAAATTAATTAATCACCAATTTTAATTACTATTTTTCATTTGCATCTACCATTCTACTACAGATTCAACCTGCATACTCTCGTTAAGAAAAAAAAATTCGCCAAAATTTCTTAAGTTCTCCAATAAAAATTAATCACCAATTTTAATTAAACCATTATTAACTTTTAAAATTCACCTCAAATATACTCTAACATGTATACCGAATAGCCTACTCTAGTTTAAAAAAAAGAAAATTGCAAAAATTTCTTAAGTTCTCCAATTAAAATTAATTAATATTTTAATGACCATTATTTTTAAATGCAATTCACAAACCAGACTTCGAAAAATATTTTCAAACACCCTACCCTACTATAGTTGAAAAAAAAATGGCTTTGTAATTTTCTAAATTCCCCAATTAAAATTTAAAAAAAAAAAATTCTAATTCGCTAAAATAAATCTGTTGACATTCACCTCGTCCACCAATTCTCCGCGAAAAAAAAAAAAAAAATTGCTTCGAAATTTTCTAAGTTTCCCAATTAAAATTAATTAAAATAAACCCCTAATCAACCATCCTTATCACCCTCCTCCACCGCACAGTCACTTTTACGCCTTCATGACGCTACACAGCGCACAGAGGTCATACAGAGGTTACGCCGCTGGCCTAGAACCGCTTTTATACATACCGCTATTATATAACAATAAAAAAAAAATCACGAATCTGTTGAAAGAAAAAAAGAAAAAATTAGCCAATTTCGTCGATCGATCGCGGAAAAAACGCAACGTTCGCTGATCGATCGCGGAAAAACGCAAAGTTCATCGATCGATCGCAGATAAAACGCAAAGTTCGTCGATCTGTTGCGGAAAAAGCGGAAAGTTTGTCAATCAGTCGCTTAAAAAACAGAAAGTTCGTCGAAATGTCGTGGAAAGAATGCAAAGTTCGTCGATCTACGTGGAAAAACGTAAATTTCGTCGATCTGTTGCAGAGAAAGCGGAAAGTTCGTCAATCTGTCGCTTAAGAAACAGAAAGTTTGTCGATCAGTCGCTTAAAAAACAGAAAGTTTGTCGATCTGTCGCAGAAAAAACACAAAGTTCGTCGATCTGTCGTGAAAAAACACAAAGTTCGTCGATCTTTCGCGAAAAAAACGCAAAGTTCGTCGATCTTTCGCGAAAAAACGCAAAATTCGTCGATCTGTCGCGAAAAAAACGCAAAGTTCGTCGATCTGTCGCGAAAAAAACGCAAAGTTCGTCGATCTGTCGCAAAAAAACGCAAAGTTCGTCGATCTGTCGCGAAAAAAAACCGCAAAGTTCGTCGATCTGTCGCGAAAAAAAACGCAAATTTCGTCGATCTGTCGCAGAAAAAAACTCAAATTTCGTCCATCTGTCGCGAAAAAAACGCAACGTTCGTCGATCTGTTGCGGAAAAACCGCAAAGTTCGTCGATCTGTCACAGAAAAAACACAAAGTTCGTCGATCTTTCTCTTAAAAAAGAGAAAGTTTGTCGATCTATCGCTTAAAAAAGAGAAAGTTTGTCGATCTATCGCTTAAAAAAGAGAAAGTTCGTCGATCGGTTGTGGGAAAAAAATCACGAAATTTATCGTTCGGTTGCAGGTAATTAAATAACGCAAATTTCTCCTGAAAATGATTGAATTTTTTGGGCAGGAGGCGAAATTTTGAAATCCCGCCCACGATACCTCTTTGGGCGGGATTTCAAAATTTTCGGCGCGAATCCCGCAATCCCGCCCTGAAATTCAAGCCCTGTACATATGTATTTATATATGTACATGTATCACTGCCACCCGGCTAACCGAAAAGTACCCTTTATTCTGCTATATTGTTTTGTCAGTACATTTTTTTAAGCACTCGTTTTTAAAATACTCAAAAAAAAAAAAAACCTGACAAAATACACAATTACTGAAAAAAAAAATTACTTAATGTACATCTGCGCATCATTTATCCTTCAGAAACTCTAAAAATGATTTTTGTTCAGTATTAATACCTTTACTATAAATAATTGCTATGTACAGCAATGTTACAGGTCCTTTTGAGGTAAATATTTAATGGGTACTTTTCGGTTAGCCGGGCGCTAGTGATATATGTACATACATAAATATATATGTATATACATATATATACATATACATACATACATATATATATATAATATATATATATGTGTGTATATATATACATGCATATATATCACTGGTGCCCGGCTAACCGAAAAATAGCATTTAATGTTTGATACTTTAATTTTTAGTAAAAAAAAAAAAAAAAAATTGTAAATATTTTCTTGTTAAAGAAAATATTTTTTTAAAAATAATACAAAATATTAGAAAACAACAAAAAATAAAATATTATAATTTAAAATGAATTTTTTTACACTTATGTATAAATATAAAAGTATTTAAATCTACAAACCACGGTAATAAGTGGCCGTTAATTTAACAGAAGTGGATACTAAACATACAGTCTCTTCCGGTCGCTGCATACTAATGCAAATATTGAATTGTAACCTTTAATTGACATTATTCAAATAAATATTTCCTGGTATATACAGTGGACTCTCTCTATCTGAACACTCTCTAATGTGAACACCCCGGTATTATGAACACTTTCTGACGGTCCCGGCGAAACTCCATAGACTTAACAAAAGATGAACTCTCTGTATTCTGAACACCCTCTAATCTGAACACCCCACTATTATGAACGCTACTTTTGATCCCCATTCTAACACGTCTCTCCGTAAACTGAACATGTGTTTGCAGTCGGAATGCGGGGAATTCCTGCATCATGGAAATTCGGAAAAACTGTTGCAGGAAAATAAAAGTGTTAAATGAACTCTATTTAAAAATAAAGAAACAAAATAATTTCTAGATTTTAAGATCTACCCAATACTGAAATTTGTTTGTATAATTCGGATAAAATCTTCAGTTAACAAAACATTTATGATAACAAAAAGAAAAAAAAAATCGAAAGAATATTTTTGTCTTTACCTTACGTATTCTCAACTAACTAGAACATTCTTATATTTTTAATAAACAAAAAAGTGCAGTTATGAAATTGTTGCCATTTCAGAAAAAGTAAATCATGGTAATCAAATTAAACGAAATGATCAAAACAATCAATTTTTATGCAAAGAGATACAAGAAAAAATAATGTAAAAAACATGTCACGTGATTCCCCCTCTCCGGAGCTGAGATAAAAATAGAAAGATTACGCAACAGAAATGCCCACCCCCCAATGACAAATAACAGACAACAGGTGTTAGAGGGAGAGGTTAAAAAAGGATTGTGGTTTCTTTTCTGCCCAAGTGGTTGGCAGCATTATCGCTTCTGTTTCTTTCTTCCTTTTTGGTCGGCAAAGGTAACATTTTTTCGCCATTTCACTATTGTTGCAGGGAAAGAAGCACAGCATTTACGCAGATATGTCAGAAATAAGTAGGAAAACAAAACGGAAAGAACTAAAGCTTCAGAAAAATACGAAGTTTTTCAAAAATTAAAATAAAAAGTAAGTCAAAGGAAAATTGCATCTGAATTTCGAATTTCAGTAGGTCAAGTCAACGCCATCAGCAAGAAAGAGAAAGAAATCATAGCCGCTTTTGAAGCAAATAAACCTTCCTCAAAGTGTAGAATTTTCGAAAGAAAACTAGAAACGAGAACATAAACAATCACGTCTGGAAGTTTTTTTGCCAAATGAGAACAAAGAATCATCCTGTCACTGGACCCCTGCTAAAGCAGTTTGCTCTGGATTTTGCAGAAAAGGAGAAAATCACAGAATTCAAGGCATCAGAAGGATGGCTGATTCGCTTCAAAAGTAACATTGAATTCAAAATAATCAATGGTGAAGCTGCAGACGTAAATATCGACAGAGTGGAGGAATGGAAAAGAAAGCTTCTTGATATAACGAAGGATTTCAATGCCGATGAAACCGGCATGTTTTTCAGAGCTCCTCCAAATAAAACCATAGCAGAAAGAAGCGAAAAATGCGTGGGCAGAAAAATGTCAAAAGAAAGACTTACCATCATGCTCTGTGCCACTTTACGGGTGAGAAGCTCAAACCACTTGTGATCGGAAAAAGTGAAAAACCACAATGCTTCAAAAATGTGAAGATAGGATCATTGCCTGTACACTATAAATCAAATCGAAAAGCCTGGATGACATTCACGATTTTCTCACAATGGTTGGAGGGCATTAACGAGATGATGAAGAGAGAAGAAAGAAAAATTCTTCTTTTTGTGGATAATGCCAGATCACACCCAAATGTGCAGCTGAGCAACGTGAGCCTGAAGTTACTGCCGCCGAACTGTACTTTTATAATCCAACCACTGGATCAAGGAGTAATCAAGACCTCTAAAGCTCACTACCGAATTCAGTTCTTGAAGAAAATGTCCGTGGTGATGGAGGATGCAAATTCAGCAACCGAATTAATGAAGAAGGTCAATGTCATGGATGCTGTACATTGGATATCAATGGCTCGGAATGAAATAACCCCCTACACCATCCAAAAATGCTTCTACAAAGCTGGATTTTCATGTGAGAATGAGCAATCAAGGACAGAGGACCAAGAAGCTACAGCTGTGATTGACTTCGGGTCAATTCTTCAGGAGCTTCATACTGAAATTGAACCTGGAGCTTATCTCGAAGCCGACGGAAACCTTCCTGTTTGCGAAAACACCATTGAAGAGGAAGAGGGTAGTGAAGACGAAGCAGAACCAGAAGAGTCCAATGAAAGAAGAACTACGATTACCTTCAAGCAATATGGCCAAGGGATTCAAGACCTGTTGAACTATGCGGCTGAACATCACCCGGAAGCCTTTCCACTTCTTAAACAACTAGATAACATGTACACTGCACAAGCATACACAATGCAAAAACGGACTAAAATTACTCACTTTTTTAAGTACCGTATATACTCGTGTATAAGCCGACCCCTAAATTCGAGATGAAAACAGGTTTAATACCAATATTTTACAATAGTTTTCTTGGCCTTAATAATGTACAATAAAATTAGATGAAATAAGGTGTATGAAAAACCATTCTGAATTACTGGTATTAAACTTGTTTTCATCTCGAATTTAGGGGTCGGCTTATACACGAGTATATACGGTAATGTACCTATTATGTTTTCAAGTAATGTAATTGTATGTTTTGTAAAAATTTTTTAATATAACTTTTTTGATAGTTTCTAAATTGAGCATCTCCATCTCGGTAACTTGTATGGTTAACCAGGCTAAGTATTCCACACCGTCTATAAACTCAATACATAGTAGTAATAGTAATGCATTTCCCAATCTCCCTCTATACTGAACACCCCATAATCTGAACATTTTTGGTCGGTCCCATGAGTGTTCAGAATAGAGAGAGTCCACTGTATATATATATATATATTGTATCATTTTAGGTGGAACCACTCTTTCCATGAACAACGTAGCATCGCTGAAAAGTTTGATCATCAATTGAAGACTATTATCTCCGGATTGGGGTAAGCTGGAAACCTGTTCTAAATTTTGTTTAATTTGAGTACTCATACATCTCATTCGGTTCAGTGGTTCAGGAATTATGACTCAAAAACCATCCTCTACTTTCGATTCTCATATCTTTAACAAGCCAGACTTTGTCAACTGAACCATCCCCCCCCAAGTTGAAATCTAAAATTTGTGCATTCTCGCCTTAATATAGATAGCGTGGATTTAAATGAGCAATCTAAGACCTTTTTTATGTAATTATGTCAATTACTTAATGAGTTAAATTGTCAATTTCATATGTTCAAATGATTCATGGTAGTACTCATTCCGGCTAGAATTACTGCAAAAATCAAAAGGGGCGAGCAAAGCGAGGTGGGACCGCGTAGCGGTCTCAATGAGAATCGCTTCGCAATTCACAGGGGTTTTGCGAGCGTTAGCGAGTAGGGGGCTGAGCCCCCTAATTCTATTTAAAAAGAACCCAAAGTGTATCGAATCCAAGCAGTTTTGACAGATAGGGCAAAACTTTTAAGAATCTTTCCCGACCAATGGTATTCCAGCTTTTCATTATTTGTGTTTTGTTTTAAAGCTGATTTTTAATTGGCCACTGATAGTAATGATTTATAATATGAGTTTTAGTACAATTAGCGCTTGCACAATGGAAAATTGAAATGTATATGGTAGACATGGTAACAAAGAGAATGTTATTTATAAGTCACAAGTAAAGTTACAGTTTAAATAGATCTTAATTTCTTTTGTTTATTGTTTATCCTGTATTAAATGTATTTTATGTAAAGTTATGCGCACATAATTTAATTATCTGTTACACTGGATTGTAAGCATTCATATAGAGTATTAATACCCTTGATATAATTTACAGAGTTATAATACCTTTAAATTAAACTTTATTTTAATTCACATTTAACTAAGCTCATTGTATAATTATTGCTTGCCTCCCAGCATATAAACAAACATTTTATCTATTAATTTTATGAATGTTAGATTAACATGCTTATTAAGATTATTTAATTATTCAAATTTTCGTATTCAACAACTCTCCAACTCCATCATGTATTATATCATTTGATAGGTCTTTTCCTTAGTGCTCTACCGTTTAGTCTTGCTCACTCCCCCCCCCCCTCCCTGTTGTCCCTGGACACGCAGTTGATTTATTTTTGTCCAGTTTTTGGCAAATTTTCCTGTTTGTAGGATCATTTTAATTCAGGTGCGATCTTTAGGCCATTGCCTACTTATTTTTCTCCTACTTCACCTTCCCGTCTCCCCTCCAATTTTTCTCCTTTAACTTATACTTTTTGTTAAATTTTCATATCCCCCCCCCCCTCTTCTGACATATCATTGGAGAACTCCTGGTCTTAGCTTTCACACAGGCACCCACATCTACTCATTAACACTGCTGTACATTTATACCTGTGTTCTATAACTATGTCATGTTTCCTTTTATTATTTTTCACTCGTCGTTATTCATCTGTAATAAATATATTGCATTTTCATACATAGTTGAGTTAAAGAATATGACTATCTGTCAAATTGTACAGTTTAATACTACATTAGCATTTTTTCACCCAAATAAATATGCAAGAAATATGGGGAGATTTTCTTTTCTTTTAGATTTTAATAGAAAAATTTCTGACAGTCATATTTTGGATGAAGAGAAATCAGTGACTGTAAGCCCGGATAAATTAACAGATAACCGTTGAGCAAGGCTTTTGTGGCATCTACTTTTGCAGACGATCTGGTACCACATAAAGATTTAATACTTAATGTATCACCACCACCACAAGATTCCAAGAGTTCCTGTAAAATTTGCCATTTGTGAGTAGATGAAAAAAAAACTTGTGTATGTTCAGAATAAAGAATTAGCTCCAACAAGATTCAGTGAACGTGAAAATGGTACAAAATCTGCTAAGGGCAATGATACTTTAATTCTGTCTTGTAATCCAGAACTCATCAAAAACATCACATGTGGAAAATGCAGCCAAGTCTCATGATTCTTTTAGAAGTTTCAGGTTCCTAGGCAAGCACTAAGTTAGGGGGGGGGGGGTATCAAAAGTGCTTCCAAGAAAGGTGCTATCGATCTGAGATATTACTTTATATTTGGCATAATAGTGTTTAAGATACAAAGACAAAACTAAAAACTTAAAAAAATTCCAACAAATCAAAAAAATTTTTTTTTTTTTTTTTTTTTTTTTTGATGACCAGATTTTTTAAATTTTCCTTTCTTTTGATCCTTTAAACTACCCTTAATTCTTCTGCCAGTTGCGGGGAAAAATGTGAAATTCATTGACCACTCTTGGAAAATAATTTGCAATTTTCGCTAATTGGTCGCAAGAAAAAGGCCATAATTTGTCAATCGGTTGATGGAAAATATCTCAAAATTTGGCAATCGGTTGAGGGTAAAAAGACATGATTGTGGAGAAAAAAATTCCGAAATTCCTCGATTGGTCACGACAAAATATCGGAGGGCCAGTTAATTGAGGCGAAAATCTAAAAAATTTTGCAAAATTCATCAATTGGATGCAAGGAAAAATGACTAAATTCGGCAGTTGATTGTGGAAAAAAATCATGAAATCCTTTAACCAGTTGCAGAAAAAAATGTAAAATTTGTCGATCAGTTTCAGAGGAAAGGGTGCAAAGTTTGGTAATCGGTAAAAGAAAAATGCCTCAATTCACTAATCAGTCACGTGTAAAAGCACACAAAATTCAGCAGTGGATCGCCAGAAATATTCCCAAAATTCATTAGTCAGTCGCAGGAAAAAAATTGTGAAATTCATCAATCAGTCGCAAGAAAAAATCCGGAAATTCACCAGTCAGTCGAGTGAAAATTCTCAAAAGTGTTCCGAAAGTCGTCTGCAGATTGGGGGAGAAATCACAAAATTCTTCCTAAAGGCTGCAAAATTTGCCAATTGGGAAAAGAAAAATATCTCAATTTGCCAATTAGTTGCAGTTAAAAGCATACGAAATTCGGCAGTGGATCATGAGAAATATTTCCAAAATTCTTCAATCGGTCACAAGAAAAAATCATGAAATTCAGCAGTCAGTCGAATGAAAAATCTCAAAGATTTTGCGAATTTCGTCTGTATATCAAGGGAGAAATCGCAAAAGAAAAATACATCAAAAAACATGAAATTCATCCATCGGTCCAAAGAAAAGATAGTGAAAGTCGTTAATTGATCAAAGAAAAAAATCACGAAATTTGTTAATCGTTCTTAAGAAAAGATCGCAAAATTTGTCAGTCGAGGGAAATGTGGGAAAATTTGTCAATCAGTTGTGGGAAAATTCATCAGTCAGTCGCAGGAAAAGTATCGCAAAATTCTACCGATTAATGGAGACTCTAAACAGACCAGTTCAACAAAATATGCCTTTTGAATAGGATGCAAGAGCGCCCCTTTTAAAAACTGTGTGTCTGTTTTTAAAAATTCCTGCCCACTGGTCCTTTTGGTCTAGTATCAACACTATTTTCTTCACATACTTTGCAGATCTTGGCGATCAAATCAAAAATTTGAAATTCATGGTGCAGTGTAGTTGCTTACAACAAATGTTACTCATAACCTGTTAGATAACATGTATTCAGTAATGAAAGAAGAGCTCATGATGAGCTCAAATGAAATTTCTTACCACTCATTGACACTAGTGGACTATTGAGTTCTGTCATATATGCTAATTAATCCATTTTGTTTTGGCTTTAAAGATAAGAAAAACAATAAAGGGTTTATAAAGGACAAAAAGTTTTTCTTCATGAATGTTATTTTGTAGACGTTCTATGCATGTGTTATTGAGGAGTTTAATATCTGCTATCTGTTATAATTTGATAATTACGAGATTAGTTGTTCATTCGATTATGGCTTGATGTATTTACAATAATGTTATTTTTTAAAAGATGTGATACTATTAATATTTTTGTTCTTTATTTTCAGAGCTTTTTTGGACAGCAATCCTGAAAAAAGTTCAAAAGCAAAGAAAAAAAACTATAAAATCGTGTAATTATAAATAAAGTCAGGAAGTTGATGACAAAATTAGCAGCATTTAGATGGCATATTGTATAAAATCTGTCTTATCTTATGTAAATTATATACAGAATAAATAATTTCAGAGTTGCTGAATTAAATTCTTTATTTTTGTTGACTGTGAATTTTTTAAAATTATTTAAAAGAATGTTTGTTTTTAATATGTGTGATGAAATATTTTAAAGATTTTTCTCGAACAGTTCTTAGAAGATCATTCCTTGTTATATTAAAATTTTTCCTGAAATTAAGATTTAGTTTTTTAGTTTGAAAATTGATGAAATTGTTGGTTATTTCAGGATGTTCTGGACATTTATAAATTAGTCATGGAACAAAAGGCAGGGTATTACTGAAATTGATGACTCAGCATTCTATCCTCTGTCCTTTCCAAAACACGAAAATCTGTACACTTTCCAGTATGTAAACATTCATTATTTAACCACCTCAGTAGCTGGCCCCGAGTTAAGTCGGGGATAATAACACTCTTTCCCTATCTAAACGGCCGTTGAAGTGATTAAGTTATTTGCATTTTTACAAATAGTTTATTCTTGCTGTAGTACATTCAACCAAGATTTTTTTTGCTCAATGATCCTGAACAATTTCACATTTTTACAGATAAATCAATGTTTTACATTATCTCCAAGTAAAATGTTTAACACAAAACTGAAGTGTTTTTGTGATTTCTTAAAAAAGGCAAATAATATACTCTATTCCTGCATTATTAGCTAAAACGACATTAATCTCACTTATATCAAAATGCAAAAGAATGTGCAAGCAGATAAATATCAAAGTGATTCGTAAAAAACTTAAAACGAAAGTTATATTGAAAGAAATAGAAATAATTTTAACATTTTGATATTAATTAAATTATGTCTGTGATACATTATTATGCAAAAGTTTATTATAATCACCTTCCTCATTACACTAAAAAAAAATCATGAATAAATTCATTTGTTGTTACGAATACATAATCGCAAATATTCCGAGAATGATATTAAATAAGAGATAAGTACTAAAAAATTTCTATCCCTTTTTTTCTATATTTTTCAAAGGTGTGCATTGTTGAGCTAAGAGTTATATTTGATATTGTGTTATGGTTTGGATAAATTTAGCCTTTGGTTTGTAACAAATTTGATAAGTGTTTGTTACTCTGCTGGTTAATATTGCTTAAGTGTCTGATGATTTTTATTTTACTTAGATGTTGGCAAAAATTACTACACTTGTATATGAAGTTTTATGTAATTTTTGTTTTCAGAAATATGAACAATCATGGTAAATAAAACTTATACACATGTCATTATTCAATGCTAAATATAATTTTATTTTGTAAGCTGTATAGTGTTGTAAATAGAAAAAGTATGTAATATTGAGAAAGTTGCTAATTGTTTAAAAAAATTATATACAAACCACCATATATATGTAGTGGTAGAATAATCTTAGAAATATTATCAAGTTTTAAATATACAGGCTGTCCAAAAAAAGCCATACAGTTTATTTTTGTATCTATTTGAGACAGATAAATAATGTAATCTGCAAAAATGTGGATGTGGATTTTAATCATCTCCAAACGTCATGGAGTTGCAGAGAGTCAAAAATTGTGACTTGCTTCACTTTGCATGCAATTTGAAAAGTGAAATCTGTTCAAGTTTGGAGAATGTTTACAAACTAAGATTTAATGTACCATCAATTCCTCAACATATTATTAATCAATACATTTAAATATCAGATTTGTAGACATTATTCTCCAATAATGATCAGATTTTATGTTTCGAATTGCATGGCAAAGTGAGAATTCCTGATTTTTGGAGGTACTGAAGCCACCTGTTTGGTTACAAAGAATGTATAAAAACTAATTTTGTTGGAAATATCTCCATGGAGATGAAAAGTACAGAATTCAAATTTTCTACCTTATGGACATTTTTGCAATTTATACTATTTATCTCTTATACAGAAATAAAGTGTTACATTTCTTGACGTCCCATGTATAAGTATACAGTTACTGTTGGAAGTAATCATGCGAATTCTTGAAATAGTTATTTTATGCTCATTTACAGTCCTGATAACTACTGCAATTTACAGCGATATATGTAAATGACTAGAAAATTATGGGCATTTACGCTTATTTACAGTCTTTATATTACAGTCATATACGGTAATTTATAATCTGTATATTACTGTGATTTACGGTCAGATACATTCTTGAAAGCAACGGTTGTTTACGGTCAGATACATTCTTGAAAGTTACTGTGATTTACGGTCAGATACGTTCTTGAAAGTTACTGTGGTTTACGGTCAGATACGTTCTTGAAAGTTACTGTGGTTTACGGTCAGATACGTTCTTGAAAGTTACTGTGGTTTACGGTCAGATACGTTCTTGAAAGTTACTGCCATTTACGGTCTAATACAGTCTAAATAGACAACGGTACAAACTGTAATATTACAGGAAAATGCAGGAGTCTGTGCTGCCAGTCTTTTCCCGTAATCCAACGGTGAAATTTTTATCAGTGTAGCTATTGTAAAGTGATAAGAGTGGACACCCCCCCCCCTCTCCGTATAGTGTAAAATAATTTAGGTATGTGATTAACTAAAAAACTGGTTTAATGTGTTGGCTGACTATTTGACGATATTCTCATTCAAATTCAGTATCGACAAAAACTGGGAATGAATCTTCTTTAACCGGGTTTCACGCAGTTTAGCTTCATGTTTTCCAGTAAAATTAGCTAAAATCTTAAAACCAAAGAATAGGAAGGATCTTTTCCTGGCCAAAATGACCGGCCAAAATGACATTTCGTAGTTTAGTATACATCGGCTGCTCGCATCCAGATAACCCGACAATTTGCAAGCAGCTGATGTACAGCAGAATGACAAAAAATATTGATTGTATTCGCAGTGTAAAAGCGAATTTTGAAGTATTCACATGTGTGAGATAGAAGAAAGTTTTGGGATTGGCACATCCGGCTATTTGTAATTGGAATTATACCTCTAAAGATATAGTTGTGAATTAGCTATTGTAAAGTGATAAGAGTGGACACCCCCCCCCCTCCCCGTATAGTGTAAAATAATTTAGGGATGTGATTAACTAAAAAACTGGTTTAATAAAGGAATACCAACATAAAGTCGTATGACACATTATAAGAGAAGCGAAAAGATGGTTTCGATGAAAAAATGTATACGCTGTACTTATAAAAGCCCTAAAATACTCAAAATTTCAATCAGATATAAATTTTTTGTTGATGCATATATATCAGCTGAAATTTCTTTAGGGATTTTTTATATCTAGGTAGGACCAGTGGTCGGAAGTAACGCGTAACAAGTAGCGAAGCTAACACAATTCGCTACTTTATCTAGTAGTTTGTCGTGCAGCGCGCTACATTTTGAGAAATGTTAGTATAAGGAGTACAGCGAAACAAAAAAATCAGTAGTTTGTAGTGAGCACTGGCGCAAAAAAAGAAAACACAATGTGGCAATCTTCAATCTTGCTTCTTTTGTGCAAAATGTCTTTTACGGAACAATTTGCGAATGTCAGCGACAAATTATTGCAAGAATAGTAAATATAATTTATGCAGTGTATAGTTATGCTATATGCCTTTAAAAAATTGATAAAATCTGGTAGCCAACACAAAATTCTAGACACCAGTAAAAAATATTTACCCCGTCCCCCATCATTAATTTTCAAAAAGCACAATTGTTTTATGAATTCTTAGAAATTATTTATTTTACTAGAAACCCAAGAGACTGCATCGTTCGGTCTCACGATCAATTTGTTATAAAATGCTCGGTAATGCAAAAAAGGTAAGTAACTAAATTTCACTTACCTTCATTTTTAAGTTAGTCCAGAGAATTATTGAAATAATCGGTTTTGTGGTGTGCGCCGAGGTAATCCATGGAGGTATTAACCATCTTGAACACATGTATCCCTACTTGGTTGAAAGAAAATATAATTTAATTATTAATTAAACGATTAAGTGATTCAACTCATTCTTCTTTCATTGAATTACTTTAATTTTACTTTTAACAATTATAAAATACATTTAATTATAGTTTATTAGGCTATATGTATTTCTTTAAGTTTAACATTGTGAAGAGCATACATATTCGCTCCTATCCGCGTGAAAACATAATCTAGATTGAAAGAAAATATTAAATCAGTTTTTGAATCCATGAATGTCTCTGCATAATGGGGGAAGTCCTCAATTTCACACATTGCGTCTTTGGAGAGAAACGTTGAATTTCCACTCATCAGAATCAATTTATGAGTTCAAGATCTTTTGTTTCTTTCGCTGTGAATGATCTATTAGAAAGTGATTAGATGGGTTGTCTAACACTCCTCCTTAACCTCTGAAGATAGATAATTTCGTAAATTCAGGTTACTTCTGAGTTTTTGGAATTCAGGCTTGGGCAAGG
Source organism: Maratus michaelseni (assembly GCA_963931845.1). NCBI lineage: Eukaryota > Metazoa > Arthropoda > Arachnida > Araneae > Salticidae > Maratus > Maratus michaelseni. The sequence continues at coordinate 234,868,198 of OZ007593.1, forward strand.
CTTTCGTTAAAAAATCATCTATCATATTTTTAGTAGGACAATATTTTACATTAAATATTCCAGTGCATCGAATGATATTTTATGTCGATGTGCTTGGTTTTTCGGGTATATTTTTCGGACTCTAGAATCTTTATGCAGGATGTCATCGTATCCTTATCAATGGTGTAGTTGATGGGGTACGCAAGAGGACGGCGTTCCCCGACTTTTTTATTTTATTTCAAGCGTCCCCCTACTTTTTATTTTCAGGGGAACTCTAGAGCCACGGGAGGACGTAGACTTTTGAAACGCATTAATATTTTTTAAAGAATAAGCAGCTAAAAAATAACAATTTTAAGAAATAAATCGCTGATTTTAATACTTTCCAAGGAAGTTAAAAAGTGTTTAGGATTCTGGATCGTCTGTCTCTCTATCGCTGCTTATGTAAATTTCAAAAAAAAATTTAAGGAAAATATCGTTGCGTGAATTAGCGTTACTGAATTCCGAATTTTATTGTTCTACTATTCAGATTCTATGTTCGGGACTGTGAGCGTCCCCCCACTTTTTTTCATAGCACTACACCACTGATCCTTATGTCCTCGTACATTGTTACTGGAAGTTGTTGTTGTAGATTTAACTCTTCTAAAAGTTTGAGGATAATTGAGTGCTACAAAATCTATATATGATGAGGGGAGCATCGATGAAACAGTGAATCAAGAAAACAATATTTTGCCAATTGCTCTGTCGAAGTCAGTCAAATAATCCTGATATTTAAAAATTTGCATTTGATGACTTATTTTTTGCCAAATTAAAAATAAAAGTTGAATTTAAAAGTTTATTGAAACTTACCCCCTTCCCCCACATTCTAAACACGAGACATGCTAACTCGCTGTAGCTGAAAAGAATGGCGTTTTTTTAGCATAAAACTACGAGAGAAGAGGAAGATTACTGCTTTCTGCGCACAAGTAGGGCTGGGGAAAGTAAAAGATGCCTCATGTGCTCATTTCTTATGTCCATTACTGTACAACCCCCTCCACCTCCAGATTAAAAAAAACTTGGTCACCAGACAACAAAACTTTGGTCGGTAGTGGCGACCTGGCGACCGCATTTGTCAAGACCGGGATGCATAAATAAGTTATGTGCAATAGTAGCCCCTCGTTAAATTGCTTGTTCCGATAATAGATGTCTCTGTTTTCACGTATATCTAAAAAATTAATAAGCTGTATAGTGTAACAGCATTTGTATGTAACTAATAAATGTTTATTGTATTGCGTATCTCTGTTAATTCCGTCGCTATGAAAATTGTAATATGTGTATAAACTAGCATTTTGGAGACCAACATAAAAGATTTTTTTATATGTTATTTTTCTTGTTTTTTTAATGCCCTCAGTTATGTCGCATTTATTTGATTGTATACCGGCAGACGCAATATGATGAGGGTCACTGAATAAATCGGTGTAATACTGACAAAATGTAGTTAACTACAACTATACGTACTTGTTTTAAAAAGTACAGACTACAGACTATTTTTCAAAAATAGTCACTACTTCGCTACTTTCAGATTTAGTCAAATGATTCAATCTACACTCAAAATCGACACCACTGTATTAACCCTTTCCGGCACAGTGGTCCCACTCCGGGCACACCTAATTTTAATTCCAAACTTGCATTCGGCACCAAGAATATTTTAATAAAATTTTGTTTTTATAATGAAAGCTTAAAATAAGGTGGTCGTATTTTCTAAAAAAGTCGTTTGTAAATTCCGGTGTCAGTCAGCAATTTCTATTTTACGAACAGACTTTGTCTGTGCCGGAAAGGATTAATAAGTGTCCTCAATTTCGAGTGTAGATTGAATCTTTTGACTAAATCTGAAAGGAGCGAAATAGTGATTACTTTTGAAAAGAATAATCTATAGTCTCTACTTTTTCAAACAAGTAGCCGTAGTTGTAGTTAACTACATTTTCGATAAAGTAACTGTAGTTGTTAGTTCGCTACGAAATAAAAGTTTTTTCGACCACTAGGTTATGGACCTTCGAACTCCTAAAGTATGAAAACAATGGGAGTGTATCACTCACATAACATTCCTTTTACGAATAGAGTAGCATTTTTCATGACGACCAATCTCGGACTTTCTTGTCTTGAAAATCGACTTAACACCAATTTTCACTGCACTTTTTGAAATATCTTTTGCTTCAATTTTCCTTTGAAGAAAAAAATTATAAAATAATTACTTTAAAAAAACTCATTTATGTTTCATGTTTACGCAAAAAAGGTGACAATTTAAGCCAAAGGTCTTGGGTTCGATCCTCCGCCTGAACACTTTTCACTGGGTTGGAAAATTTTCAATTCGTTTAATGTCTTTAACAATCAGTATGATTGAGTTAAAAATAATAAAAAGCATACGTAGTATACTTAGAAAACTCAAACATAAATAGGATTAAAAGTATACCACAAATAAATCATGACACTCAATTTTTTTATTACTTCTGTCTTTTGTCATTGCAATCAAATAAAGACTTTTAACTTCAATTTTCGGTATCCCATATCTCACCGATTATTTTTTATGGCTGCCTTATAATAGAACATACGCCAATTTTGTTTTTGCTAACCAATAAAGCAAACAGGTGGCTTATGCATAATATGCAAAACAAATGAACATGAACAGTTTCATGAGGGCACAAGTCGAAAAGTTAAAAACAGTAGAGAAGGATCATTGGGGTGAAATCATCGAAAAAACATATTAATCGAAGTTTTTATTTGCTTCATGTACTCTCATTTGGTAAACAAAATTCTAACTTTCTGCGTAACGGTTTATTTGCAATCTATGGAAATGGATTTCTAAAACTCATAACAAGTAGCATTTATGTTATGTTTGCACTATGTTTGCAATACACTGGCAATTCGATTTCCCATCCAGATAAATGTAGAAATCAAAAATCACCTATGAAGTATTTACATTTTATCTTCTTTACCGGAGACCTCAAAATGTAACTATTTTTTTGACGGAAAACAACTTTTATGGTATATTATGATATGAACAGTATAACTGTTATTGTTTTTTTCATTATTTCTGTTTTTATTAACAATATGACATTATTTTTACTATTGACAACTTTTCTTTTTTGAATGAGCTTTAATAAAAGGTTGATAAAATTTAGAAAATATATTTCATAACTAACAATAAAAACTAATAATAATTAAAAAAAACTCGTCTTCTTTTGAGTTAAAAGTTATTTTTCGTTTAAAAAACGCTTTTTAAAATGCTTAAACTCAGAGATTTTTATAACTCTGATGGGCTGTGATATTTTGTTAAAAGCTTGAGTAATTTTAGACAGGTCTTGTCGGAAACAAGATTTGTGTTGGATAAAAAAAAATCACTGAAACAAGAAATAAAGATGATTATATAAGAAAAAGAAACTTTTTTTGTACATTTTTTTGTACTTTTTTGTAACACTTATTGATGAAAAATCCCAAACATGTCTAAAAGCATGATCTATTATCAAATGTAGGTATTTCTTGTTAGAAATATAGTAAATTAAAACCCCCAACAATATCAATAAAAAAGAACATTCAAAAGGTTGATCTGTGGCCTGGCATAGCTTGTAACCAGCCACAACTTTTTTGATTAGGTTTGTTATTTTTTTTTCACCTATCACAATGTTTTACACAATGAGTAATATCCTGAGCCATATTAAACGAATAATAATTAAGGGAAATAATACTTAATATATTTTTTTAATACCAGGGTGACAAAAATTTTCAAAAGCAAGGTCTAATGATTGTTTTCTTAGCGATATGGTGACTACTACTTTTAGAAATACTTTATTTTTTACTATAATAATTAAATTTTTCATTTCTATATAATTTTTACAACACTCATTATTCTTTTTCTACATAATTTCGCTAGCATTCAAAAGCAATCTAACAGTTTCGAATAAAATGGTATATACAGGATATCGAGACACCATGTTGGCTTCGGCATTTGTGAATCCCCTTTGATATTTAATATCATTATGCAGAAAGCTGGTTCGAGATTCCAATGTGTTTTTCCAGAAATAATAAGTCAGCCACACACAAATGAAGTAAGTGTTTTTATTCTGCAGTTCTTTTTCAATCATAATCGAAGAAACTCTCGACATGAAATATAATGTTCCAGAAAGCCCCCATAAAACTCAAAATTATATGAAATTTCGGTAGCTTCATAAAACAATTAGATATTCCATTAAATTGCGTTAGAATAATTCATTAGATTCCATGCAAATCAGCGGGTCAAAACATTAGTAGAAGGTAGAAAACGTGTTAGATAAGTTTGAAGGAGCGAGAGCATTTTCGAACCTGGATTTGAAGAACGGATTCTTTCACGTAGAAATTGATGGATCGAGCCGTAAATTCACAATCACTTATAAAGGATAATATGAATTTCTAAGATGTCCGTTTGGTTTATGAAAATCATGCAATCAATTTCAGAGATTTGTAAGTACAGTAAATGATGGCACGATTGTAGTGTATATGAGTGATTTCGTGATACCATCACAAGACGAAGAGGAAGGACTCGAAAAACTACAGCAAGTATTTAAGGTAGCAAAGGAATACGGTCTAGAAATAAATCTAAAGAAATGAAATTTTTTAAAATGTAAGATATAATTCTTAGAATATATCATTGAAAATGGAACATTAAAGCCGTCTGAAACTGAAACATCAGCGGTTCAGAAATTTCTGGAACCAAAAAGCATAATACAGATACAATCTTTTCTGGGATTAACAGGATATTTCCGTAAGTTTGTGCCAAATTATGTTGAAGTAGCCAAACCGTTGAGTGACATGTTACGAAAGGATAACAATTTAAAATTTGGACCTGAACAACGAAACGAATTTAAAAAGCTCACACAATTTTTTTCAAAAGAACCAGTATTACAACTTTTTAAGCCGGAAGCACAACTTGAATTGCATACAAATGCGAGCAGTCACGGATTTCGCGCGGTATTGTTTCAGCGGGCTGAGGATGGATAACTCCATCCGATCCAGTATATGAGTAAGAAGATGTCTCCGCAACAAGAAAAATACTGTAGTTATGAGCTCAAGATATTATCAGTGATAGAGGCGTTAAAGAAATTTAGAAGTTATTATGGGGCATAAGTTCAAGATAGTAACAGATTGCTCAGCATTTCAAAAGACCCTTGATAAAAAGGACTTATCATCGAAAGTGGCGAGGTGGGCCCTGTTCATAGAAGAGTTTCAATACGAAATTGAGAATAGGCCGGCAAATATAATGAAACACGTGGATGCCTTAAATAGGAACGTAATGATGATCACCAGGACACATCAAGATATTACCCGTATAGCATGCACGTTGGCAGTGACGTCACATCTGTGACAAAAATGCCACCACTCAGTGACGTCTCTCTGTGACTAAAAAAATGTGAACTTCTCCAAAACTTTTAAAAAATGGACAAGGATACTTTAAAACAGTGGTCGCCAAATGACGGACCGCGATCCGCATCCGGATCGCAGGCAGGTTTTCTACGGACCGCGACGAAATTGAAAATAAAGGAAAAAATAAAGTTTCAGCGTACAACGCTTACCATACAGGCGGTAATCGTGGATGGACCAGTGAAATGGCAGATGTTTTCAAGAGCAAAGCTGCCATACAGTTGGAAATATCGAGTTCCGAGAAGATGTTGTTTTGAAGGACATTTATGCTCAAGTCCCAAAAACTCTTCGGACTGATCAATTTTGATTAAAAATGTGTTTGAAAAAAAAAGTATCAAGAACTAAATGATTTACCACTAAAATTGTGTACTATGTTTGACTCAACTTTTGACTTCAAAATGAACTTCATTAAAAACCGGTACAGATCTCGACTCACTGATGAAGAGAATCAGCTGCACCAATTTGACCCCAAATTTCAAGCACGTTGTGCAAAATAAAACTTGCAATTTTTTCCATTGAACATTAACCACAATCAACTTTAGCGAGTGGTGTCTTTTTAAATTTATATAGACTTTGTATGGATTTTCTTGTATTATAAAAATCATAATAAAAAACTATTGATTTCGTATTTATGCTCTTCATTTCACTGGTATCCTTTTTTTTTATCAAGTAAGATAATAACTAATTTCAAAGAAAAGTATACTAAGCAAAGCATAACCTAGGTTAGTAGAGTAAGGTAGCGTGGTGGAGGGAGTTGGGGTAGGGAGGTTTAAGTTGTCTGGACCGCGAAAGTTTGACAATGTTTTGAAACGGACCTACGGGGGAAATAATTCGCGACCACTGTTTTAAAACATGTTATTTGTTGTGAAATTTATTGCTCTGGCAATTTTTTTTAATTTTGGTGACGTCACTGTGACGTAATTGCAACTCATGTACGTCACATGAAGACTGTGGCCAAAAAACCACCAGACTGTGAAGTTCCGTTGAGATAAAAAAAAATGATATTATGTAGTCTCATTGAAACAAAAATACGAATTTTAAAAATCTTTGAATATGACAGGAAACATTTTTTAAAAAAGGTCGTCTTAATTAGCCGTCAGTACAGGACTGTCATTTTTCAATTTATCGAATTATATCAAAATGATCTTTAAATAAGTCAATTTTAGTTAATATGTAATGGGAAATTATGACTCGAACATAATTCTGCATGTACTCCAAGAATTTTTTTTTTTTTTAATTTTAATTTAAGAGAATTTATCATTTCCGTAATTATTATTATATATGTTTTAAGAAAATGAATAAATTGTGTTAAAACAACTTTATAAGTTATAAACTACTGCTATCACCAAGCCAGGAGAAAAAAATTTATTGGGGGGGGGGGGCAATCCAGTTGTTTAAATATTTTTAATAACTTTGATTTATTTCTTTTACCAAAATTATCCAAGATTAAAACAACAAAGTTTAAATGTCAAAATTCAGGTGGCGGTATGCGCTCCAATAATTTCGAAATTAAACAGAATTTGCTACTTTGAAAACATTTATAGCGAACTAAATTAACCCACATTATCCGAATGGCTGAATTTCTTGACAAGCAGTGTTGTCAGTTGGGCCTTTTTTTGTAAAAAAAATTTTAAAAAAATAAAAATAAATAAATAAAAATAAAATAAAATAAAATAAATGTTTGATTGCTAGAACATTTTTGAATTAATCCTTATTTATTACCAGATTAAATAAAGCGAATATTACTATTTCAAAAAAGGGGTAGAATTTAAACAATTTTAATTAAAAATCGAGATTTAATTTTCGAAATAATTTGTTAATACAGAATCGTTTAATAGTAACATAAAGGTCTGTTATCTATATATGTGTAGTCATTATTAAACTAAATAAATGCTACTGTATAACTATTTAAAATTAATGGAAAATAAATTGCGAGTAAATTATTGAAAAAACATCACTTGCAATATGCACGTATATTTTGTTAATGGGAAATTATGGTTATATAATATATATGATATTATATTTTGACGTTCAAAAAAATATTTTATTTATTAATTTCTTAGGAAATGAAAACTTTCATGAAAATTTATTGCAATATATAATCATTTTCTTCCCAAACAATGAAAAAATATCAGCTGACATTAGACACTATCAAAAACCCGCCATTTTATTCTTTTAACCACAAGACGGAAAACGTTCTTTTGCTAACCAACATATTTTAAAATTGTATTTTAATCTAATTTTATGTAATAATAGTTAAATGATAACTGGGTAACTTTCGAGGTGCTTTTTATAATTCCTTCATTATTACCTGGGCTAATTTTTAGCTATATTTAATTAATTGTTCTTATTTTTTGAATTGTATTCTTTCTAAGATTCCCCAGAAAAACAGTTGGATAATTAAAAGAAAAGTATGTCAGTAATTTAATATAATTAAAACACTTTAAATCAATAATTGGTGTAATTGGTTCATTTTTCACAATTCCGTTTTTCCCCTTTAAGCTAAAAGCTTTTAACTTGTACAATCTAAAATTAGTAAATTTTACATACTGTTTAAAGTATTATTTTTTAATGCTTCTGACTTTTAAAGTTGTATATGTAACTTTTTGTACCAAATGAAATACATAAACGAGAGTGTAAATAATAATAATAATAATAATAATAATAATAATAATAATAATAATAATTATTATTATTATTATTATTATTTGATGCATGCATTGAGAGCAACAGAATGTAAGTGTATAAAATACTTTTTCTCTCCTATTAAAAATCACCCGACAATCTGAAAAAAAAAAGTTAAACGTATATTGCAAGGATTATAATATTTTAAAATCTACATTTACTTGTATGTGAAAAATATTAATATGGTTGTATATTTGAAGTATGCCTGCTTTTTAAAAGGAACTAAATTATTTTCTTGAGCTACAAAAATTCAAAATCTTAATATTTTGAAATCTTAAAAGATACATACGATTGTTAAATCTTAAAAAAAATTCTCTTTTTCAAAAAAAAAAAAAAAAAAAAAAAAAAAAAAAAAAAAAAAAAAAAGGAACGACCAACATTGTTTGAGCATTTTAAGATAACTTGCATAAAAACCTCCCCTATAATTGCACGAGTTGTGGCTCAAGAATATATATGTTGTTCCCACTGTAAGCAACTATTAAAAAGATAACTTAAAGTGGTTTATCTCAAAAAGTAAAAACGTACTTTGTTTAAATTGTGCACAATAATTTTATAAAATTAGTTACTGTTTTTACCTGCAATCTTTGTAAATTTATTATATTGAGACTGAACCTAAATTTGTGTATATTTTTAGTAAATTTTCTATTTAAAAATAAAGTTAAACATGTTGCATATTTTTTGGAGTTTATTTTTTTTCTGTGTTTGGGATTATTAACAAATTTTGGCCAAATCTTAAGACATAGATATAATCTCTGAACCCGTAAAGTTAATCTATAAAAAATATATAGTAGTTTAATAGAAATCTTGCGCTCAATTTCTTTTAAAAGTCGTTTTTGAGATAAATCATTTTAAATTTGTATAATTTTAAACATTTTTACAATAAGAACAACTGACGCAATCTTAGTCAAAATTAATGAACTTATGGGGATATTTTGTGCGGTTTGTTTTAAAATTGTCAGAATATATTGCTCTTTAATATACATACGTTTTGCAAAAAATTGAATTTGTTGAAGAAAAAAGTCAGTTTATATTTAAAAGTCGTATGTTCTTTAGGAACCTACGCTAATAATGCGAAGGCACTCCCCAGCTAATGATAATGCAATGGCAACGTTTTTTTCAAATTTCTCATTTCCATTTTAATATTTTTAAGTGTATTTTTTTTCATATTATATTTTAGGTGTTGCCGTGTATCTACCTGCATTTTTGAAGTATCCCCAGAAAAAAAAATTTCGAAATGCAAACATGAAATAAAGAATGTTGCTATTGGTTTAACATTAGCTCGCAAGTTCCTCCACTTTACTAGCTTAGGTTCTTAATATCTTGAATTATAGTAAAGAAAAGGTAGTGTATACTAATAAATGAGTTTTCGAAAGATGTTGCAATATATAAAACAAAATCTGAAATTAAAAAAAAAATTAAATATTTAAAACACATGTGACGATTCTGCATCGGATCGGTTGACTAAATTTTATCCGAACCCCACCCCAAAGTTATTGAGTTTTTTTTTCTGCTACAGGTTGGATTTTGATTGCAATTTTACATCTAGTTGAATAATCAGATTTTATTAAACCGGACCCGGGTCGGTTTTGTGTAGAACCTGGATATCCGATCCGATGCAAGATTCTAATCCGAATTCTAACTAGAGCCAAAAAGAAAAGAAAGAAAAAGACACCAGCTTGCACAATAAGGTCGGGCCAGGTTCTGATAAATCTGGGCGCCCGACCCAATGCAGGATACGAAACCTACCAAAAAAAGAGCCAATGCAATGGTGTCGGTTTGGGTTCGGGTAAAATGTGGTCCCCGACCCCGATGAAGAATAGTCACAAATGTCACATTTTTCACAAATTAGTCCCACTGTGACTTCACAAAGTGGTCACAGTGTGAGATCACAGGAGGGCTTAACGCCCTCACATTCAAGTCAATATGACGTCACATCGACGGGCACAAAGTCACAATGTGACTTCACAGTGAAGTTACTGTGACGTCACAATGTTTTGAGGGTGCGTCAAGGATAATAGCCATACAATGTAAAGATTTTGTAGAAGATAATAAGAAATTGATAGAAAATAATAAAGGTGGTGAATATGTTATCCGAAACGGGGTATTGTACAAATTCAATAACGGAAAAGAATTACTAGCAGTCCCAGAAGGTATGCAAAAAGAAATTATAAGCGAGGTACATAACCTATTTTTCAGCGGCAAAAACTGAAGAAATAATCAAACAAGAATTTTACATTTCGAAATTAACCCAACAAGTAGAAGCGTTAATTACCAACTGTGTGAAGTGCATATTATACTATAAAAACGGAGGAAAGCCAAAGCATTTTTAAACCCAATTCCAAAGGAGGATAAGCACTAGGTACATACCATATTGATCACATTGGTAAATTTTCAACTACTAGTAAACAACACTGTAAAAAAAATCCGTGAAAATACAAGATATTTTCCGTAAAATTTTAAGGAGAAGTTTCATTTTTCCTAAACAATAGTACAATTTCCGTAAGTGGCATTAGTTCTGTAAAGGAGATTTCAAATCCGTAAATATGCAGAAAGTTTTTCGTAAATTTAATGGATTTTTTTCGTATTTCTTTCAAAACAGTACAATGTCTGTATTTCTTCCAAAACAGTGCCATTTCCGTAAATGACGTTGAGAGGTTTGCGTACAGAAATCGCCTTGTTTGAAACACGAATTAAGATTGTTGTATTTACTAGAGTTCTTCTAGGATCCAGGACAGGATCGTTCCTACTCGTGGGCCTATTTTTTGTCATTAGACTCGGGCAAATCCTGGAGCTCATTCTAACCGGGGCCGTGTCTGGACGGTAATTTTTTTGTGAAAATAATAGTGATATTTTTATTTCTTTACTGAAATCTTTAGAAATTTATTTTATTTTTATAAATTACAGAAAGATATTTTTTTAAATCTACTTTTTTTTTTATAGTGCATCACATTATGAATTTTTTCACTGATTTTTAAAAAAAGTTCTTTTAATTTTATTAACGTGAAACAATATTAGGTTATTAAAGGTTTCATAAAATAATATCTTTGAAAATTATCGGTATGTATATTGGTATTAAATTAAACAGATTTGTCTTATAAATTTGCGAATTAAACTAAAATTTATTATTTTATAAATTTTAATTTTACAAAGTTTATATAATTTTCTTCAAATTTATAAAAATAATTAATATTTTTTTCTTTGCTTTCATAAAAATGAAGTTTATAATTTTATGAAGTTTATAATTTGTTTCGTTAGTTGATAATTTTATAAATTAAACTAAATTAATAAGTCGAAATTTAAACTTACCTATCCCAATGTCATTAATTTCAAAATTTTCTATAAACATCTATTTTTTGTTTTAATATTTTTAAGGTTTCATAAAATAATATATTTGCAAATTATCGATAAGTAGGTATTAAACTAAACTTATTTGTCTTATAAATTTGTGAATTAAACTAAAATTTATTATTTTATCCATCTATTTAAAACTAACCCGTTTTTTTTCGTTTTCCATGCAAAAATGGGTTTTTTACGCGTGCGCGAGCATTCAGCCAATCAGCTAGAGGCTTTTACTGTCCAGAGACAATTTGGATTCCGGGATGTTTCAGCCAATGAGGTGAAGGCTTTTTCCTCTCTCTAGAAGCGTATGTGGATTACGATTCCATGTGGTTGTTGAAACTTTATGGATTTCTTTTATTAAGGTATTTTTTTCATTTTACCGTATTTATTTTCTTTTTATGTCGTATGTATTTTACTACTTTGAATTTTTTATAACTAACCCCCTTTTTTTTTGAGAGAGAGAGAGAGATTTAGTGGCACGAAATTCTGCAAATCGTTTCCGATGTAAACAAACTATTAAGATGCCAGTGTAAAATTTCAGTTTTTTAAACTTTTCATGTCCTTCTGTACACATTTTAATACGTAATTCTGTGTGATATGATTAAATTCAGGTTTTCTCAGCGACGATCACAGTATTTTTACCAAATAATTTTTGTATTAATCAAGCTTTTTTGGTTATTAAGCATAGCTAAACACGAAAGAAAACTTTGTTATTTTAAGATTTTGATGTGAATTATTTGCGTACATTTATAAGGCGAGTTTCACTGAATAATTCAAGAAAAAAAAATCTCATCATTATACATATTTAGTTATGCATTATTAATTATTTACTTGGCCTTTACTTTTAATATTTCAAACTTACAGCTGAATGTAACTATTAAAACATTTGAAATACTGTATTCGTAAAATGAAATTTCAGCTTAAACACTCGACAATTACTTTTAGTTATGCATTATTAATTATTTACTTGACCTTTACTTTTAATATTTCAAACTTACAGCTGAATGTAACTATTAAAACATTTGAAATACTGTATTCGTAAAATGAAATTTCAGCTTAAACACTCGACAATTACTTTTAGGTTAAATTCAGGTTTTCTCAGTGACGATCACAGTATTTTTACCAAATAATTAAAAGTACTACATGCATGCATCTATCTATCTATCTATCTATCTATCTATCTATCTATCTCTCTCTCTCTCTATATATATATATATATATATATATATATATATATACCCTTAAATCTGCATAGCTTAAAACCGGAGTTTATGCAGATTTTAGAATTTTGCAGGTTTCTGGTCACTGTTTTATTTACATATTTTAAACAAAAATTTCAATTTAATAATGCACTGAAAATTATAATGAATGCTTACAATTAAACACAAATAAATTGTCTTACAAAAGCTCTCTAACCACATTGTTAAGAAAACAAAAAATTTCACGAAAAACACATTATTTCCCCGATATTTTCCCACAACTAATCAATAAATTTCATGATATTTTATTGTGATTTTAAACCATGAACTTTAGTACTTTTCTGTTATACGGACACTATGCCAAAATGTATGTATGTATGTAAATGTATGTATGTATGTTTGGCGACAATGGTGTCCGTATAACGGAAAAGTGCCTGAATTATTATTTTTATATATATATATATATATAAAATATAAACATAATTGGCGACTCAGCAAGTTTTCTGGATTTCTCCCTGTATATGTGAAAGTCGAAGATGAATTTCATTCATTCAATGACTTTTTTAAAAGTTTCAAGTTTGGATTGAGTGCACATGAACATAGAAACCGATACCTATTTCTATGTTCATGATTGAGTTATTTGGATATCTTTTCGTATAGCACAGAAAATCATTTCTCCCGCTTTCGTAATAGAGATAAATTCTGGTGTATTTTTTCTTCTTCTTTTTATATCATAAGTACTTTTCTACTTTAAATTTTTTTAACCTAATAGTAATTGTCGCGTTTCTAAGCTGAAATTTCATTTTTCGAATGCAGTATTTCAAATGTTTTAATAATTACATTCAGCTGTAAGTTTGAAATATTTAAAATATTAAAAGTAAAGGTCAAGTAAATAATTAATAATGCATAACTAAATGTGTATAATGATCAGAATGACATATTAAAATGTGTACAGAATGACATGAAAATTTTAAAAAACTGAAATTTTGCACTTGCAACTTAATTGCAAATTTCATTGTTTACATTGGAAACGATTTGTGGATTTTAAGAATTTGCGGAACTTCGTGTCACCAAATTACTAAATCTCTCTCTCTCACTCTCCAAAAAAAAAAAAAAAAAAGGGTTAGTTTAAAAAAATTCAAAGTAGCAAAATACATACAACACAAAAAGAAAATAAATACGGTAAAATGAAAAAAATACTTTAATAATAGAAATCTATAAACTTTCAACAACGACATCGAACGAACGTATCTCATCTTTTGTTTCTGATGTTTGTGATAAGGAACGCTCCTTTGGCCCCCTCCGCTCATTGGCTGAATTGTAAAGGGCAAAATTGGGGGACAAAATGACTACAGCATTTCTGAGTAAAGAAAAAATCTGAAATTCACAGAAAATTTTCTGAAAGTTTTCAGCACAGGGAGAGAGGGTAAATGCCCTCTCGGCAATAATTATTTTTGTTGCAAGTTGGGTTAACTGTCTTTACGGTTCGAGTCGATTTCAGACTGAGTGTAGATTTCTGCAAGTTGGATTTGGATTAACCCGATTTTTCAAAAGTTAGTTCAGTATATTATTTCAGATTAAAACTATACCTATAATAATATGTTTGTGTGTATTGAGGTTTGTATAGATGTTTGTGTGTGTGCTGTTTTTAATAAAGACAGTTTCATTTTTCACACGAACCTTTCAAAAAATTCACATTCTTTGCGCAATCCTTTAACAAAATTCGTATTTTTTCGTGATCCTTTAACAAAATTCACATTTTTTTCTGTATCTTTTTTTGTCGAGATTCACATTTTTTTTTTCAGCTATCCTTGACGTAATTCGTGTTTTTTTCAGTGATAATTTGATGAAATTTGTGTTTTTTCTGCAATTTTTTTCGCGAAATTTGCGTTATTTTCTGCTATTTTTTTACGAAACTTGCGTTTTTCTGTGATTTTTAGACGAAATTTTCATTTTTCGCAATCCTTTGATAATAATCGCATTTTCTCTGCTGCCTTTTGATGAGATTCATGATTTTTCAGCAATCCTTCGATGAAATTCGTCTTTTTTCAATGATCTTTCAAGAAATTCGCATTTTTCTCGGGATACTTTAACGAAATTTGCGTTTTCCAGAGATTTTTTGATAAAATACATTTTATTCCGCAATTTTTAGACGAAATTTGGCAATAAAGTGCGTTTTTTTGGTGAAATTTCCTGTTTTGCGATTCTTTGACAAAATTTGCTCATCTTTTGTGAGCCTTTTGCATAAATCATGTTTTTCTGTGGCCTTTTAACAAAATTTACGTTTTACATGATCCTTTGATGAAATTAGTGTTTTTCCCGTGATCATTTGACGAAATCTAGGATTTTTTTCCCGCAAAGATTGATTATATGTTTTTAGTCTGCAGATGCCCTAAAAAGTTTGTGACGCCCGTCGCTGCATTGCACACATTCTGCCACGGTGTATCAAACAAACAAAATTCATCCTAAAGAATTATTGTTTCGTTTCTGGAAATGAACAACCGTCAACTCATTGGCTGAATTATAAAGGGTGAAATGTGTAGGCACTGAGTATCATCTATACTATTAATGTCGGTAAATGTCTGTCTGTGTGTGTGTTGGTGTGTCTGGCGTCTGTAAGCGCAAAACTCTGCATGCAGACGACGGACCTAAGCGCTTTTGGTATAAAAAAATTCGGAAGGAGAGTTTTTAAAATTCACAACATTTTGCGGGGTGAGAGGAGGGGTGTGAACGAATTTTAAAAATGAGTCCGCATCAAAATTTATGGCGGCGGGGGGAAGTATGCTTGGCCCACACGGGGCGGAGACTTTTCTAAATTTTGCTGACACCACTCATATGATGTATCATTCGAAAGGCCTGCCTTAGTCAAGTTCAACTCATTGGCTGAATTGTAAAGTGCTTAATGTGTCAAACATTAGCGGAAAGAAAGTGCGCAATTTGTTCGTTCATGGAAAAAATCGTGAAATTCGTTAATCGATAGTCGATAAATTGCGAAATTCGTCAATCGATAGCGGAAAAATCGCAAAATTCATTAATCGACAGTTGAAAAATCACAAAATTCATCAACTGGTTTCGGGAGAAAAGTTTTCGAATATCGTCGAATGGCTTCGAGAAAAAAAATCACATCCGTCAATTTCAGGGAAAGAATCGTGAAATTCGCCAAATGGTTTCGAAATTTGTCGAGCGACATCAGAGAAAAGAAAACCTTTTTCCATTCAATTATCGCAATTGGTGAGTGTGACTATTATGTTTGACCAGTGGTGGCAATAAAGTCCATTGCCAAATTTTCAGTATTACTCGCTGTTTGGCAAGTGCTAATTTTGTCCTATACTTCAAAACTCTTTTGATCATCACATCAGTGTGCAGGACAATTTTTTTACGGAAGACCATTTGAAGACTTTCGTGATTTTTCCGTTATCGATTGACCAATTTTACTGCTATCGATTGTTGAATTTTATAATTTATCAACTATTGATTAGCGAATTTCATGATTTTTTCCATGAACGTTTGACGAATCGCGCAAAAAAATTAAGAATATCGTTAAATTGTCTTGGGTAAAAAAAAAAATTAATATTGTCAAATGCCTTCGAGAAAAAAGTTGCAAGTTGAAACGCCTGTGACCTCTTTTTCATGTTATGCATCTCTGGGGTCCATTCCCCCACTCCCCCCCCCCCCAAGTGGGACACTTTTTTAAATTTTACACACACCCCTTATGTGATATATTGCTGGAAAAGTCCTTGACCGCTTATTCATGTTATGCATCTCCGGGGTCCATCCCGCCACTTTATCTCCCTCTAATGGAGGCACTTTTCTAAATTTTGTTGACACCCCTCATGTCATATATTGTTGGAAAGGTCTGTGACTGCTTAATCATATTATGCATCTCAGATGTCCATCTCCCCACTTTGCCCCCCCCCCCCTCAAAGGGTACTTTCTAAATTTTGCACACAACCCTCATGTTATATATCATTAGAAAGGTCTGTGACCACTTAATCATATTATGCATCTCCGATGTTCATCTCCCCACTTTGCCCCCCCCAAGGGATATTTTCTAAATTTTGTTTACACCCCTCATGTCATATATTGTTGGAAAGGTCCGTGACCGCTTAATCATATTATGCATCTCCGATGTCCATCTCCCCACTTTCCCTCCCCCCAAGGGGTACTTTCTAAATTTTGCACACAACCCTCATGTTATATATCATTGGAAAGGTTTGTGACCACTTAATCATGTTATGTATCTCCGATGACCATCTCCCCACTTTCCCTCCCCCCAAGGGTTACTTTCTAAATTTTGCACACAACCTCATGTTATATATCATTGGAAAGGTCTGTGGCCATTTAATCATATTATGCATCTCCCATGTCCATCCCTCTCTTTGCCCCCCCAAGGGGCACTTTTCTAAATTTTGCACACACCCCTCATGTGATATATCGATGGAAAGGTCTGTGACCGCTTAATCATATTATGCTCCCCACTATGAAATTTGTCAAGTTAAGGCAACTATAGATTTTATTTTTATGGTACTATCAAGATGTTTGCCGTCAAATTTTGACGGGTTCCATCTAGTAAGTTATAATTTTACAAAGTTCATATTTTTTTCTTTAAATTTATAAAACATAATTAATAACTTTTTTTTTACTTTTATAAAAATGAAGTTTATAATTTATTTCGTTAGTTTATAATTTTATAAATTAAACTAAATTAATTTAAACTAAATTATTAAGTCCAAATTTAAACTTACATATACCAAGTTGATTAATCTAAAAAATTTCTCCAAAAATCTATTTTGTTGTTTTAATCGTCATCATCATCATCCCAAAACATTGTTTAAGGCTATAAGCCTGTTCCGGCCTTAATATTTAAAAAATTATTCATTTTAACAGAACCGTACACAAAATATCTCAGCAAAGCTTAAATGTAATAATTTAATTTATTATAAAATTGTTTATTTACATAAGTTTTTAAAATAAGAGATAAAGAAATTTATTTTGATAGCATGTAATAAATACGTCTGTTTAATATAATTATTGTTTTTATTGGAATTGATAAATCGATCATCAGACAAATAATTTTAAGAAGTATATGTACTATTGCAAAAAGAAGCAATCATTAATCTTAATACAATGTTTTATGCATATAATACATAAAAAGTTAAAATTTATTTGTTATAAAGCATCAAATAATAAAGCAAAATATTGAAAATTATGAAAAGAAAATATTAGAAACATTGGAAAAATTCCATCTAACTATGAAACATTCAAGTTTTTGTATCATAAAATAAGTAACAACATTTGAGAAATCGACGTGTACTGTCATAGCGTAGTGATTGAGCGCGCCAGTTTTTTACACGGAAGATCCCGGGTTCGATTCTCTTCGTGGCAAGGGTTTGTTATTTACTGAAAAGCTGCTCAGAAATGAAAGAAAAAAAATAAGAAGTGTATCTATCACTTATAAGATGTTCCTTGAGAAATAACTTTTTTTTTTGGTCCTATAAAATTTATTTTAACGACATAAAAATTTCTAAAATATACGGAAGATATCTGTTATAAAATGGAAATTTAAAAACGGATATTTCAGAAATCACGGAATATTTCCTGGAATTTACGGATTTTTTTCCGTTAAAATACGGAAATAGTACTGGCGTCTTGATTGCCAGTACAATTTCCGTTTTATTTCAGGAAACTTTTTTTACCGTGAATGTACACACGTCTTTACGGTAGTAGATGCCTTTGCCTGGTTTGTATGGTTCTACGAAGTGAAATCCACAACAACCCGAAAAGTCATTGAAAAGTTATCTTTACAACAAACATCGTTCAGGAATCCCAGTAGAATAATATCAGACATGGGACCACCGTTAAGATCAGAAGAATTTAAAGAATACAGTGAGAAACAAGGGATAGAACACGTGAAAACAACAGCTGGAACGCCAAGGGAAAACGGTCAAATGGAAAGAATTCACAGAATCTAAATACCGATTCAAGCTAAATTAAGTGAAGAAGATGAAACGAAAAGGTATAAGTACTACCTAAACTTCAGAGAATAATGAACAGTACAGTTACCAGGAATACCAGGCATAGTCCTTTTGAACTGATGGTGGGAATGAAGATTAAATATGAAGATATGCAAAACATTAAAAAGTTATTAGGAGAAAAATACAAAAAGCACGTTATAGAAATGAAAGAAAATCTGAGAGAAGAAGCGAAAATAAATTTTTTGAAGATACAAGAAGATATAGTGAAGCAGTTCAACAGAAAGAGAAAGGAACCGAGAACATACCAAATTGGAGAGCTTGTCCAGAGAACGCAGCATGGGGCACGTATGAAAGAGCGGGAAAATGTTTTAGGTCTTTATAGAGTGACCACAGTGAAATCAAACCATCTATACGCCGTGAGAAAAGTGGAAAAACATGATGGGCCATGTCAAACATCTACATCCGCCGAGTATATGAAACTCTGGCCAATGAATTAAGTGTTATTACTACAGTCATTTTAGTACTTTTTTTGACAAATAGTGGAAAAAATTAGAACAAAGCTGGATTTTTGCACAGGTGCTCATTAAGGTATGTAGTTTAACATACTAAAAGTCCTCATCGATACCATGTGAGCTTTCGCCGGCAAGGGGCGCGAATGATCTTGAAAATTGGTTTTTCGTGAATATCTGATTAACGATGGCATCTAGAAAAAAAAGTTCAATTAAAAAGATGTAGAAAATTTAATTTCCTACAAAAAGTGTCTATAACATTTTATTGTCAAACCAACCCTTCCCTGTCATTTATCAGAAGCAGTGAACATAACTGGGAAAAAATAGGGAAACGATTGTATTGAATGCGCCGAAGAAGCAGAACAAATACCTATTTACTTTTGAACCCTACACCTCCTCTTCTGTCCTTTTCTCTGTAGACTGATTTCACAAGCTGCTGAAATAGTCATTGTCGTGGCATCCAATGCTTATGTAGAAATATACCATGTGCTGGTGTTTTATTTCAATTGATGAGCATTTCGCTTTTATTAAATCACCCTAACTTACTCAATGATGTATTCTTTGTGAGTTTTTAGAAAGTAAATAGTGTTATTTTCCACGCGTATTGTAGAATGTTTTAAATAGTTTTGAGAGTATAAAATGACTCTTTCATGATTGTTAATCGAGAGCGTTAAAATAGAGATTGACGAAGTATTTTGTCTAATATGTGGTGAGAGCTGCGTTGTGAATGATTGGAAAAAAGGCACTGAAGTCACTTGTGACCTCAAGTTTGGAAAAAAAGTGACAATAATTGGGCAGCATTTGAAGAAATGGCAGAAAACAATAGTGGAATTATAGTCCATCCAACGTGTAGAAAAAATTATACAAGAAAAATATTCTGTTAAATCGTACAAGAAATCTGTTACATAAAACCACCAACGTCCACACAAATTACACCGTTAAATGAAAAATTGAAAAAGACAGTCGCTTGTTTGAATTCAATGAAAAAATTTTACTATGTTCTGATACATTGGATGAAGCTTTTAAGCGGAAGGAAAAAGTGAAATAGTTAGAAATTTAGAGGTGAAAAATAGTCTAATTGTGTCTGCAGTGAAGACAAATGGGGCAAAGAAGTCAGTAAGCGTTTATCTAATGTTATTGACTTGGTTGCAGCTGAAGTTAGATACCACCGCAAATTCTTTATAAGGGTTTTTTACCAAGTAAGTGGAAACCAGTAAGTAAGGACAAACAATTCCATCAACCAATCTACATTTTTTCCTTAGCGATCATTGCAGGAATCATCATGGCGATGCAGACCAATCATATCACAGATCTTTTTATCGTAGACTAATCAGACCGCTTTAACACTTGTGAACAATAGTAATCTTAACGACTTTCAGGTATTTCTCGCTTCCCCACAGTGACGTCAGCTGCATTTTCCTCATACAGGAGTGTCGTAGAAAGTTATATTTACTATATCTTAAGAAACTACTGTGGTAAATGTGTATACGTTTTCGATTTTTACTCTGACGAAGTTTATAATACAAAAGAGGCCGAATGAACTCATCGGTATTCGAAAATTTTAACTCTCGACATCGATATTAACGAAGAAATGAATGTGTCAATTAGTCAAAAGTTTTTATCTAATCATCAAAAAAGACACACCTCATCTCTATTCTGAAGGAGAAATTTATGGAGAATGGTTTCGAAGCGAAACAGGCAGAGGGAAAGGATGACACACTTATTGTTAACGCAGCCATTGAAGTAGCAAAGTCCGGTGCGCTGGGTGTTATTGCAGGCGTCGATGCTGACTTGCTCGTATTGATGACTTCCTTACCACCTCCAGACACAGAGATATTTTTAATAAGCCTCGAAAGACAAGATTTACAACCACCTTGTATTCATCGCACATGGTGCAGTTCTGAAAGATCATATATCGTTTCTTCACGCTTTTTGAGGTTGTGACTCTACACAGCAATGCTTGGGAAAGGCAAAATGTCGTTATTAAAAAATTCGAAAAGGGGATAAACCGTAACATACAAGCTATCAGCACTTTTAAAAGTGGCAAAGCATCCCAAATTGAAATATTCGAGAGAGGGAAAACTATTTTTCTTGCTTTGTATGGTGGTAAAGCAGAAATTTCTCTGAACAAGTACCATTATATATGTTTCAAGAAAGGAGTTACTGTTGGTAAAAAAAAAAGGTTTCATAGCTACCGCTTACCGTGGACGCAGCTAGATTGCACAGTTTATGTGTTTATCATCGAATACAATACTGGTTGGTTAATAAATTTCCTCCTGACAACTGGGGCTGGCAAAATGCACTTAATTTGTCTCCAGTTTCAGCTATCATACCACCCGCACCAAAAAATATTATTTAATCCATTTTTTGTACTTGCTCCAAAGGATGTGGCAAAGCGTGTCG
Source organism: Maratus michaelseni (assembly GCA_963931845.1). Taxonomy (NCBI): domain Eukaryota; kingdom Metazoa; phylum Arthropoda; class Arachnida; order Araneae; family Salticidae; genus Maratus; species Maratus michaelseni. The sequence goes on from OZ007593.1 coordinate 234,889,714, forward strand.
ATGCCAAAAAAAAATTGGATTCAACTGTTTTTATATTTGCGTAAATTGTTGCGAAGTTTCAAGTCACAATGCAAGTAAAGTTGAATTAGAAGATGAGGAGGATACTGACAATATCATGCCCATTGCAAGGAATGAGGCAATCGCTACACCGGAATTTAGTGATGATATCGAAGGCCAACCAGAAAATAGTGAAGGTAATACAACAACTGAAGAAAAAATACAGATGATGACGAAACTAAATCGAGTGAAGAAGTTGTAGATGTGCAAACGACTACTCATTCAGTCAAATGATTGAGATTTGAACAAGCCAGTCATTATATGTTGATTTTGCCTAGGGGGGAAACCAGAGTTTTAAAAAATGCGCTAAATGCTTTACCTCTAGTGTGGTATGGAAATAAGCATATTATACATTCACCTCCTTTCTTCAAAAGTAAGAATTTTAAACCTTTCAATATAATTTCTTTGAAAATAACAGCAGGTTTTTCGTATTTTTATCGTTTTTCTTCCAAGTATGTTCACTGTTCTTGATTTTTGGCAGAGATTTATTGGTGTGACAAAAAAATATTATGCACACTTTTTGTAGGAAATTAAATTTTTTACATCTTTGTAATTGAACTTTTTTTTCTAGATGTCATCGTTACTGAGATATTCTCAAAAAACTGATTTTCAGGATCATTTGCGCCTCCTGGCGGCGAAAGCTCACACCGAATCGATGAGGACTTTTAGTATGATAAACTACATACCCTAACTAGCACCTGTGCGAAAATCCAGCTTTGTTCTAATTTTTTCCGCTATTTTTCCTAAAATGACTGGGTGTTATGTGATCGTTATCTGTATATGTGTATCGTTATATGTTATATATTTAACTATATGAACAAAATTTGAAAATCTATTCCGTTGAGTCATCGGACTGTCAGGATGACCGAATATGGGATTGGAAATAATATCCATCTGTAAATTAATATTCTTAACAGTACACGATAATAAGACTGAAGGGTACAGTTAGTAGATACACGATATCGCAAGATGATTATGAGGCTCGTGAAAGGTGAAGTTTAAAAAAAAGCGAGGAAAATAGTGTTCCATAGTTTGTACCTCAATATGAAGGTTGGGAATCCGTTATGTGTAAAGTAAAGGATTTAAAGTAGAAGTCTAGCTAAATTCTTATTTATATTTACGAAGTTGTTATAGTATTGATGGGTATGAAGTGTTGCGATCTCATCATCATATTGTTTGTTTGAGTAAGCAATAAAGGTTGTTTAAAGTTAAATTGAAGAGATATAGTCATTTATTGTTATAAGTCAAGCGATCATTTAAGCAATTGTAAGATTATAAAATAAAATCTTACATGTATACATATATTAGAAAAAATAAAATAAATATGTGTGTAGAAATTAAAAGCAGTCGAAAGCGTCCTTTAAAATAGTAAATTTTAATAAAATTAATAAACTTAATCAAAAGTAAAAGATAAAAAAAGATTAAAAATTGAGAAGTCAATTAAATCTAAAGGAAATGCCATTTAAATTAAGGTGAATCATATTGTTTTAAATGTATTATAACATATCACAAGTAATATGACAATTAAAATTAGAAATTATAAAAGCAAAATCATGAGAGTAATAATTGAAATATGCATCTTAAATATTATTAGATTTCAAATGATGTGAAATAAAAATTTAAATAGATAATCAAGTACAGACTATGTGATTAATAACTAATTGAAAGAAAATTAATTTAATGAATATGAGACAAAGTAAGAAGAGTGAAAGTTTTCGTACATGCAATTGAAGTCCTGATTAAAAGAAGATGTTTTGTTAAAAAAGAAAAAAAAAAATCGAGAAAATTTAAGCGAAAGTTTTTGCTGTAAATTTTATTGATTAATTTTCTTTTTGGTAGCGTCTGTTTAAAATGTTAACAGATAATCTAAAAAAATTAAAATTATTTAAATTATGAAATAACAAATTCTAAATATTAAACAATAATGTCCATAATCTTCAAGAAAAATTTACCTCGTAACAGCTTTACCTACAAAATAAAAGAAATTTTGAGAAAAATGTGAAATAACTTTTCTCTCTCAGAACTTCAATTGTTGCAATTCGGTTGTTTACACAAAAACACTGGGTGTGTCTCAACAGAACGAATCTGTATTTTTAAAGAAAAAAAAAACCCTTATTGTTTAAAATAAAATAATTATTTTCCTTACTTAATGTCTTTTGGAACTGTAAAAAATAACATATACGCTTTGATGTCCTGTGTACAGAGTTCACACATTTTTTTTAACGATTTTGGGAAAAGAAATATATAAACAACGATAATAATTTTACTTTCTAATATTTTCAGTCTGATAGCCATTTGTTGAACTATCATATTACATCTTGATTTCCAAGACAAAAGAACTTTTCTTAAATATAAAGGCTGATTTTGTTCCAGCTTCTTGACCACAATTTTAAAGAGTCCAACGAATGTTTTTGGATGCCGCTTATAAGGAGCTTGTTTTAAAAGTCCAAATGCACAGTAATCGATAGGAGACACATCGGGGAACTTGGATGGCATGCATTTTAATTGTTTAACCTAAATTCCGGTTTCATTTCTATTTTTTTCTAAAAATATAGCAATAGATTTAGAGGTATGACTCATAGCTTTATCCTGATGGAATTTAACACGATAAAGATTGATGGGTAGAGTGATCGAATGTCTTCTTTGAAAACAGGTGTTAAAACATATTTCTGATAGTAATCCGAGTTGATTTTTACAGTTTTTTCTATTTTCCTTATTTAAAATTTTTCGTTATAAGAAATTCCTCAATAATCGCGAAACCTTTAGCAAAACTTTTTTTGTTTTCTCTGAGCCGAAATGTTACGTCTTTTTTTCCTTTTTCTTCGGTAGTAAATCAGTCTTTTTTTATTGCATCAGATAAATATATCCAAGCCTCATCGCTTGTAACTAACAAATTTCCATTATTCACCTGCCAAATAAATTTTCATACAACAATCTGCACATAGTCTTACGCTGATAAACGTGTTTTATCATTAGGCGGTGAACATCATGTTTTATTTATTTATTTATCTATTTATTTTGATTAGCTTTAAATCAGATTTTATAATTTTGTTTACAGTTCTTTTGGAGATGTTTAAGATTTTGAGAAAGTTCTTTGGAAAATTGGATTTTTTTTTTTTTTAAACATGAGATGAGATTTTAGATGTAATAAGCAGTGAACGTACCTTTGTTAGGTATGCATGTTTTAATTTTTTTTTCCAGTTAAATGTAAACTATGGTGTTTATTATTTATTCTCCATTTTACCAATTTTTCTTTCAGACATTATTTAAAAAAAACATGGTCAAAATTTTTCACTAAAAACTTCCCCCATTTAAAAAATGTAAAAACAGTTTCGAATAAAAAATCTTCACCCCTCCACAAAAGCGCTTTCGCCCTAGCTAGAGCATCATTAGTTGTGATCTTCAATTTTCTGCCTCTCCGCTTTATATATTGAGATCAGAACTAAGATCATTCAATCAACAATCTAAGATCACAACTGATGATGCTCTGGCTAGGGCGAAAGCGCTTTTGTGCAGTGGTGAAGATTTTTTATTCGAAACTGTTTTTACATTTTTTAAATTGGGGGCGTTTTTAGTGAAAATTTTTGACCCTGTTTTTTTTTTAATAATGTCTGAATGAAAATTGGTAAAATAGACAATAAATAGTAAATTTACAGACATTAACAAATGAACACCTGTTTTTAATATGGTGTTTATTTTCTTTTTTATTATTTATGTCACTTATTTACCCGTAGAAATGTTAAAGCTATGCTTTTCACAACTTTTTTTTTTATAATCGATTACAAACTTAAATATACGAATTTCGAACGTATTTCTCTTTGAAAAGCGAAAACCCTACCAGTGGCTGAGAAGTTCTGCTCTCAAAGCTGGTAGACGGAAAGTGATGGGTTTAAACTCCTGTCAGGCTCGTCGACCTAGACGTTTGGAGCTTTCCGTGGTTTTCTTCGAACTTGGCCGTAAATACGGATTAGGATGCCTTAGAAAGACCCTCACGGAGGACTACCCCCCCCCCCCCCGCCTAGGGCCTGTATCCCTCGTGTAGATAATCGGCCGACATAAATCAACCCAACCTCGAAAAGCGAAATACATAGCATTCAATCCATTGTTTATTTTTCAGTGACATTTTAAAGCAAAAAATATTTGTAATGATGCAAACTATTCCAAACAATGATGCAAACTATTAAACCCTATTCGAAATGGATGCCATATGTTTTTTTTTTTTTCATTTAAATTTAAATCATAGATAAAGTGGAAATCGTTGCAAAAATGCGTGACACCCTCTGTAGTATCGTTTTACATAAGTACAGTTTGATATACTATGTAGGAGATTAACCGTTTATGCTCCGACTATACTTCAAAGTTCCATTTGAATAATATTGTTATAAAAATATTTGGGTAACCATCCATTACCAAAACGACACGCTTCTGAATCAGCGTTAAATACTTCACTCAATCACCGGCATTAGTAGTTATGTGAATCTAAAAATGTTTCCTAAGGATACTTCCCCGTAAATGTATTTCATTTTTTTTTCATCTTCTGTGGTGTGAAATAAATTTCTTCTGTGAAAGATCTCAACATTATAGGTGAACCCATTGTATATTTCCCCCCCCCCCCCCTTATTTTTTAATGTCTGACACGCAATATTATTTGTCAAATTAAAAAATATATATTTTTTTATACCTTAAAAAAAAGGAAAAGAAAAAAAAAATGAGTGTAGGTAATAGCAGTTTCCTAATGTATTCATCATTATCTTAAAAATAGATAATTAAAACAGGCTTGTAATGAAATTCTTCTTCTTTAAAATGGAGGGCGTTTCTTATCTATTTTTTCATGCTTATTTTGGAGAAAATACTAAAAAAATTCTATCACGTACAGTTTTATCACAAATCAAGGCTTTCTGTCTGATTGGTAAATTATAAATTTAGTCATAAAACATCCAGAATTTCGAACTGATGTTATAATTTTAGTCATAAAAACACCAGACACTAATAAACATGACCGCAGACTAATTCTAGTTGCTGCATAGGAAACAGGGGCAATCAGTGCACAAATAAAAAAGAAAGGAAGGGAATATCTTTATTCCACAAAAAGAAAATACATCAATATTACAGAGTGGCCAAGATAAAAGAGGCCCGGTATACAGAAGTACAAATACTTACTAATTTTTATTTAAAAGTAGTAAATACAGAATATTATGAGTAACAACATACTGAACATTCAATAGTTCACAGGAGATGTTGTTATTCATTATATTTTGTATTTACTACTTTTAAATAAAAATTAGTAAGTATTTGTACTTATGTATACCGGGCTTCTTTTATCTTGGCCACTATGTATAAAGCAAAAACATGTCCGTGCGTAACGTTGATGTCATATTGACGATGACAACGAACTGTACAATAAATATATCTTTCACTGCAATTTTGTAATCCTCTATACATTGCACAGTTGAAATTTTTACACAGTCGATTTGTTTCAGTTTTTAGCAATGTGTTTGAAAACTCTATCTCAAATTACTGTTTTATTTTATGTTTTATAAAATAATTTTTAAGCTTTTTTTTTAATATCAGTAACTTGAATAAGGATGATTAACCCGTTTGGTAATTAAAACAATATAAGTAGTTTACCGTATAATCTCGGCAAATATTTCGTAAATAGATTATAACTTCACTAAAAAAATTACTTGATTTTTATGGGTTTTTTAAAATTAATTTTTCCGTATGAATAATTTTAAATCTGCGTGTAACCAAATTATGGAAAATTAACCCGTTTGCAATAAAAACAATGTAAATAATTCAGCATTTGTTCATTTCCGTCCAATATTCTTTAACTAAATCGTCAAATGAAATTAAAACTTCACTAAAAAAATTGCTGAATTTTTATGGGTTTTTTAAAAATTAATTTTTCAGTATGAATAATTTTAAATCTGCGGGTAGCCAAATTATGGAACATTAACCCATTTGCAATAAAAACAATGTAAATAATTCAGCATTTGTTCATTTCCGTGTAATATTCTTTAACTAAATCGTCGAATGAAATTGAAACTTCTTAAATAATTAAGTAAATAATATACGAATTTAACAGAACGAACTAGCACGTTTAGCTACGGAAATAATTAGAATCATAAATAGAGAAATGTTTAGAGATTCATATAAATTGTATCATACAAAAGTAGCAAAAATACTTCTGGGTGTAACTAGTGAGCAATCTAAAGAAGTATACAAAATGTAAAAAAAAAAGACAGTTTTCAATTGAAAACTATTTTTATCTACGTTCTGTACACCGGGTGGTATATACAGCATCTTCAACCAGGTAGTCCGGGTTGGTTTGCCTCGTCATAATAATATTTAGCTTATGACACACTAAACTATAACAAACGTAACAGATAGTTAAGATTTTATATTAAACGTATCAGCTTTATAAAATGCAAGATATTACTTACTTTAAAGCGTTTTCTCTATAAAGTTATTTATTTATTTATTTATTTATTTACTTATTTATTTATTTAATGATTTTTTTTTTTTTTTTTTACTCTGTTATCTTTTGTGTTTTTTCTTGGATATTCAACCTCAATTTATCGGGAAAAAAAGAAAAAAAAAACTTAAGTGATAGTAGAAAAAGGACGTCACTTTTAACTCAGTGCATCAAAAAAATATTAGAAATATACTTAAAATGGTACAGAAAAAAGAAAAATATCATTTTGCAGGTCTGTGTATAATTGTTGGTTACTTCTCAAAGTATAATTGATGTGCAGTGTGCTTTTTATTTTAAAATGAAAATAAAATTGTTTTTGTAATTTTCATCAAGAATAGATACAAGTTTCTTGTTCTAAATGCTATTGAAAAGTGCAATGGAATGTTGTACCGTTTCCTTATTTTCAAATTTGTGAAATATTTTTAACTATATTGAGTCGACGATACTTAAAAGTACTGATTCAGTTTATTAACTCTAATTAAAGAATTGTTTTTTAATGTTACATTATTATTGTATAATCTTCTAATCTTCTTTAATAACATAATAAAACAAGTGGGTAAGTGTGATCGAAGATCGCACAAAGGGTTTCTTTTAATATTCCTTTCAAAACACTTTATCCTTCCTTTAATAAATCCAAATAAATTTCATTTTCAAATAATAATAATAATAATAATAATAAAAGTCCTGTTTTTTATAAAGTAAAAATTTATCGGTCTTTTTTTTTCGTTTTTTCGAAAATCTGAACCGGTCCAGTCCGATAACGGGTAAAGCCCGCTATTATACTCTGTCATAATAATATCTGTCATGTGGACTAAATGCGATATTAAAAAAAAAAAATCAATTTCAGAATTAAACATGTTGTATAGAGATCTTCAAAACGTTAAAATATGCCAATAACCTGATTCAATACGTTCCTCTAACTCATATATTTACTATTCTCTAGTACTCATATTGATACTCGCTTTGTATTATTCTCAAACATTTGAAAAAGTCCGTTAAACTTCCAATATGACGTCAGATTAATTTTCTTTTTAATTCTCTAATGACATCATATTAACCTGCTTTCTGTATTTACACGTACTCATATTCCTTGTATTATTGAGACATGTTTGAAAATTTCTGTTTTATTATCAATATGGAATCATATTAATCTTTTTTCAATTGGTGAAACTTGTTATTTCATTTTAATTTTTCACGTGGAAATCTTTCAATAGAAAATTAATTATTGTTGAAAGAATTTTATTGTGGATTTTTAATTGTTGGCAACTGCTTTAACATTGCTATAAATATTTAATTTTAATAGGAAAATGCTGTTAGATTTTTAGTTTTTTATCTCTCTATTTTAAAATAATACGATTTTTTTTTTAAAGCTTCATAGCAGGTATTCAGCTATAAGTACACAAAATTTCAAATCTGTAAGTTATATATAGTTTCTGAGAACTGGCTCTGTGACGGACAGACAACGCAGCGGGACGAATAGGGTTTCCTGAAATGAAAGAAACCTTAAAAAAAGTGTTGAAGAGGTATATTTTAAACTTCATAATTTGAACCTTAAAGAGTTAAAGCGTTAATGTTATTTTACTCAGTTGTTTATGTTATTTATTGTTATTTTTCGCAGTTGCTTTTTACAGGTGTTATTTAAAGTTGTTTTTTCCAGTTGTGGTTTTATAGTTTCTTTTACAATATTTTGCAGATCTTTTTTACATTTTTCTCAGTTGTTAATGTTATTTGTTGTCATTTTTATCACTTGTTTTTTACAGTTTTTATTTTTCTCAGCTATTTTTATTGGCTGCGGTAGAAAATAGAAAAAAAATAATTATTTTCCTTAAACAATGAGTTTTTTTTTTCCTTTACGCAAAGATCTATGTGATCATAATGGTTCATTTATATTTTGCAAATGATTGCAACAGGATGTTAGTGTTTGCAATAAAGAAAACTATTACTGAAACTTCATTTTTTTCCTTTATTTTATTTCTTAGCTAGGAATGAAATGAGAAAAGATGCAATTTCACAAAATATTGAATTTGCTTTTTTTTAAAAAATAACAATTTAGTTTAAACCACAAAACGACCAAACCAAAGAAATTTTGTCTGAACAATATAAAAAACATTTATGATGATCCAAAAGTTTCCTCTTGACAGAACTATAACTGGTTTGGTTTGATTTCATGTATTAAAAAAAATTACAAGCAAACTGAAAAAAAAAAATGTTATTATAGATAATATAAAGAAACCTTTTTAAACTACACTGGCATCTGAAAGAAAGACGATAATAAATGCTTAAAAATAAACACGCAATGAGAGAACAGAGAGATTTTTTTTTCTTGAAGTAATAGAAAATTATGTTTATTGTAAAATAGCTTTAATTTAAACACAATGAATTATTTCTAAGAAATACTATTTATTTCAGTCATTTTAATCTATTGCGAATTAATTTTGTTCCAATGAACTAGTTATGTTAAAAAAATATATTTAAGTTGCTTTTAAGAAAACCAGTTTGTTATATCAATTCAATATTATATAACATTTAGGTTCAGGGTCATTCCATGGTAACTTACGTTACATTTATAATAATTGACTTCAGTAATTTTAGTGATATAACGCCAAAAAATATTCAAAATGTAAAGTTGACGTGATTTGTTAATTAAACCTATCCAAACTGAAATTTGGATGAAAATTACCCAAATATAATGCTATTTCTTTAACAGTGGCAATTAAATTTCTTATGGTAACTTACGTTATTTTTTCAGTAACGTAAGTTACCATAGTAAATATAATTTCCAGAGTTCAAGAAATCGCACTAAATTTAATTAATTTTCATTCAAATTTTTCCTTGGATAGGTTTAATTAACAAATCACATCAACTTTACATTATGAATATTTTTTGGTGTTATATTACTAAAATTACTGAAGTCAATTATTCTAAATGTAACGCAAGTTACCATGGAATGACCCTTCAGTGCAATTGTTAAATAAATCTTACTTGGTGGCCAGATTTGGCTATTTTTCCGATTTTTGCTTTTTTTATTAAACGGATTTTCACAGTTTATCTATTCATTTTAGATAGAGTAAACTAAGGTATCATTTTTATTTTTATGTACGTTTATGTTATGTGTAAGAGTATTTATAAAATATTAAAATAATAATTGTACCTCAATTCACTCACACTTAAAAAAAAAAAAAAATCGTTAACAAGATAAATACCGTTTGTTTGGTTTTGGAACCCACTTAAAGAGTCAATGAATGAATATCTATATTATAAAACAAAAACATGTCTGTAAGTATCGCTGACGTCATATTAACAGTAGCGACACTTGACCAATCGATTTCGCTTTTAAAGCATTTTTTAAACTGATAAATGCGCACAGTTTAATTTTTTACGCCGTCGAATAGAAGAAAGAAATTTACTCCTGAATGCAATTTGTTTGAAAACGGTATCTCAATTTACTGATTTCTGATTTTTTACGAGTTCAAAATAATTTTCAAGCATGATTTTTTTTTTAAATGTACAAAATATTAACCCATTTGCAATTAAAACAATATAAGTAGGTCAGCCTTTGTTTCCGACTAATATTCCATAACGAAATTAAAACTTCACGAATAAATAAATTAATTAATTAAATTAATATAAATAAAACTCAAATTTAACAGACATGTAATGGAACTACACATTTAAACCACGGAAATAATCAGACTCAAAAGGTTGCTGTAAGTAGTGAAATTTTTGGCGATTTCTTCGGCTATTAACTTCTGGCATGCGTCTAATACGAAAGTATCCCTTTTAATAAATTTTAAAACTTTATTTGAATGAACTGATATTTTCCAAATAAAAATGCTTTTTACTGTTGTTACTGGATAATCTCAAAAATTATATTAAATGTAAAAAAATCTATCAGAGTTTTCAGTTAAAACTCTGACCGAACCACAATGGTTTTCACCTATGTTCTATAACATGACCTGCCTGAGTTGTATCCCTCTAGTCGCAGGTTATTTATTAATAAATCTTTTGCAAGTATACACAGGTTAAAACTTTAAAATGATCAAGTTCATAAAAAAGTTTAACCACAAAAAAAAAAAAAAAAAAAAAAAAAAAAAAAAAAAAAAAAAAAAATCTGTTTAACCAATTGCTGTAAACCTAAATATTCCATAAAACAGTAAACAGTATTAATAATAAAAAAGTACAATACATTTTTTTTAGAAGACTATTTTACGCCCGTCTTTAGAAAGGTGCTACTTTCATACACCGACCTTAGTCCATCAGCATATGAATCTCAAAACAGAAATACCAAATATGCATATAAAACCTTCCTTTTTGCTATTATAGCATTTATTTGCTGAAAGTTCCATTATCTTTAAAGCAAAAACGAACATTGCGATTTCAGAAACAATTGTTTGCTAAATACAACAATAAACATTTTTTTTTTTTTTTTTTTTTTTTTTTTTAATGATTTATTCGTTGTACGGTATATTGCAGAATGAACCATTAGAGAAATTTTTCACTTCAAACAGAATAAAACTAGAAAGAAAGAAAACGTGTTCAAGCGATTGTTTCTTAACCTTTCTTACAGTTGTGCAAAAACATTAATGTAATTAACATTGCCTATATTGTTATTTACATATTGCACACCTGTTAGCATATTTGGCGAGAGTGATTTGGCAAAACAAAGTGGTTTTTCCTGATAACCCTTTATTGTTATCCGCATTTATTTTAAACCACATTGTTACCTGCATACACTGCAAAAAAATTCTATTGATTGCCTGTACAATTTCCAAATTTTTACGGTTGTTTTTCCCTGATGAAAGGGATTTCGTGAAAAGGTAAAAAAGAATGGATTTGAGAATATCTTTGACAGGAAATGCTAAATTTTTATTTTCTGTAAAGCTCTGGGATTTATTTTTATTATTATTCTGCAAAAGAAAAAAAATTCGTAAACATACGGAAATTGTACTGGTAAAATACTTCTTTTTAGAAGGTAAAAAAAAAAATAAATAAAAAAAAAAAATCCCAAAGCCGTAACGAAAACGATAAATTAACTAGATTTTTAGCACTATTATCGGTCAATGATATATTCTTAAATCCATATTCGCTACTTTCTGACATATTCACGAAATCATTTTATTAGAGAAAACATTTCGAAAAAATACGGGAAATTGTATTGACAATAAACGGATTTTTTTTTTAATTATTTTAAACAGTGATATATCTTATATTTCTTTTAAATGCTAAAGGTGTAAACTAAAAACATAATATACAGTTATTAGAGTGCTGACATGTTTCGGCTCACTCCGAGCCATTGTCAAAAACAAATAAGAATATTCTATAATTGTACGGTCTTTGAAATTATTATTTGAAATGCTATCATTTAATTTTCCTGTACTTTTTTTTTAATCACGCACGTTATTTTTTATTTTTACTTGGTTGTTTATTTCCATATTTGTAACCATGGAGTAACTCGAGCCCCAATTTCGGCAAGTTAAAAGATGCTGCATCGTTACAGATTGTATTTTTGCGTACAATCTCTATGGTTTCTCTTATTATGGATGGATAGTATAGACTGGAGGGGAAAATTATTTTACTTTCAGTGAAATTTATTTGGATGGTTTCTTCTTGATATAATCTTGCCAGGGCTGTGGTTTTCTATTATACTTAATATCATCTGTATGCTCCTTTTTTCTGCAACTAAATTTCTTGTTTGTCATGCTAATATAGTATTTATTAGATACGTCTTCTTTAATAAAAGTTATTCCATATACTCCTGAATAATTCTCAAAATTGGGCCAATTTTACTGAAAATGATATTCTTTCATTTCTGGGGGGGGGGGGGGGGGGGGTTCGCTACTAAGCAGATATTGAAACGTTTAAAGCTGTATTTTAATTTCTCAAAAAAAGCTTGAATAATATTGAGGAGTGTAAAGTTTGTATTGTTGCTAATCAACTTTATTTTCTGGTTTCTTATTATTGGCGATATCCACAATTAATTATCCGCAATATCTCTTGTTTCATGCGTAGCAGAGAATCATGCATTAATATTTTTGACGTCTCTATAAGGTTAAACTATATACACGATACTTTGACTATTTCTAAAACTTATAACAGTATTGTGTTCCTTAACAACCTTAATATTTCTTGTCCAATTTTTCTGGAAGTTGGAATAGAAAGGCAAAACAACACACAGACACGCAAACATAGCATTTTTGGATCCTGCTGAAGCTTATATGCGACCACCATCAAAATGATGCTTACCCAAAAGATTTACCAAGATTGGAGCGTCTGTTCGAAAGTTTTACGCTGGCATACATTAAAAAATACAAAGTAACCTAAAATGGACTGAATGTTTTAAAAATTCATTAAGTAAATGGTGACAATCATTGAAGATATTTTTATAGGAGACTAATGTGTGAAATCAGGAATTTCTTTACTATGCTTCATTGTTTTAGTTCCAAATTTCTCCGATAGATGGCGCTGCATCGTATAACACTGTAATAGTTCTGAAAATAATTTTGCAATTCCACTTTTATGGTATTTCAATGCTAAAACAAAATGAAGGTTAAAAGCTGAGTGAACTTTCATCCATTTTTATAGATTCGTTTGAGCGTTCTAACAGTTTGAGACAATGCTACGCCATCTATCAATGTATTTGGAACTAAAACAAATAAGTATAGTAAAGAAATTCCGGACTTCAGACGTTAATTTCCAGTAAGGACGACTTAAATAGCTGCCAGCGTTTATTTGTTAAGTTCAACAGTGATTAAGTGTATGGGAAGGAATTTTCTTTGATGAAACAATTTATTTTTAATGGTAAACAGCGATTATCCTGCAGATTGCAAGACTGAAGTTGAGCAAATTTCAGGATATCCAAAAATGGCCTTTTCCCTTTTAAAGATTACAAGATTATGGAAAAGAATGAGCAAGTTAATATCATAAAGTGCTCGTTAGTTAAAATTACTCAAACCAAAAATGTATCGAAAAATAAGAGTCATCTAATAAATAAGCATTAAATTTGGTTTTACACTATTAAATGGAAAATAAACAGCAACGCATTTTCTATCAGATATTTTTTCTATTTAGAAATTTTTAAAAGTTTGTTAAAGGTACAGTTCTGAAATAAGAAGGAAAAAAAAGAAACACACACACACACACACACCACACGCTACTAACTTTGTCACAAATCATCGTCTAAAAATGACAGTGATACCAATGACTATTAATAATGTCTCTAATTAATACTATATCTAAATTTTGCTTAGGAGGTATCTATGTATGGAAATTGTAACAAACTTTCAAATTTTCAACACCTAATTTTGACATCAAATTTGGATTACTTTATAATTTTTATCTTCAGGTACCAAATGGGAAGTCATTCGATCAAGTAGTTTAGGAATTATGCAAATTTGAAGTTTGGAACTCATAATAAATGTCAAATTTACTTTTAATCATTGCAAAACTGAGTCAATGCGGATAATTTTTTAAGCATCATAAAAAACTACATTGAGGAATGAGCTGTAATTTTGGATTCGCATATTTGATTATGATCTGCAACTGCAACATTTACAACACTGCATTCAATTTACACACAATTTGGTTGCAAATCAACATCGTGTATTACATATAATACGTAAAAAAAAAAAATATTGCCTAACATTGCAAGATCAACCATTAATGCATGCAAATTACACATGCACCCAATAATTTCTTTTTTATGATATGAAAAATTTCTCCGCCGCTTGACCGCAAAGGGCATGCAACAATGTTTACAGAACACTTGATAATTATTCTCAAAATCATCAAATACTTTTTTTCTGCCTCTCTAAATGAAGAATTCGTGACAGACCACTTTTCATTCGCCTATTTTTTTCTAGCTTTACTTTCATAGCGTGTGTCACTTGGTTCTTTGAGAGTCACTCTTATAATAAAGAGAAATATGCTCGGAAATGGCCGTTGGATTGCACGCGACATCAAAAGTTTTTTTTTTTTCAAGGTGTGTGCGATCTTGTTATTTATACTTGGTAAAAACGCATTGGTTATTGTGCGAAGTGATCTTTCTTGCGAGTTTGTGAAAAAGAAATTATATCGTTCTGTGATCATGCATTTTACCCTATACAATTTAAATTACTTATGGGAGGTAACCGCACGGAATATTTAGCTACGTTTTATCTGCCGATAAATGTTTTACTTTTGGCTGCTGTTATCGATTGGATGATAGATAAAAATACGTATGATGATACATTAAAATGCATAAGCCACTGTTGAAAGATGAATGAAAAGTTTTGCCTTAAATTTATTCCGCAATGACAAATTATTTTATTTCTAATAAAATTGACTGCGAATACCGTGCGCGCAACTCAAACAATAGAAGCTCATAGATGATGATATAAAGGAGAATGAAAAAGTAATGTGAATGTTGAATTCATTCCGAAACGTCAAGGAGTACTAATATAAAACTGCAGTATTTTATCATGGTATTATATTACAGTTCAAAATAGTGATTTCTGTGGTCATGCACTTTACACTACACAATTTAAATTATTTATGAGAAGTAACTGCAGGGAAGATTTATCTACGTTTTATTTGCCGATAAATGTTTTACATTTGGTTGCTGTTGTCAATTCGTTGATGGATAAAAATACGTACGACGATACATTAAAATACATACGCCAATATCGAAAGATGAATGAAAAGTTTTGCCTTGATGAAAAGTTTTCCGCAATGATAAGTCATTTACTTTTTAATAAAATCGCTTCGAAAACTGTATGTGTAACTCAAACAATAAAAGCCTGTAGATGATAATATAAAGGAGAATGAAAAAATAATGTGAATATTGAATTTATCCCGAAATGTGAAGGGGTACTCATATGAAACTGCAGTATGTTATCGTGGTATTACACAACATTTCTAGATAGTCATTTCTGTGGTCCAAACATTTATCTCATTAGTGATTTCATTTTTTTAAATTTTTGAATGCATTTCATATAGTTCCTTTTTCGGTATGATTGACAACCACTTCGTCGGATTCCACTTCTCCGTCCACACAACTTCGAAATAAATCCGGTCTTTTGATATGCTGCCACCACCGATATGAATACGTGATATCGGGCACGATACTTGATGTATATTCAAGAAAAACCTAACTCTTTCAATTAAAGTTAAAGTAACAATTTTATTAACAATATTTACACTTAAACTCGGATGTAAATTATCCGGTTTAACACTAAATCAAAACAATTACAGAAAACGCTCTACGTGTACCGTTAGACTACGTCAATTCATTCCGCACTGAGATTTCTATTCATCTCACACCCGCTCTCTCTTTCTTTCGAGAGATACCGTTAAACACACGTGGCTCAGATCGTCCACTCTCAACGACCTTCCACCTTCACTACCACGTTCGAACTAACCCCACCTCTGGTCATTCTCCAGCGCACCCACTCTCTCTCTACGGGGTTGCTGTTTTATTTCCAAGGGTCGCTTGACAACCGTTCTTCCCTCTTGCCTGATCTGTCTTACTAAATAAAAAGGTGCACTATCTTTCTTATCTATCAAAGACCACATTGCAATGGAAATACCTCTTTCCTTATGTCCAACTCGCCACCCTCCGGATTAAGATTTTTCTTAAACCAGACTATAACGGTACACAATAGATACAGATACAATACGCTAATCCCTTAAGAATAGCTTTCAACTCTTGCAGCTGTGAGAGAAACCTGACCCCCCCCCTCCTTAGCGGAAAATATGTCTTTTAGGGGCTAATTTTCCTCAAACTATGTAATGTCTGAGAAGAGTTCAACAGTTCCTTGATAGGTTTCTTCATTACTACAATTACATAAATATTTCAAGGTGTCTGAAAATTTAACTACTGACATCTCTAATGAACCATATACTAATGTGATAACTACAGAAAAAAAAATACACAATATGCTAATACACTTTTATAAACACAGGATGCACATACCATTATAAATACACAAAAAAAATAAAGTTACACTAGTATTATGTTATTTCAATGTCAGTCCTTAGGCTGAGATTGCTGGAGGCGGTACTACCTTTTCCCTCCTGTCCTTCCTCGTTAACTTAATTGGTACATCCCTTTCCGCAATGCACCCGCTTGAATGGCTAACTTCTGCCTCTGACGTCCGAATTAAATTTTCCTCTAGCCAATTAGGCACTTGCCTGTCCAAGTCTTCTTTGTACGTAATGATAACATTGTACAATTTTTGTTTCATCTTAACCCTCTCCGGTTTACGACCAATCCAATTTTTCTCCATTTCTACCAGTTGGATAGGACCCATAAATAATTCCTTATTTTTCCTTAAGATTGATTGTATGTCCCCAACTTGAATATTTGTTAACCCCTTTATCTCAAATCCCTTCCTATCTTTATTTTCCTGTTGTTCTCTGTCTAACAACAGATTTTTCCTACAGTCTTCAAACTCCCCGTCACTATCCAAGACAATATCGACTACTTTATTTTTAGCCATAAATGCTCTCATTTCATCTTGATACACCAGTTTCTTACTTCCGTCCCCTAACTCAACTATAACTGCAGGTTGACATATTTCCTCTTTCTCCTTATCACTGCCATTCATTTCCCTCGTTAAACGACATTCTACACATGATTCGCAAAACGTTTTGGCTTCCTCTGCCATATTTTCCCAATAAAATGAATGCTTGATTCTGTCTAACATTTTCATGACCGCGTGATGTTCTCCATATAAGGAGGTATGCGCTAGTTTTAGAATTTCCTCCCTTCTAACTTTAGGTATTACTACTTGAGCTACCGTTTCATCTACCAATTTCTCTTTATGATATAATAACCCATTAACAAGATAATAAGACCCTTTATCATTTTCAGCTAATTCCCAAGCTTTCTCTAAATCTGTACAACTCATTTGGGATTCCTGAAATACATTTAAACTACTTTCCGTAACTTGATTAATCTTACTTTTTTCTACCTCGGCTTTTTCCTTTTCATGACTTTGCAACTTTACCGATCTCGTTTCTACGACATAACGGTTATTATTATCATTTCTAATCCTTTCCCCTTCCTTCACTTTATTCCTACTATCTTCCTTACATTCCCTTTCTACCGATTCTCTTAATGATTTCTCGTTGTTTAACCCTGACAATTCATTAGCCACGTCAGGATGTAAAATTACCTGTTCCTTACTATTATCAATTATCGCGCAAAGTACATCCTGATGAATTACATTAGTTTGACCACGTTTTGGAATAGCTAAAGGTAATTGAATTAACGGCGATTTAACTGCCTTACCAAATATCCCTTGTAAATATATGCTACCAGCCCCTCTTAGTTTCTCTGCTGGTACTAAATCTTTATGAACGACGCTAATTTGGCAACCAGAATCCACTATCCTTTTGTTATCTTCCCATTTACACTAACTTCCACTTTCTCGAGTTGATTTAACTTCTCTCCAATAACTTTAGTTCTCCAATTCCCTTTTGCTCCGATTCTTGCCATACTCGCTCCCCTTGGTAATTCTTTAATTCCTCGCACTGAGACATTATTGATACTAGCCCTTAGTTCTTGTCGGTTATTAATTTGATTACTTCCCTCATTATTTCCTTTTGTACAAAATCGCTGTACATGTCCTCGTAAACCACACTTGAAACAAATAGGCGTCGCATCGTTAGGTTTCCTATATTCCGGTTTTCTACCCAAAAATGGACTAACTTCATTATTCCTATTTTGTCTCCAATTACTACTAACTCCCTCATCTTTTTCCCTTCTAGAATCTCCATTATTTACGTACCTCTCTTTACCTTTATAGCCCTTATAAGTTACCGCATAAGATTTTTGCTTAGCATCAAAGAAATTATCACATTCCTTAGCAATTTTCGAAACTTCTAACCAATTACTGTGCTGAGTTAATCCAACATGCGTCGCGGTTACCTCATCTAACGTAGTTAACAACTTATCCGTGACAATTAACTGATTAACCTTCTCATACGTATCTGCACCTCTAATCTTACAATAATTTTCCCACGTTGCTATTAAACGTGATACAAATAATACATGAGTTTCATTTTGATTCCTTCTAGCCTTCTTGAAATTTTCCAAACACGCCTTCGGTGTCGGCTCGTGTTCCCTTAGAACTAATTCCTTTAACTTCTCATAACTCTCAATTTGTTCCCTAGTCGTGTATATTAGCAAATTATCGGCCTTATCCCCTAGCATATTTAGTAAAATTTCGGCCTGCTGGATTTCCGGTACATTTTTTGTTTGGAATGCTCGTTCTAAACTGCTAAAAAACAGATTCCATCCCTCAGTCCCTTCTGGAACTTTGATAGACAAAGTTTTAACACTTTTAATCAATTTCTCTAGGCTACTCTCATGATTAGATTCTCTAGTCCCATTAGCGTTATTAGCCGAACTTTGAATCTTTATCCTTTCCAACTCTAACTCATGTTCCAATCTCAATTTTTCAGCCCTTTCTTCTCTATCTAACTTTTCTCGTTGTAACTGTTCCTCCCTTTCTAAAGTTTCTCGTTGTAACTTTTCCTCCCTTTCTAACTTTTCTCGTTCTAACCTCTCATCCCTTTCTAACGTTTCTCGTTGTAACTTTTCCTCCCTTTCTACCTTTTTTAACCGCTCCGTAACAATAGTGTTAGATAATTCCATAACGGCCCCCTCTTCATATTCGTCGCTCTCCACTATCTTTTTCTTAAGCTGAAACCTGGTATCATCTTCCGAGACTTCAATCCCTAACTCTTCACATATCGCCTGCAGATCCACCCTTTTTATTTTTAGTAAGAAAGCCATACCTTCTACAGATAATTATTACCACACTACAATAATACTTAAGCACAATATCAAATTAATATTTCCTCAAATCCTACCCTCATAAGTTACCTCCACATATTATACTATTTAACATATTTCAAATAAATAATAATAATTGATAAATTTCCTTAAACAACGTTACCCCACGATTTGCTTCCAATAACCAAGTAACAATAATTTCAATTTGATTATTATGTAATACAGATTTTAAATTTATCATAAATAATAAAATACAATTTACACAATAATACTGATACGTTGCAATTTGAATAAAACACTGATGCCAATCACTACATAAAAATATCCACCTAACAAAAATTTGCATGAAATACACATAAATTCCTAAATTTAATCTCAATAAAATATTTCAATTTCAAAATTAGTTCTCACATTAAAAAGTAAATCACAGCACTTTTTTTTTCTCTGGATCTTCATTTCTTCCTTGAAGGTTATTTCAATTTGATTTAAATTCTACACAAATTTGCTTTCCTCATTTACTATCAATATTTCAAACTTAAAGCAAGCAATATCACTTAATTTAAATATTACTTTAATAATAATTTAAATTTAAGAAATTTCAATTATTCCTTCCAACTATTAACACAATGCATTAATTTTAATCATTAATCTTATCTGTTTAAAACAATTAGAAAATCACTTCTAGTAATTAATATAAGATCCTTTTCTTAAAACAATAGTGTAAAATGGTTGTTAATATCTCATTTGATCTAGACCAATTATTATATTGCACATAAATTATCATAAATTAACCACAACATTAACTTAAATTACCATCAATTATACACAATAAAGAAAAGTAGGTTCGAGAATGTCAGTAGAGTAAAATGATCAAAACACCTTACCTCGTACTTCATTCGCTGGGGCAATTCTCTGCTCACTTTTCCACAGGGTAAATCTTGCACTCTCGGGCAACAATCACTGTAACTTGAATCACTGTGTACACAAACACTGGAACTAACACTACACACAGCACCAACACTTCCGCTGGACGATCCGGCAAGGCACTCTGTAACACGGCTAACTGGCACTGGTCTACGATGATAGGGCACACACACTTCCGCTGAGCGATCCGGCACAAACTCTCTGTAACACGGCTATCTGGCACTGGTCTTCGGTGATTCAAATCCCGTCGCTGCCAACATTGTCGGATTCCACTTCTCCGTCCACACAACTTCGAAATAAATCCGGTCTTTTGATATGCTGCCACCACCGATATGAATACGTGATATCGGGCACGATACTTGATGTATATTCAAGAAAAACCTAACTCTTTCAATTAAAGTTAAAGTAACAATTTTATTAACAATATTTACACTTAAACTCGGATGTAAATTATCCGGTTTAACACTAAATCAAAACAATTACAGAAAACGCTCTACGTGTACCGTTAGACTACGTCAATTCATTCCGCACTGAGATTTCTATTCATCTCACACCCTCTCTCTCTTTCTTTCGAGAGATACCGTTAAACACACGTGGCTCAGATCGTCCACTCTCAACGACCTTCCACCTTCACTACCACGTTCGAACTAACCTCACCTCTGGTCTTTCTCCAGCGCACCCGCTCTCTCTCTACGGGGCTGCTGTTTTATTTCCAAGGGTCGCTTGACAACCGTTCCTCCCTCTGGCCTGATCTGTCTTCCTAAATAAAAAGGTGCACTATCCTTCTTATCTATCAAAGACCACATTGCAATGGAAATACCTCTTTCCTTATGTCCAACTCGCCACCCTCCGGATTAAGATTTTTCTTAAACCAGACTCTAACGGTACACAATAGATACAGATATAATACGCTAATCCCTTAAGAATAGCTTTCAACTCTTGCAGCTGTGAGAGAAACCTGACACACTTCTTTGAAGTTCTGAAGAAATATCTACATGGGAAAACATTTTGACATAACTGAAACAGTGAAAGAGGCTACCATTATCTTAGCTCAACAGTTTGAAAAAAATATTTTTCTGACCAAGCATGGATGATTTGATCTTCCTCTAAAATGAATGAATAGACCGCAGTAGCGATTACGTGGAATTGTAATGTGTTACCATGTGCATAACATACTGAAGTATGATATTTGTAAACCTGTGACATACATTTACTGGCTGTTCACTTGATAAGAAGCCATGTCACAGATTTTACTAACAACACAATAATTACACAATAATTGTAAACAGGGGATTAGAAGTGGAGTGGGTAGATTTAATGTAGACGATAAAAAAAATAAGCTCAATTTTATGGAAGACTGAGAGGAGGAAAACCTTTCCCAAAATTTATTAAATTTAACTCACTTAATTCAGCTCTAAATGACATTACTGTCCACTCGACAGGAATATAAGAAAGTCACTTTAGCAGGTAATATCACTATAAAATGAAACCTCGTGGATTCCAGTGACTCTTTATTGATAGTAGAAAGCACAAATTCTTTCCAAACTGGCAAAAACTCATAGCCGAAGACTCTGTTCAAACTGCTAATCGGAAACTCCGCTTGAAATCAACACGTGGGTCGAATTTCAAGAGATAACTCACATACCCAAAGGCAAGACGCGTTTAAAATCCACTGAATCCAACTATTACTGCACTATGTATAGCTACTACACAACCACAGATACCTAATTAACATATCATTGCAAAATAACCGTGACAAACGGATTACCGGAGATACATATGCACTTTGCAAAACTTAAAGAAATTACAGAAGAGGCCTCACACACAAATTTTAGAAATCAGGACATTACGATCACACGCAAAATCGCAAAACTCACTGCTCCATTTAAGTACCCTTATAAAAGAGTAGATAGACGCGCTCTGCTACAAACCTTGATGATTCGGAATAAATACGTTATTAACCTCACTTTTTGATTATCCTTAGTATATTCGAAATCTTTAATATGCCAGTTTAAAAAGTCTGTCGGTCATTTTGACGACTAAAGACAATAATATGATTACTAAATGTCAATAGTAGGTTTAAATTTCCCCCACGATTTGTACATTTTTAACAAAGTTAAAAATGAAAACAGACAGACAAGCGGACAGGCAGATATGCCATCAACACTTCCTAACAAAATGTCTGTAAAATTATTGTGGAAGCGTCTTTTTATGAAGTAAAGAAACTGAAAATGAACACAGCTTCACAGCGAATCCTAATAATGGATGAACAAAAAAAATATAATAAAAAAATAATAATAATAAAAAGAAGTATGTACTTATCTGAAAGAAAACCTTTCATTTTATGTTAATTAAAAAATTAAGATGCTAAATTTTATTATTTTCGCATTATAATATATATATATATATATTAAAGCGTGTACTGAAAATATGCAGATAAACAGATAATATGTATCACAGCACTTTATTATACAGTATAATTTTTAAGCTCGTGCATACATTAGAAGCATTAAGCAACTTAAAACCCTTTAACTCATTTCTCCTTCTCAATATTTATTAAATATATACTTTTTTATAGGAGATATAGTTGGACGTTTAAAAAAATTCTTTTAATATAAACAAATATCTTTAAAAGTGAAAATAGAACAACTGTGTTGCCTTGACTGTAAATATTAGTAAACAAAATATGTTTGGTAAACAATCTGCATACCGTGAAATAAATATACAAATAAGTTTTCCAAGATTAACGATACTTTGTCTTAATCATTTAATATTTTAAATAAAATTGTTTAACTGATATTATAAATAAATATTCATTTTAGTAACCAAAGACCTTAACAAAAGAAAATCAATGCAACACGCCATTATTTCCCCTTTAAAATACGTTTCAAAAACTATAAGTCGAGCCGAATTTTGATCCAAGAATTCAGTTTTCTACCCATAAAAAAGAAAAAAAAAATCTGCATTTTTTGAACTTCTTGTACGCGCTTGTTGAAATATACTTTAAACTATAAAATTTGACAAGCAAATTGTTGTGCGTGATTTATGAAAGTCATTTGTGAGCTTATATTTTTACAGAATCTTGCTTTTTTTTTTCTTCTCCTTTTTAAAGCAAACTGTTTGGGGATCTCTGTGAGCAAAACGAATGATTCATTACGAAAACAAATCACGAGCAACATGTTTTATCATTGCATTGAGCAAACGGTTGTTTTCTGATGCTGTAATGTTCGTCTTTGCTTTAAAGGAGATTGAACTTATGATGAATAGATGCTATAGCAGTGCGAAAGGAAAGAATTTCATGCATATTCGGTATTTTATTTTGGAAATGTTTGTATGCCTGGCTCATATTGATTCACAACTCTAATATTCTCGATGCAAAAAGCTTCTTTTTAAAAAAATATTTTCTGAAATAATTAGCCAGATGAAAAATTATATTGCAGTTGCTATTGATTGTTCAGAGGAATGCGATTCATATATTTCTGATTAACGATGTTATTACTCCTTGAAACAGTTGAAGGACTGTAAAAGTTGAATATCTTACAGTTATTCATAAATTAATACAACTCAGAATATATTGATATCGAAAAAGTGTAACTGTCACAACGATGACCAAAACACTTTTATTTCGTAATTTTTATGACTCTTAAATTGTGCTTGGATGCCTGGCTACTCTTTTATAAGGGTACTCTAGTGGACGAGAGAGGTTTTCTGATTTTAGATTATACTGTACTGTCCTGAATCGCGCAACATTTATGCGTGCATGATAAACTTATTATGTGTTTCTTTAAGTTTCGCAAATTGCGCATCAATCTCCGGAATTGTTTGTCATGGTTATTTTGCTAAGATATGTTAATTAGATGATTGTGGTTGTGCACCCAGAAAAAGGAATTGATTAAAACTACAAAACATGTTTTGTTGAGTACATTTTGGTTGTTTTAGCAAAATTCAAGTGAAATTAAACCATTTTACTTGAATTAACAAAACATTTTTTGCTGACGATACAAAATTTTTTTTTTGGAATTGCAAAAAAAAATTTTTTTTGTTGATTTAAACAAAATTTCCATTGACCTATATTTAAACAAAAAGTTTTGTTGGGTCAACCAAATTTTTGTTGATTCAACAAAACTTTTTTCTGGGTGTGTATTGGCTATAGTATATAGTGAGGAGTTAGTACGAAATTTCGGATTTACAGTGGATTTCGCCGGTAAGGTACTCCAGCTACATTCAAGAGCCTTGGGGGTTTCCGTGACTGACGTACAATGAAGGTCTTGTTTGCATGTAGTCACTAGGTTTTCTGCAAGTCTCCGAGTATGTTGGTAAAAAGTAGTGTTTTCATCTACTCGGAATATAGATACGACCAAACGACGGCCAATGTAGTCTACTTAATCATTTAACAAAGATTATGTTAAATAAAGTTTATGATTCTAGGAAATGGAAGTGTTTTACTGTAGAGACGTGAATTTTAGGGCAGGACTTGAGTTTTGACGAATCGAGGAGTCTTATTACTTTTAAAAGCAAACTTGTTACCCCACAGCTCTTTTTCCTTTTCAAGTGATTTAACAAACTTGGGTTTCAAGTTAACAGCTCTGATATACTTGTTACGAATATTTGGTGACTCCAAGTTGCAATGGCTGAATTTTCAGCCATTTGCAAGTTGTCTCAGACTGTGGCATATCCATATCACATTTACATGGATAATTAGAAGTTATCTTCATGTTACATGATAAAAATAGTGAAAATAACATATTTTGGTCGCGGCCAGGATTCGATCATAAAAAGTTTCGGTGGTGGTCAATGATTGAATTTTGGGTCCAACATTTTAACAAAGAATGTACCTTTGTAGCAACTGGGTGAGTAAAATACTTTGTATTACTGGATAAATAAATAACAATGAAAAACTAGGATTAATTATGTACAAAACTTGTATCAGCATAAAAATTTCTACATAAATGATTAATTTGGCAGAGTCAAATACGATGTAAAATAATCATTAGTTAATAAGCACAGACAAAGTCATTACATCGACGTTTGTCAACTATGTCTGTTTAACCAGAAAGTATATTACAGTAAAATCTGTGAACACGAAACCTGTCTATAACGTTTACCTGTCTTACACGGAAACATTTTGTGTCCGGACTGAAGAAATATCATACAATTATACTTGCTAAGACGGAAACCTGCCTAAAAATGGATATTTTTTCCTTAGTGATTCCAATTTCACAAGTTTTACTGTATATATTTTGAAAAAAGAATGGAACAAGTTTCACGAGCCAACTGGGCCTTATGTTTAAGCCAAGTCAGAAGAAATTTATCAACTTTGAAGGGGAGAGTGGTATTGAAGCGAGGGTCCTGAACAGAGGCCTGTGATGAAGTTTTTCTTTTTTGAAAATGGAGGGTGTTTTCTATGTATTTTTTATGCTGATTTCAAGAAATTGAAAAATGAAAAAAAAATTTCACATACATCTTCGACATAAATTGAGAATTTCCGGCTGGTTGGTAAACTAAAAATTTACTCATAAAGACATCGGCATTTCTAATGTGTAAATCATAAATTTAGTCATAAAGGCACCAGATACTATTAGACATTATAACATATTGCTGGTTTCTGCATAAGAAGATGCTACATGTATCTTTTGTCGAAGTTAAGAAAAAGCATTGTAATGATTTTACACTTTTTTTTGGGAACTATAGCGATCATAATAAATTAATACAATGTAAGAAGCAGCTTATTTGTAAGGATTTTTTCAATAAAGTTTTCCAACTCTACTAGATCTTCTGTGTGAGTTTAAAGAGATTACCATTTTCACTTTGGGGTAAACCTTGGGGTAACACTAATAGGTAAACCTTACATATTAGAGGGAATATTTTTTAATTTAGCGTATCAAAAAACATTAGAATCGTTCAAAATGGCGTAGGAAAAAATATAAACTTATTATTTTGTAGACCTGTTAAATGCAGAATCCACAATTCATATATTAATCTTAGATTAATTTCAAATACATATGAATATTCAAATTAATTTGTGAAAAAAATATGAGTTAACCAATTTTTTTTAAACAGATATCGATTTTTAGAAACAACCAAATTGTAACTCATTCTGCCAAATAGTTTTAGAGTTATGCTTAAAAAGCTTCCCTCATTGCGATCTGTTTTGTAACGATTAAAAATGAATTTAACATTAGAAGGTCCAAACTTTAAACCTTCTAACTAAACTACTTGGTCGGATAGCTTTCCTTTGGGTATCCAAACGTAAAATTTACCAAAAAAGCCAAATATGATGTCAAAATTAGGTGTTACAAATGAAAAAATTTCCCGATGTGTATGATTGCTTTATGTAGAGGACCCCCTAAGTAGAATTTAAGTATAGCGCTAATTATTAGACGTTATTAATAATCGATTTTTATCAGCCACATTTTTATACGATGATTTGTATCAGAATTAGTACAGGGCATTCATGTTCTCAAAACAGTACAATAGTTGGCATATTTGTGCCATCAAGGAGACTATTTTGGTGTCGTTTTTAATTGCACCTGATTGCTTCAACAAAGATCACATTGTGCACAGGGTGAAGTATGTAGTAATTATTGGCACGTATCTTACATATAATACTATAGTCCTATAATAATGGTGATTAGTCCTTCGTACTTCACAATTATTTAATAAATCCTTGATTAACTATACACTTAAATAAAACTTTTAAAATCAACTAATATTTACACGATAATATGTACAAAGTTAAAAATAAAAATAACTCCGGATTTAACGTTGAACAGCATAATTTTGAGAGCACCTCGGAGAGCCATTTACTCAGACGAAGACTATGGGGTAAAACTGCTGTTGTTTCCCTATCAGTTTTTTTAATTATACTGATTCAAACTTTCTCTTTGTCAGAAATATCTACCTATAAAATCGTGGAAAAGTGTCAAGCTCAGCTTTTTACTAAGACAGATGGTACAAAGTAGATAGTGAACTGGAATACTAACATTCGTGCATCATAGTTGAGGTACTGAATATGTGAGTCCATAGAATTGACAGTTTCAAGAATAGTGGAAATATAAAATAAGTTTATCAACTAAGACAAAAGTATCGTCCACATATCGCATTCACCATTTAAAATTTAACTAATTCAATAATTTTTCTCCAAAATAATGCATATAAATGTAACTTCCTTAGCAGCTAAAATCAGAAGGTGGCATCTGTGCCCCAGACTTAGTCCCGCTGTTAGGATTTATAATGTTAATATTTCATTTTGTTATTGTTATGTGTTTTATTACGCGTTTCAATAAAGAACTTTTAAAAATGCATTAACCCACTTGCAAGATGATTTCTTACATACAAGATGCCTTACAAGATGTATCTCACTTACAAGATGACAATTCCTTGTAGTTATGCGTAAGTGTGTTCCACTACGTCACACGAGTAGTAAATTGGCCATATTCTATGCGAGGTGATTTAAAATATATGTTTTAAAGGTATAGTTAAAACAGTGACAAAATTTGTCACATTTGGGTAAAATATAATTATCACTATTTAAAAATAAACAGAGACTTGTGGAAAA
Source organism: Maratus michaelseni (assembly GCA_963931845.1). Lineage (NCBI taxonomy): Eukaryota > Metazoa > Arthropoda > Arachnida > Araneae > Salticidae > Maratus > Maratus michaelseni. The sequence continues at coordinate 234,917,506 of OZ007593.1, forward strand.
TTAGATTCAACTATAAACATTTAGACCAGGTGGACATGACAACAATCATTAGAGAGGATATAAAAGAATACATACTTTACATAAAATACGTATTCGGTTTAAAAACATACATATATATTCTAAAACGTTTATACTAAAGATATACATCACTAAAATACATATAATTAATTATTAAAATATATATCAAAATATAAAAATGAAACTTATATTATCAAATTACATTGAAACATATTAATCCACATATTATATTTTACTTACTAGTTAAAAACTGAAATAATAAATATTAGTGCATTATTAAAAAATAAATATTGTATTACAATATCTGAAAAATATTCAATAAATTTAGAATATTATTAACAAACAATAAAAAAAATATTGCGTTACAAAATCGAAAAAATCTTCAGTAACATTTATTTATAAATTAAAATAAAAATTTGTGAAAAATTTAAATAAAAAAATTAGAGTCGTTGACATTGTTATAGAGTAGATAAAAAACTGTACTTTAGATATAAATGCGTACTATATATATATAGTGAATATCATTTTAGCGAATATCATTTATATTTTAAAATGTGCTTGTTTAGCTCTGCAAAAGGTATACAATGTAAACTTTTGCATTGTGAATTGTTTTTGTTATATTAGTGTAGAATTAGTCATAATTTTGTGTATTAGATGCGTATATGAACACATATAAACACATAAACACAAAGGAAGGAAGTTTTCTACTTTATGTGATTATACATAACACACATTCGATTGCTCAGGATTTATGCTGTGAAACATGAACCAACCAGTCTCCCACTTAAAGATTTAGTGTGCTACTATTTCTCATATTCGAAGGTTGGTAGTTCTGGTAATAGTACATATGAATAATGAAATAAATTAAAAGTACATTTACATTAAAAATTTACCTTTTTCTGTTACCTTTATTTTATGTAAAATTTATTTCATGTTTTATTCTTTTTTAGAAATTTAAATTCTACGTATACTATTTAATCAGAACCTCAATTCAACCTGAAGTAGAAGTAGAAAATTATACTAGCTAAAAAGCTAAAAAAGACTTCCTCACATTGTCATTTAATAAACTACAAGAAGTAAAAATAAATCAAAAGAAATACGATCAATAAATACCATGATTCTAATTAATAAATGCATTCAATGTAAAGAAAGTAGAATAAAAAAAGAAAATCTCTAAACATTTCCAGGACTTTTTTTTTTTTTTTGCCGCCGAGTATTGCAAAATTTTGAAGACGAACGCAGATTATTTCCACACGATTACAGTGAAATTGTGACTATTTCGAAAACGAAAATATCAAGATAGACATTCTGTAATGTTATTCGTGAAGAATAAATGCGTTTTCATTCTTTTGATTTTAGTCGCCGTATATTTTTATTAGAAATTTATATCTATATAGAAACGATTCCAACAGAAAGAAACTCAAAGGAAAACGTCAAAAGAAATACGAACAATAAATACCACGATCCCAATTAATAAATACATCATTCATTGTAAGGATAAATAGAAATAAAAAAGAAAAAGAAAGGAAAAATTTCCAGCATTTCTGTGTCGAGTATCGTCAAGATTTTGAAGTCAAACGCAGTTTATTACCACACAAAAATACTTCTTCTGAGCTCGCTGCAGCTCTGTCAGAAGACATTGGACAGATTCATAGAAGAAGGAATAAAAAAAAAATTCTGTTCCTTCTTCAATGGACAGACTATAAGTACTCGAACGGGAAGAAGACGACTCGCAGAAGCTACATTAAAAGGGTATAAAGCCAGGAAGAAGCGAGGCTTTCACAAAACAACAAGAAGAATCGCTTGGAGTGAGCTCTTCGACATCAACATTTTACTGTCAAATGTTCTGTGGTCCAATGAATCAAACTTTGAGGTAAACATTTTAACCCTTTATTATATGAAAAATAACCATCATTCAGTTAGTTAGAGTCGGCATTTGTAATAAAAATGAGATTATTTTTAAGATGTGCCATTTTAATTTTATTTCCAGGAATTTGGAACACCCGGCATGACCTTCGTGAGGCGACGTATCAGCGAAGAATATCATCCAGTTTGCGTGGTGCCTACTGTAAAACACTAAGGCGGCAGCATTATGATCTGGGGCTGCATTGCTGCTGATGACGTTGGTGAAATGTTCGTTTGCGAAGGCCGCTTGAACAGCCAAGCATACATAAATGTGCTGAAAACAGTGCTGATGCCTTCGCTATTGCGCATTTTTGGTGATACCAATTTACGTGGAGTCAAGTTCCAACAAGACAATGCGCCTTGTCATAAATCAGCCACTAAGATGCGCTGGTTTAAAAACAGTAACATTGTATTGTTGTACTGGCTAGCGCAGTTCCCATATCTTAATCCAATCGCACACCTTTGGAGCATATTAAAATATAAAATCAGAGAACACAGCATAACATCAAAAACAGCTTTGAAAAATGCTCTTATCCAAGAGTGGGATACCGTAAGTGCAGAAAAATGTGCAAGCCTTATACGCAGTATGCCCAAAAGGATTGTTGCAGCAAAAGGATTGTTGCTGTTATTAAAGCCAACGGTGGACCCTCTAAATATTGATATTTTTTGTAATTTTACGTTAACAAAATACTTTATAAAACAATAGACTTTTATTTTTTATCATAAAAACTAAAAATGTACTAAAAATCAGGGTGCCTAATACTTTTGGCCAAGGTTGTATGTAATTTTTATATGTATATGTTGTTGTCATGTGTGACTGATGAGACAGCCATATGTCGAATGACAGAGTTTCGTATGAGACTAGATGGGAAACAGTTGTGCATGACAACAGCAGTAAGACCCAGATCGCATTAGCAACAATCTTAATTAGCAGTTCTGCTGTGACGTAAAACTCTTTGTCTGAAAATGGAGCTACAATTTCTTCTTTTCATTATCAATTGGGAATTTGAAGAGTGTAGCATACTGTTGTTTAGTATTGTAGTTAGATTTGAAACACACAAGAATTAAGGGCACAACGTTTCCTCCCCATTATTTTATATATATAATCTACACGGTCTTTAATATTTATAATCAATAGTTATTTATAACGTTATAATTTAAACACACCGAAAAATATTATTAATTACTAAATAAAACAATAAATAATATCAATACTATCGTAAAAAATCCGTACGAAAAAACAAAGTAAATGGAAAATTTTAAGTGCGTCGGATGTCGTTTGTGACGTCACGCATGAGAATCGTTCTTAGTGTCAGGCCCAGTTAAAAGAGCATATGGTGCCATCTCGGAGGCCCCGGTCGAACGCAGTTTATTCCCACACGACTGTAATGAAATAGCGTGACGTCTGAAAAACAACCACTTAAATGATTAAAACACAAGAAAACTCATTGTCGTAACCTCCAAACATCCCGGACTTCTTTCCATACGACTATTAGGTAGCTTTCAATACAAAAAAGTCCTTCCGGCCTGTACCGGGAGGAAAAGGTAGCTTTCCTATATCTTCGTTTTAAAATTTTAGCTAATGTTACACGAAAACAGCAAGTTAAAATGCAAAGAAACGTTTACAAAAGATTCGTTAATACTGAATTTGAATAAGAAATTCGCCAAATTATTGAGCAATAGCCAAATTGGCTTCATTTATGAAGACTTATTTTGGTCGCCAAATTTGGCGATATTTCGCCAAATGTCGCCAATTTTGGCGAGAATTTGGCGCTAACGGATATGAATATATAGTTTTATGCCTATGAATGAGAAAATTATTACAACAATGAAAGAAAATAATTTGCGAGTAAATAATAAATTTGAATTTTTAACTTTTTTGTAAATTTATTTTAGATTTTAAGTTAATTTAAATATTTAAGTGGCCGCCATCTTGAAACATGATGGCGGACCAAGCTGGCCAACGAACTCGGTCGAGACATTAGTGACCTTAATACACACAATTAGTTTCATCAAAATCGATTCATAAATACGAGCGTTATCGTATGACATAGGTCAGATATATATATGGTTAATTTTTGCAATAAGTTTATATATATATATATATATATATATATATATATATATATATATATGGATATATCTCTATATATAAATCAACATTTGAACGGAGGGTGGTTTTGGGGTCTGGGGGTCATGATCGGTGAAAATATATCGAAATTTTCCGGAACTGCTTTCCTCCGAACGGCTGCAATAGGTAGCTTTATACTTTTTTGTATTGAAAGCTACCTAATACTTTCTTGTATTGAAAGCTACCTAAAAGTATAAAGCTACCTATTGCAGCCTTTCGGAGGAAAGCAGTTCAGGAAAATTTCCATACGATAATGACCGATAATGACCCCCAGACCCCAAAACCACCCTCCGTCCAAATGTTGATTTATATATATAGATATATCCATATATATATATATATATGACCTATGTCATACGATAACGCCCGTAATTATGAATCGATTTTGATGAAACTAATTGTGTGTATTAAGGTCACTAATGTCTCGACCGAGTTCGTTGGCCAGCTTGGTCCGCCATCTTGTTTCAAGATGGCGGCCATTTAAAGATGTAAAATAACTTAAAATCTAAAATAAATATACAAAAAATTTAAAAATTCAAAATTTTTTTTTTAATTACGTGTTAGGCCTTGATACAAGGATTCCAGAGCATTTTTTGCTTTACCTCTATCTTAAAAAATGGCTGAGATAGAGCACTTTGAAATTCTAGGGTGGCTGACATTTTGAAACAAAACAGCACATTAACGCGATTACTCGCAAATTATTTTCTTTCATTGTTGTAATAATTTTCTCATTCATACGCATAAAACTATATATTCATATCCGTTAACGCCAAAATTGGCGACATTGGCGACAAAATTGGCAAAATTGGTCGACATTTGGTGAAATATCGCCAAATTTGGCGATCAAAATAAGTCTTCATAAATGAAGCCAATTTGGCTATTGCTCAATAATTTGGCGAATTTCTTATTCAAATTCAGTATTAACGAATCTTTTGTAAACGTTTCTTTGCATTTTAGCTTGCTGTTTTCATGTAACATTAGCTAAAATTTTAAAACGAAGATATAGGAAAGCTACCTTTTCCTCCCGGTACAGGCCGGAAGGACTTTTTAGTATTGAAAGCTACCTAAAAGTATAAAGCTGCCTATTGCAGCCGTTCGGAGGAAAGCAATAACCACCCTCCGTTCAAATGTTGATTTATATATATATATTATATATATATATATAGCTATATGTATATACATATAAGCTCATCAATGTCTCGACCGAGTTCGTTGGCCAGCTTGGTCCGCCATTTTGTTTCAAGATGGCGGCCATTTAAAAATTTAAAACTAAAATAAGTATACAAAAAAGTTAAAAATTCAAATTTATTTTTTGCTTAAGTGTTAGGCCTTGATACAAGGATTCCAGAGTGTTTTTTGTTTTACCTCTATCTTAAAAAACGGCTGAGATACAGCAATTTGAAATTTGAATGGTGGCAGACATTTTGAAACAAGATAGCACATTACAAAAATCCAACGATTAATTTATAAGTTTTAATGAACGCGACTTCTCGCAAATTATTATTACTTACCCATCATACGTGGTATAGGGTAAGTCTTGTAATCGTTTTGAAAATCCAAAAATTTTTTTTTTTTGACGGATTTACACGTTTCAGACATTGGAGATTCCAAAAAACATATTTTTAGAAAAAAAATTTTGCCGTCCGTCTGTGTGTGTGTCTGTAAACACTCTATCTCCCGAAAAAATTGAGATAGAGACTTGCAATTTGGTATGTACTTAGTATGTAATAATGGGAAGAAGCCTATTTCATTTCAATAACCTCGATTAACCGGAACTATTTTTTCGGACTCTCGAAATATTCTTTCTGATAAAAGGTATATAAAAATTTCCGAAATGGGTTATTCTAAGAAATGAATATAAAAGACAATAAAAAAACATAAATTTTGCATACAGCATGAAGTCGATCGGATAATTAGTTGCCGAGATATTTGGAATCCTATTTCCCACACTCTTCGATTTTTCATGACCCTGTATTTCATCCAAATTTCACTTCAAAGATATATTTTAATTGGAAATTTGACGCTTAATCACATGCAATAAACCGCTAGTTAATAGGATTATTATTATTTTTTAGTTATAAGGATGTTTCTTTTAAGCAATTCAGTAATCGAGCCTTTAAAGTTTGTGACGTCATCAAGCCACGATTTTATTTGAATTGCAATGCATTTTATAAGTAGTTTACACATTTTTATTTTAATATTTTACATTATGCATATCCATGAGGGATAAGTATTACGGTGGCCCCCAACTACTAGTCTTTCATTGTTGTAATCATTTTCCCAATCATACGCATAAAACTATATAGTCATATCCGTTAGCGCCAAATTCTCGTCAAACTTGGCGACAATTGGCGAAATATCGCCAAATTTGGCGACCAAAATAAGTCTTCATAAATGAAGCCAACTTGGATATAGCTCAATAATTTGGCGAATTTCTTATTTAAATTCAGTATTAACGAATCTTTTGTAAACGGTTTCTTTGCATTGCTGTTTTCGAGTAACATTAGCTAAAATTTTAAAACGAAGATATAGGAAAGCTGCCTTTTCCTCCCGGTACAGGCCGGAAGGACTTTTTTTCCCCATCCTCTAAAATCAGAGCTTTGAATCCATTGTTAAATTCATCAGTAGCTATTTAAAAAGAAATGGAGGTGGTTTTAAAAACGATGATGTAAAATGAACACAAGCACACGTGTTACAGAAGAAGCAGACAGGCAAATAGGCCAAGTGTATAGCACATAATGAGTATGGTACTATTCCTTCAATAAATAACATATCAAAATTTTCCTCAATGCATGACTTTTCCAATAGAAATAAATTCATTCTCATTCTTTTTTGACTAGCTCTTGAACATTTTCATTAAAAATATCATTTTATATTTCATTCTTTTTACAGCAATTTAAAATAGTCATATATTATTAAATAAAATGAGAACCCCAATAAAGTCTTAAGCAGAAATACACTAATTTCCAAAAATTAAGGCAAAATCACAAAAATAGCGATAGCTCAAAATATTACATGTAGATTTTAATGAAACTCAGCCACAATATGCAACGCATAGTAAGGTATAAAACAACATGAAAAGAAACTACCAGACAATTATGGTGTTTCAAAAAATAGCATAATTATAAAATTAGTAAAAACAATTCTTCAGTTTGGTATAGGAAAAGTACCTTTAATATGCCGTATTATCACCCCTAGTAGCAATACAGCACATACAGCGATGTGAAATACTGTCAATTATGCGGTTGATGAGCTCGCTGGGAAGTGCGAGCCATTGATCTTGCAAATCAGTTGTAAGCGTGGCAAGGGTCTGAGGAGGGGGATTGACAGCAGCAACACGTCTTCCTAAAGCATCCCAAACATGCTCGATGGAATTCAAGTCCGGTTATCGAGCTGGCCATTCCATGCGCTGAATTGTCTGGTGCTGAAGATAATCTTCCACGATGCGAATCCTGTGTGGTCTAGATTTGTCGTCCTGTAACAGGCAATCATTACCTATACCGGCATAAGGGCGTACATAAGCATCAAGGATGTCATCTCTATAGACATAAGCACTCACGGTTCCACGTGCAAAGACATGGAGGTCTGTGCGTCCACCCAAAGAGATACCACCCCAAACACAGACACTGTCTCCTCCGTATGAATCTCTTTCACGAATGTTTGATGGGTGATAACGTGTTCCCTGTTCTCTCCAAATCAAACAACGCCTACTATCCTTTGGAGGCTAAACCGGGACTCATCTGTGAAGAGAACACGCCTCCATTGATCAGCCGCCCAGTGGACATATTGACGTGCCTACATCAAACGTCCCCCCCCCCCGGTGACGTGAGGTGAGCGGCACACAAACTGCTGGTCGCCTCGTGTAAAGTCCACCTTCATGAAGCCTTCTACGCACAGTAGACATTGACACCAACCTTCCAGTGGCTGCAGCAAGGGAGGATCTAAGATGAGGGGGTTACGGTTCTATTTATTCGTACACATAACAGCAAATATCGGTTATCGGCGCTTGTCGAAACCCTTGTCCGTCCTCGCCTGAACCATCTTGAGAACGAAGCAGTGGTTTGAAATTGTTGTCAACGCCGATGAACCACAGAAGGACTCACATTTAGCCATCTAGCTACCCCTGTCTGACTTTGTCCTGCCTCTAATCTCCCAATAGCTCTAAATTGCAGTTCTGTGGGCAAATGATGCCTCGAGGTCATTGTAATGAATTGGCTATCTCAGATTTAAAATATCACTATCACAGCGACAACTGCAGCCTTACTTTCTAACGTGCATTTTTATGTTCCTCACAGATGGCGCAATGTGATTGCAGCGCCACTAATTTGCATTTAGTATTTTTATTCAGCATCTTTTATTTAACAATGTATGCAAATTTCATACGGATTGCTTTCTTTTTGAAAAAGTTATCGCTATTTTTGTGATTTTTGCTTATTTTTTGGAAACCAGTGTATAAACTAAGATTATGAAAAAATTAAAAATCTTCCTCATATAATTACTCAGAACAAAATTTAGAAGAAGGAAAAAAGAAAAGCAATACGAACATTAAATGCTACGATTCTAATCAATAAATGCATCCACTGCAAGAAGAAAAAGAACAAAAAGAAAAAAAAGATTTTGAAGTAGAAAGTAGTTTATTCTCGCATGTCTAACGACGTCTGAAAAATATCTGCATAAGTATTTGGAAGCACAAGAGTACTCGTTGTCAAACTTTCTATACAGCCCGGAGTGAGCTCCACACGACTTTTTTTTATTCCATTATCTAAAATCAGGGCTTGTGGTTCATGAATGTCCGTTTTGAAGCAGAAGGGATTTTCCAAGTGATATCGAAGAATCACTTCAAGCACGTGTTCCAGAAATGTAGACACGTTGAATCCGAAATGGTACACGGTGGCTTTCAGACGTGTATACACATTGGTGGACACGTTGTATTGCAGTTAGTGGTGACTACTTCGAAAAATAAAATATCAAGATATGCACTCTGTAATGTCTTTCGAGAGGAATAATTTCGTCCTCATTCTTAAAAATGCATATCTGTATTTTTTTTTAACAATTTAAAATCTACATATTAAATAAAACCAGAGCCTCAACCTTTGAACAGAAATAAAAATTTACATTAGGAAAAAAAAAAAACTAAAAGAATTTCTCATATAATTATTCTAAACAAAATCTATAGAGAGAAGAAGAAAATAAAACAAAAGATGAACGTTCATCAATTGCCACGATTCTAATCAATAAATGCATCCAATGCAAGTAAAGATTAAAGAAAAATTTCCAATATTTCATTTGCCGGGTATTGTCAAGATTGTCACGATAGTTTATTCCCGCATGATTGAATTTAATCGCTGTCTGAAAAACATCCACATAAATGATTGAAAACATGAGAAAACTGTCCAACTCAATGCCTTATTCTGTATACAGTTTAGGTCTGGCTCCATGCGACTTTTTTTTATTAGTATTCCATCGTGTGCAATGAGAGCTTCCAAAGCTCTGGTTCGATTCATCAATGGCCGTTTTGCAGAACATGGAGTATGTTTTGCAAACAATGTCGAAAAATGAGTTCAATCATGTCTACCAAAAGTTACAGACGGGGTCCGGTTAACCTTTGAATCTGGCGAATGCACAGTATCATTTGGGGTCCCCATTCACCCGGGAAAAGATTTTTTTAAATCTACATTCATGGAATCTTATCAATGCAACAAATATTATTCTCGGAAGGAGTTTAGCCGAGTTCAGATATTTCATCAAACAGCTTTTTAGATGCGTTCATAGTTATATAAATACGTAGTACCTATAGCGCCGTCAGGTCCGTCCGTCTGTCCGCATATAACAGTGCAAAAACTGCTAAAACGAATGGTTTGAAATTTAATATATATATATATAATGGTTGCAAAATTTTGTCAAGTCATTAAAAATTTTATAAAAATCGAATCAAAACTTAAAAAGATATTAATAAAAGTTTTCTTGATTATATTAAATTCTATCATACGTAATTTATTCAGTGATATCATATGATAGGTAATTACTCTAGGTTGCCATGGTCATTACGTCATATTGAAGATGGAGTCTATTATTTCCGGATTACTGAATTTAAAAACCGAATTTGTACACTAAAATTATTTAATTATAGCAATCATATAATCTACCGACTGTTTTTTTTTTAAATAGCTGTTTCCGGAGAAATGAAATATTAAATGGAAAAATAGTCTAAATATGTATTTCAAATTACTAGAATTTTCAGTAAATGTCAACAAAAAATAATATGTTGCCAACTTGAAATGTTACTTATTTAATTACGGAAATTAATCATATCATAATAAAAGACGATATAATTCATTTCACTGAAATAATAACGATGATTTTTTTTTTTTTTTTTTTTTTTTTTACATTGTCTTGTATTGGATATTTGAGCATAGTATAATTTTAATGAAACAGAATTGCAATTAATTGTTTGTAAAAGTGCATTGAAACTTAATTTTATAAAATAAAATTAATATTTATATAATATGAAAATCTGCACATAAAGTACATTTTGTATTCATGCATTTTTGTATAAGAGAGCAACAGCTATTGCACCAAAATCTGAATATTTATAAAACTAGTTACAGTAGGAACGCACCTCATTTGTCACGTTTGACGTACAATTTCCAACTTGTTTTATGTTCGCTTTGTAAATAGATATAATGTAGATATCTGTAGTACACATGGTTGCTGTATGTTGAGTTACCCGAGTAATTTCTATTCAGTACATCAGGATGCAATATGATTGGTTAACAACCTATTTTGGTCCCATTCAAATTACCCAGTTGGACAAGTTTTCTGGAGCAGTGTGAATATTCTCTTGCATTAGGCAAACTGTCTTCTCCAGAAAAATTAAAAATCAATGTAAAAATATATATATATGAAAGGAATTAGAAGATTCATTTTGCAGTCATTTTTGGGCCACTCTTAAATTTTACAGGGAAGCTTTTGAATCGCATGCCTTTTAGATAGTGAGACTCTGGTTACACAGACTTTGGACCCATTTAAAAGTGACTAAGTCGAAAAAAGAACATGTAAAAATAGACTCTCTCCAGTGTATTGCGTGAGAAATAAATTCATTCTCATTTGTCCTTTTTCTTTCTTTCTTTCTTTCTTTTTTTGACTATCTCTTATATTTTTTCATTTATATATGGAGCTTTATTTTATAATTTACTTTTTTTATAACAATTTGAAATATACATTGTTAAATAAAATGAGAGCCTTAGTACAACCTCGAAAAGAAATAGAAACTTACATTATAAAAAAAAAATACTGAGACTTCCTCATATAATTATTATTCAAAACAAAATCTACAAGAAGAACAATAAAACAAAAGAAATACGAACATTAAATGCCACGATTCTAATCAATAAATGCATTCACTGCAAGTATAGAAAGAGAGAGAAAAGAGAAAAAGGTTTAAAGAAAAATTTCCAACACTTCTTTGCCGGGTATTGTCAAGATTTTGAAGTCGAACGCAGTTTATTCCCGCACGACTGCAGTGAAACGACGTCTGAAAAACATCCGCATAAATAATCGAAAACACAAGAAAACTGTCAAACTCGTTGCCGTCTCCGGAATAAAAATGAGAAACAAAAGCAAGAGCAGAAAAGATTCGAGAGTGCAGGTGCCCGTTCTTACCCGGATGTGAGGTTGGTACCTGCTAAAAGAAAAGGAAAATGTTTAGTCCCGCTGTTTCGCACCAAATCCTTCTTTCTGCTTCTGTCTGACGGAATAGGGCTGAAAAAAGAAAGAAAGAAAAAAAAATACTATTTGCGAAGGTAATAAAGAAAAGGTGAATGCTAAAAAATAGCATTAGTTTGATTTTTTTTTTTTTTTTTTTTTTTTTTTTTTATAAATTTTGATATGTGTATGCAGGAAAGATAAATTTAAGAAATTTGATATTTTGGTGGTCATGAAATTGTATCTTCAATATGTACTAATTTTATGAAGTACGTTGATTTAACAATTTAAAAATATTTTATCAAATCAATTCATTTACCTTTTTTCTCAGTATTGCCCATGATTAGTGGGTCTTTATTTCAAAATCATGATATTACAACAGTTCATTATAGATTACAATTATGATGAGATATAAGGATAACACAAATCGCACAGAATCCTTCTTTCTTTTTTTTTATCTATCGAATAGGACTGCTGTTTCAGAAAATATATCACTATTTACGAAGGTAATAAAGAAAAGGTAAATGCTAAGAAGTGACATTAGTTTGATTTTTATATAAATTTTGATATGTGTATGCAGGAAAGATAAATTAAAAAAATTTGATATTTTGGTCGTCATGAAATTGTATCTTAAATATGTACTAGTTTTACAAAATACACTAATTTAACAATTTTAAAATATTTTATCAAAGCACTTCATTTACCCTTTTTCTCTTTGTTTCCCTGATTAGTGGGTCTTTATTTCAAAAGCATGATACGTATTACAACATTTCATTATGGATTACAATTATGATGATAATACAAATCCCACGGAATCCTTTTTTTCTAATTTTGTCTATCAAATAGAGCTGCTACTTCAGAAAAAATATCAATAATTGCGAAGGTAATATAGAAAAGGTGAATGCTAAGAAATTGAATTAGTTAGATTTTACATAAATTTTTGTATGTGTATGCCGGAAAGATAAATTTAAGAAATTTGACATTTTGGTCGTCATGAAAATGTTTCTTTTTCTTTTTCTTTTTTTTTTTTAATGTGCCAGTTTTACAAAATACATTAATTTAACAATTTTAAAATATTTTATCAAAACACTTCATCTCTTTTTTTTTTTTTTCCAGTAATGTCGTGATTAGTGCGCATATCAAAAGCATAGTTGAAAAGTGTTGCATTGTGATAATTTTGACATACATCATGATATTACAACAATTCATTATAGACTAGATGGAACCCGTCAAAACTTGACGCAAAAAAATACTATAACAATATCAGTAAAATAAGCTTCTTTATTATTTATGAAGGGGTGCGTATAAAACAGTCTTTCAAATATTTTATTTAAATTTTTTCCCCAGTCAAATACAGTACTATTTCCGATGCAAACTCCAAACAAACAATCCGTAAATAACTGTGTAATGCAAATCAGTTTGACATTACCACCATATTCCCCACGGCAAGAAAAAAAATTCATGGACCTATGAAGTATATACAAATAGTATATTCCTACGTTCATATCATATTCAGTAAATAACAGAACATAGTAAATAAAGCACACACCCCCCCCCCTGTGATAATGCAACCGAATGAGCTTCTATGCGCATGTGCATTGCATCTGCCCAAAAGCACCGTCGAAATTCGACGTTAAAAAAGTTTTAAAATGATTAAATTAAAAGTTTTAAAATATCCTCTTTAATCATTGTTCGTTTCAAATCCATATCTTCTAAAACGCATCCATTGTTTTAAGCTAGTCAGTTTTTATGCAAAGATTAAGAAGTTTTTTACAGTAATAAATCTATCTGCAGATGTGGGAGATTTTTAATGTTTTCAAGTGTAATTTATTTGTATGGTTTCTTCGGTTCCTTGACATAATCAGGATGATTATCCCTTTTCCATCACAGTCGGGGATATTTTTCCTCTTATACAGTTGGCAAATGTAAAAAAATAAAAAAAATGCAATTCCTAGCATATCCTGATATCTGATGGAACATATTCATCAACGAATTCAACATATCAATTTTATGTTCAACATAAACTAAAAATAGTCTTCTTTTTTTTTTCCCCTGACAGATTTTTGTTTAGCGCCAAAATGTTCTATCTTATGGATAATCTGATCTTATGATTTATCACTTTTTTAAAAAAATTATTATTCACTTTTTATGATGGTTAGGGAAATCTATTTTCAATTGTGGCAACTTTCCCAGGGGCTATTTTACATTATTGAAGTAAACTGGTGGTCATTGATAAGATAGAATTGAAAAACTTTTCATGCTTGAAAATTATTTAAAAAGTCGTTAAATTAATCGGCAGTTTTCAAATAAATTTCAATCGAAAGCTAATTTTTTTCTAATTGATGATGTAAGAATTGAAATTGTAAAATGTAGTAAAAAATAGAAATTTGTAGTATTTCGAGGTGATGTAAGCGCGATGAAACCTAAACCGATAGCGCCTTTGTTGTCACAACTGTTGTACATTTCTAAAAATTGCCACTGTATTTTGGCTGGCGTCCAAAAGTGGAAAAACATTTTTTGACATCGAAAGAGAAATTCACAGTGAAAGAAATAGGACTTTGCGCTAATAAGGAACTGTTAAATGAACTTATAATAAATCTACCAAAGTAATTCCTATGAAATATTAGTCTTACATTGTTTATTCTAGCTAAAAATACAATAATTATTTCAAGATTTTTTTCTACCATAACACTATTTTTAATAACTTTAAATTTCCTGAAATCCTTTACTTTTGTGATTTTTTTTTTTAATTAAAAAAGGAAATCTTCTATCCTATAATAATAAAAAAAAAAAAGCAATTGTTAACATGTAATCCAGGTATGCAATCAAGATGAAGAAATCAATGACGGCTCCAATTCTAATCTTTATAATTATGAATGCAAAAATCAGTAAAATTATGTCATGTTAACACAATCATTCACACTCATACATTTCATACACATTTTTCTCTTTAGTTTTATCAATGTTAAAATGCACTTCAAGCTAAGCATAACGTCATTTTCACCGGCGCAAACTTTTCACACGTACTTCATATACCTTCATTAATGCTTAAACACCATGCACACAAATATAAATATATTTTGTATTTAATTGTAATGAAAAAATGGCATCAACAAAGTTATAATGCATAATGATAAAATAAACCCAATGGACAATATTCCCGTGACGTCACAATAAATATGAATTTTTATTCGCTTACAAAACACGCGGATAAGTATTTTTACCGAAATTTGACTTGCAAATTAACAAATTCAGCCTTAAAACCGCGTGCTTTTAATATTTATTATTTCTCTTTTATTCAACCACAGAGTTTAGAAAATAAACTCTGTGCTTCGGAACAGTAGGCGTTATCCGATTATGACGTCATTAGCAGACGTAAAAGTTTAATTGAAAATTACGGTTAATTAATTAAATTTTCGAACAAACGAATGCACGATAACAAATCTGTGTCCAAATAGCTTTCAGCCCCACCAGTGGCTGAGAGGTTGTGCTCTCGAAGCTGGTAGACGGGAGGTGCTGGGTTCGATCCCAATCGCGCCCGTCGGCCTAATCGTTCGGAGTTTTCGTGGTTTTCTTCGAGCCGTGGATTTATCCATGCGTAAATACGGATTAGGTTCCCTTAGAAAGACCCCCACGAAGGGCACTCCCCCCGGGCCTATATCCATAGTGTAGATAATTGGCCGTCAATAATCAACCCAACCCAACCCAAATAGCTTTCATTTAAAAAAAGAATGATGTAATTTGATTGAGTAGTTTGCTCTCACGAATTGTCGAAATAAATCGCTTAGCGTTTTAAATATATAGATTACAATTATGATGATTTCACAAATCGCACGTGTTCCTACCTTCTGCTTTTGTTTGTCGAATAGGGCAGTTACTTGCGAAAACATGTCATTATTTTCGAATGTAATAAAAACAAGAAAGAAAAATCATGCGGCAAGCATAGACTATGAAACACTTTCCAACACTAACAGAATAGCGTAACAAAACTTCACCGTTTGATAATGTGAAAGATAATATCTAAGTAAATGATTTGGAGAATGCATAACACATTTGAAAACCCAATTTCAGAAATTATCACCAATTCGGAAAATATCTCCGAACTATTTTCTGAAGCCCTGTATATGATCTACATTTTTGTGTATATACTACAAGTAAGCTAAAATTTAGTTCAGTTAGGAAAAGCATAACACAGTTGAAAATTCCTTTTCAGATATTTCCGTCAATAAAAGGAAATGTATTCGAATACTTTTATGCACCCTATATCTGGTCTACACAATTTATACACCAAGTATTATGCAAAAAATTAGTTAAACTTAAAAACGCATAACACAACTGAAAAACAAATGTAGCAATTATTGTTCATGGACAATACAGTAACCGAATTATTTTGTGTGTCCCTGTAAATGAACGATAAATGTTATGCACACCATATTCTACAGTAAGCGTTTTGTAATGCACCTCATTACTGTATATCATATTCAGTCTGTTTGAAATAGTGTAACATCATTAAAATCCATATCAAACGATTTATCCCCATAGACCATAATGTAACGGAATTTTTTTTTGAGTGACCCTGTAAAAGAACTATAAATGCTACGCATTCCATTTTCAATACCAACAGGACATAGTAATCCTCAATAATATATATCAAATATATAACAATCCAAGTATATATACGCGAGTTAGGACATTGACAGACAGACAGACGGCCAGACAAGCTCAGGTCATAATACTTTTGAACTATGTTGAAAAGGGGTAAAAAGTGACTGCTAAGAAACAGCATTAGTTTAATATAAATTTTGATGTGGAGAAATAATAAATTTAGCAAATTTGGTATTTTTTATCTTCATGAAGAAATTATTTAATATTTTGAAGGCCAAATTCAAATCTATGTATGTATATATATATATATACAGCGTGTCCACGTATAACTTGACCGACCTTTATTTTCGCAACCGTTGGTCCTAGAGGCGTACTTCCAATTACAAAAATGGTTTAAATAATGTAAAGAATTACTTTCAAAGCGATTTGGGTCAAGAAAAGCAGTTATTAAAAAATTACGAAATTTAAATTTTTATACGGTCTCCCGGTCCTATTAGTGATATTTAATAAAAATTTACTGTGGCACTAACAAGTAAGACAAAAAAAGTCTCATTCATCTAACATTAAAATTGACTGAGTTATGAAACTTTGAAATGCATGACTTATACCACTTTTTTGCATCTGAAAACAAATGATTTCGGCCTTGCTTTCAGGGGTCGTATATAGAGTACTTAAACTTATTTCAAGGTATCTGCGCTTTGAAAGAAATCATACAACTATTACGATTGAGTTAACTTTTATTAATTAAGTTTCAGATTAGTTAAAATACTTGTATTTTAACATATGTTTTATTTTGAAAGGATTTGAGGCTATGATTTCTTTTAACAAAAATTATGTTATTTTCATAAGGATTTATTTAACTTGCAACGATCGTCTTTCCAGTTTAAAATTTGTACTCGATCTTTAAGTTACTTTCAAGTGTCCGATCAAAGTTAAATTTTACATACGGATTTAAAAGCGATGACAATGTAATATTATTATAATTTTCGATGCTTACCATCTTATACATACTTATATTAGAGGATAACACAAAAGAAATCGGATAGATCACCCTCAACAAGTTTAAGAAAGAATTTTAGATTAAATGACATAAACCTGAGATGGTTGTTTTTTTTAACTCTTATAATTACGTTTTAAGTATTTTTTAACGCTGAATAAAAAAATTAAATCATGTTAGGATATTTCGAAAATCGTAAATTTAAAGATTAAAAAAATAGCGAAAAATCTGATACTATCAATTAGATGTAAGACTTTTTATTCAGTTTAATTTTATTTAATTCAATAATTTATTCAAATTTTTGGCTTATATTGCGTTTCTTACAGCCAAACAGCTCAGGGGTCTGATGAGGTTGGGAGGGGAGGGGGGATCAATTTGAACTTTGAGCTTTATATCTTTGAAATTTGCGATTTGAGAAAAATCCTGACGTGATGGTTTAAAATGAAGGTCATTTTCGGATTCTGCACTAAAAAATACATAAGAATCAATTTTCAACAATTAAAAAAACATGGCACAATCCAAAATTTGAAAGACAGTGTAATCTAACAGCATTTTAAAATCTGTATCATTTTGTAAAGAATTGAGGCTGTAGTTTTCATCCTTTTATTTAACAAAAATTCTGTTATTTTTATCCTTTTATATGTTCAGTACAAATGGTATATTTTGCATTAATATGTCAGAATTATTATAGATTCCACATTTATATTAGATTGCCATGTTAATTTTGCTCTCAACTATTTTTTTGATATATCTGACGATTATTTATATTTCTACTACATTTGTGAATGACCCCTATTTCGCAGTAAAAAATATGCTCCAACTTTAAACAGCTATTACTCGGTCAATTTTAATGCTAGATGAATGGGACTTTCTTTGTCTTACTTGTTAGTGTCACAGTAAATTTTTACTAAATATCACTAATGGGACTGGGGGGACCGTATAAAAATTTAAATTTTGTAATATTTTAATAACTGTTTTTCTTGACTCAAATTGCTTTGAAAGTAATTCTTTACCCTATTTAAACCATTTTTGTAATTGGAAGTATACCTCTAGGACCAACGGTTGCGAAAATAAAGGTCGGTCAGGTTATACGTGGACACGCTGTATATATATATTCTATGGCTTTAGTTTAAAAATATGAATCCTTAAAATGGGAAAAACATTTTTATATGTGGTTTTTATTAACCTTCTGATTGTTCAGCAAATGGAAAAAATTGTTATGTTATGTCTACTGTATTTTTTAATGCTAAAATTATATGATTATTCCAACTTTATGTATAACTTAATAATTATGTACATGAAGATAAAAAACTTGAGAGTATTAATCGCTATTGGATGTTTAAAAACCGTACTAAATATGTAAAGTTAAATTAATCTAAATACAAAAACACGTCTGTGAGTAAAGATGATGTCATATTGATGGTGGCAACACTTGACCAATAAATTTAACTTTTACTGCAGTTTTCTTTTAACATTTAAACATCGCACAATTTCAAATTTTACACCGTCGAATAGGAAAAAAATTTTCTTTCTAATGCAAGTTGTTTGATAACTGTATTTCAATTTACTAATTTTTCATGATTTTTAAAATAATTTTCAAGCATGATTTTTTCCTCCAAATCTATCTCTATCGCATGCAGCTCGAATACGAAAGATTAATCCGTTCGCCCTTGAAACAATATAAATAATATACAACATTCGCTTCCGGTTCAGCATTTGTTGTAATTTGTAATGTAAGGAAATTAACACTTTTATTAATAAATAAATAAATAAATAAAATAATATAATTAAAGATAACATAAACATAAATTTAACAGATCAGAATTGAAAAAGCTGCTGTAAGTACCGAAATATTTAGCAATTTCTTTGTCTATTAACTTCTGGTATGATGGGGCTAATACGAAATTATCGCTTTTAATAAATTTCAAAACTTTATTTGAATACATTATTGATATTTGTCATATGAAAAGGCTTTTTAGTAATGTTAGTGGTCAATCTAAAAAAAATATATATATATCATAAGTAAAAAAAAATCTATTAAAGTTTTCTATTAAAAAATGTAGTTTTCACCTATTTTCTTAAACTTTGAAATCCCAAGGTTGGAACCCTCAGTTTAAACAATGCATCTATGAAAGTGAAAACTGTAGTTCAGTTAACGAGTTAATTCGGGTTTAACAGCCAGAGGGTTTGTTACTATAGCCAGGACTAAAATGATATAAGAGAAAATTTATTGTCTTTAAAATTTTTTAAATAGTTATCTCCATGACACAGGGTGGTCATAAAGTCTTTCCCTCATTACGAAAAAATATTACGAAATAACCATTGAATGTAATACTGTAACATTTTTATTATGGAAAAGTCATGTTCTTAAGTTTTATTTAGTCCAATCTTTACTGTCGTTCGTGAGTTCCTTGATGACAAATTTCCTGGAAGATGGATCGGAAGGGATGGACCAACTCCTCTAGATTTTTTCTTTTGGGGTACATAATGGACAGAGTGTTTACTACACCAGTAAAACAAACACCACTCAAGCTCCGGACCACAGATGGTACGTGTGTAGTGTGACAGCTCAAATGTTCGGCAATACGTGGCGAGAAATGGAATACAGCCTTGACATTCTTCGCGCTACCAAGGGTGCTCACATCGAAATTTACTGATGTAAATACTTGTATTAAAAACTTCTTAAATGTCTTTAAAATATACTGAAACAAACATATGCCTAATTATATTAGTTTTTCGGCAATAAATTATTGTAATCAGTGAAAGACTTCATGACCACCCTGTATATTTTCATTTCGAGAAATTTACCCCGAAGATAATTGGTTGGGGATAATGGCAGAAACAATAATATTTCTCCTACACGCTTCTAGCTCTGTATATCTGATATTCTTTGAATAACGTGAATCCCTTTAAGCATTTCTACGGAATTTTGAAATTATTGTATCGTTTTTCAATTTTATAAAAAATTTTTAATTTGTGCATATTAAAAGGCAAACAATCAAAGAGCATATTTTGCACCATCGAATGGATCTGATCACTCAAAATCGTTATGTAGTCTTATTCTGTGGCATGACCTTGCAGCACAATAGCGGTCCCGGCAGAATATTATCAATCCACGATAAGTTGTCCGATGAGTAACGCAAATTTAGACGAAGCCTCACGAAGTCTTTCAAGGTGATCAGCAGCCGATGTCATTGCTGAGATCCTGAAACCCTTGGTAGTAAAAAAAATCAAGATCGCAAACAGGGTATATAATTCTCCACAGGGTAAATTCACTCAGAAGTTGTAATACCATTATATTATATCTTTATACAGGGTGTTTCACAAAAGATGGGCAAAGATTTAAGAGGTGATAGTACACATCCAAACAAACAACTTTCATCAAAGAATGCATTGTCAGAATTAAAACGCAAAGGTGCTAGAGGGCGCCGAAGGTGATGTTGTTATACGAGGCAAAAACACACAAAAAACGATAAAGTGTCAAAAGCAAGTTTAATGACATGTGATTCCAATAAGTGTTCAAAACAGTGACCGGCAGTGTGTATGCATGCGGTACAACAGTGAAGAAAGAATTGGCGAACTTTCTGAAAAACAACAAGCATGTCGCGCACTTCCCTTGCAGCGGCCGAAAGTCTGGCAGCAAGGTCTTCTGCAAATTCAATGGGGGTCTCATACATAAGAGTCTTCAAACTGTCCCCACAAAAAGAAATCGAGACATGAAAAATCTGGCGAGCGCGGTGGCCAAGCTACAGGACCACCTCGTCCAATCCATCGGATGGTAAATGTTATATTCAGATATTTTCGCACATCTCGTACATAATTGGCTGGTGGTCCATGTTGCTAGAACCACATTACTGGCGGACGTGTGGGGGAATGGCGTTCAACATGTCTGGGAACACCTGTTGCAAAAACGTGAGGTATTTTTTTTTTCTGTCAAGGCGTTCTGGCCGAAGATAAGATTCGAGAAGGTGGTCTCCGATTATTCCTGCTTAAACATTCATAGAAAAGCGTCGCTGATGAGTATGTGAATAAGTAGCATGTGGATTTACATCCGCCCATACATGTTGATTGTGGGTGTTAAATGCACATTCACGTGTGAAGGTACATTCATCCGTGAAAAGCACAGCTGCCCCAAAATCTGAATTTACCGCATTCTGCTGCAGAAACCAGCGGGCGAATTCTACACGACGAGGACAATTCCTTTGAGTCAGTTCCTGAACTCTTTGAACATAAGGATGAAAACGTTCATCCTTCAGTACTTGCCATGTCGCGGAGTGTGAAACATGTAATTGCCTAGCCACTGCTCGTGTACTTCTACTTGGTTCAGCCCCCATATCCAGAATGGCTTCTTCCACATCTAACGTTCCGTCCGCCTTTGCACGACCTGCATCCGACCGGAAAGCGAAAAAAAATCCCGCCTCACACAACTGTAGGTGCAAGCACTCAAATGTTTTACGGTCGGTCAACCGCCTGTTGGGAAACCGTTCTCCGTAGAATTGTTGAGCCTGTGAGCCATTTCCATTTGCAGTTCCATAAATAAAATTCATATTAGTTTCTTCCCTATTAGTGAAGGGCAACATATTCCGTTACGTTCCTACCGCGATTGACAGCAGCTTTTATGTATTACTCGAGGCGAAATTTTGCATACGCGTTCTTCTTCTTCCCCATATCAAATTTGCAGGCTATTCTTGTCGTTCTTCTCTCGATAACGCGTAACAGTAATGGATCTTTAACGTTTGCATGGACCAAGTTTCCAAATGCGCCAGCACCTTTGCATTTAATTTCTGACCATGCATTCTTTGATGAAAGTTGCTTGTTTGGATTGCCCATCTTTTATGAAACACCCTGTATATACCCACCGCCACAACAGTTTGGTCTCGTTGGAATTCCGTCAACTGTGATATGATTCACGAAATGCTGTCTTGATGACAAATGATGCGTTAACGAGCTTTTATATGTTGTTGCAATATTGAAAAAAAAAAAAAAAAAAAAAAAAAAAAAAAAAAAAAAAAAAACCAGCACCACCAACAAATTTTGATATAGCAAAAATGTGAATTAAGAAAAGTATTTTGCAAGGTGCTTCTATATATTTTTTTTCTCCAGATTTGTGTTATTATTACAGTCATTGCTATTTTCATATATTACGGTGATTGCTTGAGTGAGTTTGAAATTAATCTTACATCAATCATAAAATGATGAAACCTTACGAGAGAATATCATTTATTACGAACTGAGTGAGAAATGTCAAAACCAGGAGTGAATTATGTCGGCCAGAGTTGTCCAAGATATTTTCTTGTTTAGTGAGATAAATTTCAATCCAGAATTTTTTATGGAGTATATGTTTAAAAGATATATTTATTTCATTATTTATAAAAATCATCACTTTAAAAAAAAAATCTGATTTTGATGTCATATATAATCTTATAGGCTGTGACAAGGGCATGCGAAGAAATATTTTTATTCACAGATTCCGAAAGTTATTTATAAAAATATGTCTGAACACATGCCATCAATTCTTTTAACAAGAAAACCTGTACTGCATTTAAAATGCTTCATAGATCGAAAAGAAAGGTTAAATGAATCATTCGCGTGAGAAAGCAGATGAAACAAAAAATTCATCTGGCTCGAAAAGTTTGCCGATATGTTGCTTTGCTTTAGTAAGGTTGATACGAGCATAGTTGGATAAAAGATGGATGTTTGATGAAAGTTTAGACGTTTGAATGTTTTTAGGAAGAAAGAAAGTGCTTCATTCTTCTTAAGAATATTTCAAATAATTTTTTGAATGCTGCTTTCGTGATAAATGATATTGTTTTTAGTAAATAAATGATTTAAGGCCTTTTCTACTGGATTAATATTTTCATGGATTACTGTCATAAGGATCTGTTTATGATACATATTTAGGTGCAGTAAGACGACGTTTGATTTGCCTCGCATTTTCTTGAAATAAATATTGCTTCAAGTTTAGTAAGAATATTTATTCGAAAATTCATATTATTAATTTTGGGTAACAAATGGCCATAAGGAAAATTCATAAAAAGAAATTAGAACTCTTATGAACTATAAACAAGAACAAAAAATCATGCGTCAAGTATAGATTATGTAACACTTTCCAACACTTCCAAAATAATTTTGCACATCTTTACCGTAAGGTGTAAGATAATATCTAACTAAACAATTTTGAAGAAGCATTAACATATTTAAAAATCCAACTTCAGGAATTACCAACAGTATTCGGAAAAATATCCGAGCTCTTTTGTGCAGCGTTGTATATGATCTATAGAGTTGTATATATACTAAATAGAATGCTAAATTTGTGCAACAATAAAAGCAACAATAAAAAAAAAATTGTGGGCAAATCGACTTGAAAATAATATTTTTTAATCATTCCCAACATTATTTGATTTTTTACAAACCTCTGACGATAGAATTTCCCCTGACATTGTTGAAATTTTTGGTGTACAGTTGTAAAACTAGAAAGACACTTTCCGACATTATTTTCCTTTTTCAAAGTCAAAAAATAAGTGGATGAGGGATCGATTTCATTTCCGAGTCATTAGTAAAATGGAATCATTAACATTCTTAGAACAGGAACAGCTTCCGGAATTATCATGCGATGTTACCATGAAAATTGCTTTCCAAATTTTTGGTTGTGTGTATGAGAACTACGCATTCAGAACTAGCAAATAAAGCTATCAAGCATTTACTTCCCTTCTGTACAACATATTTGTGCGAAAAGACTTTTTATAGCCTTGTGCACTTGGAAAACAAATATCGAAACCAATTGAATGTCGAACGAGACATGCGAATACATATTTCGAATACTGAACAAGACATTGCACAGCTCGTAGGGAAAAAAAAAAAACAGCAGTATGCTTCTCATCGGGAATAGTAGTATGTATATTTTAACTGTCTTAAAATGTGTGTCATTTTTCTTATTAATGCAACTGATTTTTTCATCAACTAAACACGGAATATCTGTAATGAAAAATAAATAAGGTCTATACCATTATTATTTTTTTTTAACCTTGCATTAAGAAAATTTTTTGTTGCGGGTCCCCGAAATGCATATCATATCAAAGGAGGTACGCGAGATCCCAAAGTTTAAGAAACGCTGATCTATACAATTTATATACACGCCAAGTAATTAACAAAAAATGAGTTAAATTTAAAAACGCGTTCAGTAACTGAAAAGGCAGTATTTTCCAGTTGGATGATGTGTAATATTGTATGGGCGAAGATTCACCTCAAAGACAAGAAATAATAATAATAATAACTGAACAACTTAAAGTAATTCGGTAAGCTATATTACCAATCTTCTACAATCATTGGAGAAAACTCGAAGTAAAGGAAAATTGATGTTTTATGAAATGAGTCAAATAAGCAAGAATGAAAGTCATAAAAATTCAAATCTTTAAAAAAAAAAATCAATACAGACAATCATTTGGGGGGTTAATAGAGACAGGTGATAAAAATGGATATGTTATAATTATCAAACATGCAAAAAATGCTGAGGGGATATCTAAGAAACAACAGTGTGAAGAATATGTTCTATTACAGGTTGGGTCACAAAAAACCCGACCCGGTATACGAAATACGGAAAGAAAGCAAAAAAAAAAAAAAAAAGTTTTTTTTATATAAATTTTTTTATTCAATATTTTTCTTGAAAATTTCGCCTAATTTCATGATTGCAATTTATGGTATTTCCGAAAATTTTCCGTTATAATACACACTGCAAAAATACGCATGCGCGGTAGAGTATTACTGCTTATTTTACTGTTTAATACTGTTAATTTTACGGTATAATACTGGCAGCTGGGATGCCAGTTTTATACTGTAAAATCAACAATTATTTTTTGCAGTGCATTAATTTGGCGGGGACACCGAACTCAATTGTGGAAAATTCACGGCTTTTTTTTTCTTTCTTTCTTTCTTTTTTTTTGCGTGGTAGAAAATGCGAGCTAGTGAATTTATTAAATATATACAGGGTGCCCATAATTAAAGTGACAGTACTCAGCGTGCTCTGTGGCGCGATCTAATTGTGAGAATGGAGTCAAATTTTGTATTACGATTAAACAAGAGTGAGAAACGAAGGATTCCGTGAAAAAATAGTTCCAAATCTCACTACTATGTGGAAACGTGGCAGGTAGAAAAGATAATTTAAAAATGCAGAATCAATACTGAAATAAAATTAACTTTTATTTAGCACATTCAATTTTATTTCAGTATTGATTCTGAATTTTTTTAAAATCACTTTTCTATTACACAGCGCCACATTTCCACCTAGAGATGACTTTTGGAACTAATTTCTTTTTCTTAGAACCCTTCGTCCCCCGTCTTGTTTAATTTTGATACAAAATTTGGCTCCATTCTCACAATTAGATCGCACTACAGAGCACGCTGAGTACTTTCCCTTTTAATTATGGCCACTCTGTATATATTTTATGTTCTGTTTCTGTTTTAAGATATGGCAACAGAAAAGACAAAAAAAGCATTTTTAAACTATCCTTTTAGTATTTCTAAATTGATTTCTAAACGTATAATCATAGTATAACTAATATGAAACTATGAATTGATTAAAGGATATATATTTTTTTAAATATATTACACTCTTTATTTTTTATTTATTTTTTCTACATTATAGCTTTTTAAATATTTTGTTTTTGCAGCTTCACAGTCAGCTGGCCTATTTCTGCGAGTGTTACTTGTCACATCAGTAAATCCAGTAACTCGTATACAGTTATATCCCTACAGAATGTTTGTTGATTTATTACCTGTGACGAGCTAACAAGAAAATGACTTAAAATTATGTTATTAATTTATAATTTAGTTCTAAAAATGGAAAATGTTATATAGTCAACAGAAACACACATAGATAATTTTTTTAATTCTAGCCCATCAGGAAGTGAGTGGAAAGCTTATTACAAAATTCCATCTTTGCATACAAAAGCCAAGTGGAGTCGAATAAAAGAGTGTCAAAAGAATAGAAACATGGTAAATGCGAATAATAGCTATTAGCATACAAACTTTGCTCAAGTGGGTTTGGAGACAGGTAGAAATATTTTTATACATTTACTGGAAATATACGTACAATTGAGGGGGTCGGGGCAAGAAAGTGCCAAGCCACATTTTTGGTGAAATAAATCTAACACTGTAATCTGTTGCTTAATATTGTAAATTATAATATCCAACATATATAATTTGTTTATAATGTCACTTGGTGGCAGCATATGTCCCAAGTTTCATTTTTGCTCCAGACGTTTATGCCCCTAATGAACATAGCTAATTTACAAAAAACGTAATAGTAATATCCTTAAAGTAATGCCATATTGTTACTCAGGATATCTCAAATGTTACTAAGACATTGGCGAAAAAACTTTTTGTTATACTATATCTTGATTAGAGTATTTGATCAAATTTTTAAATTGAAATATTTCAGTAGTTCTAAAATGTGGCTGGGCACTCTCTTGCCCCGAACACCTCAATTATGTTACTTATTCTTCTTCTCAAATATGTTATATTGGCGTATTTGACTGGGGCCGGTTTTTCATGGCTCGCCTTGTATAAACCATTTGAACTAAATCAAAATATTACTGATAATCACTACAATAAAGAATTGTTGCGTGAAACAGAAAATCAATCAAAAACGTTTATTTACGGATAAAAGGATTCTTCGATAATACTAGACTGCATTTTGCACAAGTGAGCAAACTTTACTGATACTTTGGTGTGAAGCTGATTAATAGACCCAACATAATCCTTTCAGATTACTATACTTTTTTCGGTTAATATACAAACCCCCTTACCCGCAGAACACTTTTGAAAATTTGATTAAGAGGTTACTTCATTCACGCGAAAACACCCGTTCGCTACTGTTAATCCTACAGGATATTTTTTTTTAATATCTCGTTTGCATTTCAATATTTTTAAATGATTTTTTTTTTTTTGCATTGCATTGCATTGCATTGCATGGGCTGAAGTCAATCTCCAGAAATGTATTTTTCTTACTTTTTCGATTTTGTTTGCAGTTTTTTTTATGAGAATACTTAAAAAGTTATCCAATGCAAAGAAAAAAAAAAAAAAAATCTTTTAAAAATTTTGAAATGCAAATAAGATATTTGAAAAAATTCTCCTATAGGATTAACATTAGCGAGTCCGTGTTTATGCCTGAGTGAAGTAGCCTATTAAATGCCAATTCTGTTTGACGACGACTTCGCATTGAACTATGAATTTTCCATAGTTTCTGGTATCTAACAGTTACTAAACTGATAGGAGAAAATTTTAAACAAATTTTTGGAATAAAAAAATTATAGATTTCGTTTTTTTTTAATACAACTTTATTGCAGACATATTTCCCATTCGTTTATAGTTCGTTTACAGGGACACACAAAAAAAAATCGGTTTACAATACATTTCGATAATTAGTACAAGTGCGTTTTTAGTTGTGATGTACGTTTTTAAATTTAGCAAATTTTTTGCATTATTGTGCCTTTAGTCTGCTTCCTAAACTGCGTTTTTTAAAATGGAGACTATGAACATGAAATAAGTTTCACCTAAAAACTCCAATGCAAGACAATTTTTAAAACCTAGTCCCCCTCCCTCCCAATTCATAACTATAAAAAAATTAACTCTTAAAAATCCCAAAAGAAGTTTTTACTGGACCTTTTTTCAAAAGGCAGAACATCAGTTTAACTTTTCTTGTCAGGGAGGTTCTGCTCCTTGAAGTCTCCGTTAAAATAATTTTTAAACATATGCATCTAAAAAGAAAAACAGAAAATAATATTGTCTTCCACGGGGAGGTTGAGTTAGGCAGTGCCACAACCTCCCTGGGCGAATTCTTTATCAATCCCTTTTTCTCTTAGTCTTTAATTATTTTAAATTACTTGAAAAAAAAATAACTTTTTTCAAAATCACAATATAAAATGTTGTTAATTAAATTTGAAAATCCAGGCAGGGTACATTGCCCTCCCCATCTCCTTCATCCCTTGAGGACTCTCGGGTTTCTTTTATACTTTGTAATTAATCCAGGAATTTTGATGTAATGAATCTCTGGTTAACCATACCATATTCCCTCAAAATCTAGAATTTCCCTAACATTCTGCACTGAATTTCCATTCCGTACTGTGGTCAGCTTTACCATTTCTCTCTCCAATAGAATAGGGGGAGGGTGGCGTGTGCAAAAGCGTGTGCTACTCGCTCCACCAGCCATGCTCGTCCGCACGCTGCCAGCCATGGCAGCAGATCTGCCGCATGGACAAGCCTCTGTGCTACCGCAAGTCACGTGAACATTGGACGGTCCTTTGCAATAGCACCCATAACTAATTACACCGCAAAATGAGCAACGAGGGAATTTACATCGCATACTAAGGGAGCATCGGTGAGAAAACTGCTCCGTGTTAATTTAAATAATAACCAGAAAAAAGTGAAACGAAAAAGAAAAATCATATATCATGTATAGATTGTGAAACACTTTTCAAAGCTATTATTGTTGCAAAACTTATTTTTCATACGATCAAAAGAGATATCTAACAATTAGGGGAACACAGAACACAGCTGAAAATCCATTTCAGCAATTACCGCTTATAGATGTTAATGTATTTCAACTCTTTTGTGCAGTCTTGTATATCATCTATATATTTTTATGCATAACATATAGTGCTCTAAAAATAAATTCAGCTAGTAAATACAAATCATAACTGAAAACTCTTTTCTGGCAATTAACATCCATAGACAACAATGTATCCGTATCCTTTAATAAAATCCGGTATATGAATTTATTAATATTTTACTCACACCACATAGTTTGTAGAATTCAGTTCAGTTTAAAAACGCGTAACACAACCGAAAACTCGCTGTCAGCAATTACTCGAGTCGAGTTAGAAGAGAATGTAAAACGAATTTAAATAAAAATGCTTTTGCTTTAAAGTGACAGTAACACATTGCCATATTGAACATATTAAAAATATACATCAACAATATCGTACAAATTTATAATATTACACATTTCGTATTTGGTATATCTTATGCGAAATGCATGCTAACTCTAGTATTTTCTCACTTTTCGGGGGATGTGATTTGTATCTGACTGCGCTCTAAAATCTTCAAAATGAAACTTTTTATGCGCATACAGAGTGGTTGAGATACATAACATATTATTATTTTTTAAATTATAATTGTTATACTTTAAAATGTTTGTATACCCAGGTAACATTATTATTTTCATATAATTTTAATTGTAGGATAGTGTAAATTAAGAAACATAGCAAATGTTTAATGAAATTGAATTGATCCGGGCTAGGTCAGGCCTGATTACATTGATTACACGTAAATAATTTAAAGTATAGCCATTTTAAATTTTAAATGAGCTATGTTTTTAAAGTTGGGATTTTACATTACTGTGAGAAAAGTGTCTGTACCTTTCCAAAAGAAGGAAAGAAGGTAATTATTACAGGGCTGCCACTGGCGTCTATTTTTTAATTTTATCTCGCACCACTTTATCAAAACAAAATTTTTTTCACATACATTTTGATAACACGTGCAAGAGAAATATACTACAATTCTTTTTTTTTTAAATACTGGTGCGAATAGAATATAAAAATAGTTGCAAGCAGCAGCCATGTTATTAGAGGGCGAAACTAGTATGTATGTAATTAATTTGGGGTTAAAGACATTATGTTAGAAACTCTCGTTTTAGAAATGTACATGCTGATTTTAAATCTGTAGGACAAAAATTTCTCACTTAAAGCTAACTCCTAACAAAAAATAAACTTTTTTTTTTTTAGCTTGGTGCAAAGTAACCCGAATTGCGGTAGCCCACTTTTAGCACTTGTACATACCCACTTGTATTTTCTACCTTATTGTATTTTACATATGGACAATGCTTATCTAATTATACATTCCTAATCAATTTAATCGATTTAACAGAGTGTCCCACCTGCCAGGCAGAATCGAAATTCATTAAAAATATTTATTACAACAACCGCTAGAAAACGTTGAATTTTTACCTAAGATTTGTGCAAAGTAACCCATCTAAGGTGCAAAGTAGCCACGGATTACGGTACACAATTCTAACAGTGTATTTTAAGTTTTTATTTATTTTACATATGGGCAGTATTCTTATGCAATTGTAAATTCTTAATCAATTTAATCAGATGTAAATGCCCCATATCCTAGCAGAATTGAAATTGTTTGGAAATATTTATTAAAATAACGGCAATAAAATCATTATTATTATTATTATTATTTTTAAGATTAGTGTAAAGTAACTTCTCCAGGTGCTCATTTATAAATCTACCTACTACTTTAATTTATTTTACATATCGACATGCTTAAGTAATTATATATTCTTAATCAATTTAATATTACTTATGTGAAACAATGTAATTAATTTCTAAATTTATTTGTGCATTTTCTTTACAACTTATCAACGTTTAATCCACCCACCTCTTTCTTTGTATTTTTTACGTCTGTCTTTATGAAAATATCAACAAATTCCCTAATAAATTAAAAATAAAAGACTTTCCACGATTGCCTCTTGCTACCAAATATTCTTATGACTATGATTATTTCTTCGTGCATTAATAACCCCTCATTAGTCACTGAAAGTAGTTATTTTGTTAAGGTTTTGTTTAGATTCTCCAAGAATTACATGTTTGCGTGTGAAAGCTACCGAAAAATTTCACACCCTGAAGTAGTGATTGAATGATTATACACGGGAAAGACGGAATAAAGTTGGAACATGAACTGAATAATTAGCAGGGTTTGTATTATTTGCATTTTTAGCTCTGTACTTGCCTGTTAATGTTAATTGGCATTCTACCATAACTGTTTCTTAAAAGAAAAGTTAAAAAAAAAAAAAAAAAAAAAAAAAAAAAAAACTACATCACTCATTACATGTTTTTTTTTTTTTTTTTTTTTTTTTTCTGTAGTGTGTGATGAAAATATAAATGTAGATACATGCACTAAAACTCCAAGAATAATAGTTTTAAAGGTTTTTATTATGTAACTGTGGCTTACCCGGCGCTTCTGGGGCCTGCGATAATAGCCTTAAATATACCTAAAATAAGTGTTGAATCAGGGGTCGATGCAGGGTTTTTTTCTTGGGGCCCATTTTGTGAAAAGTAAAGGTTATTTTTGTGAAATTTATTATATTTTTGTGAAAAATAACATT
Source organism: Maratus michaelseni (assembly GCA_963931845.1). NCBI lineage: Eukaryota > Metazoa > Arthropoda > Arachnida > Araneae > Salticidae > Maratus > Maratus michaelseni. The sequence goes on from OZ007593.1 coordinate 234,949,033, forward strand.
TTGTAACGAAAGTTGAAATCCAGTTAATCAAATTCGAACCAGCCATTTATAAACAAAAACTTTTTAAATCCTTTTGCTGACGTTTTCCACTCTGGTGAACTTGTTTGTTTACAAATTACACATTTTAAAACATCACAAAATAATAAATAAATAATAAATAGTAAGTTTTAATGGAATAACACTTTGTGAAGAGGCCCATTTTATCAAATTGATTTTTGTGAAGGGGATTGTTTTATCAAATTCATTTTTGTGAAGGGACCCATTTTATTAAATAGATTTTTGTGAAGGGGCCCTAAATAGGCCCCAAATTTTCTCTGGATCGACCCCTGTGAATGATTTTATATTTTAAACTAAAATGTTTCCAAACGAACCTAATCCCGGAAGCCCTACTGCTTTCGCAAACGTACATCCTTGAATTTGTAATATTTTATATTTTTAAACAAAAATTCATTCAAACGAACCTGGAGTAGAGGCCTCACTGACTTCAGTAGCGTACAATGGGAGTGCTACGCACGCTTCGGTCTGTTTTGGTTTTATATTTTTAAATGAAAATCTTTCCAAACGATTGGGACCCCCTTACTTTCTTCACCGTATTCCATCGAATTTAAGTAATTTTATATTTTTATGCGAAAATTTATTTAAACCAACTAAGTGTTGGATCTTCATAAATGCTCTATTGGTAATAAATCCAGCAAGTTTGGCGGCCAGGAAAGTATGTTATTATAAGATGTTTGAGTCAATTCTTAATTGCACAATTGCTGATTTTGCAGTTCGTTTTACAGTTAAAATTTACCCCACATAAATTTTTTAAGCTGCTACACTAGAAGACAAATTGTGTGGCACATGCTTCGAAAGTGGAAAAATATATATATATGGTGGCGCTACGTGTTGGGCAATCAAAACCAAAATTTGATCAACATGTATATTTTTAATTAATAATCTCTAATTAAAAAAAAATGACACATTTCTACCCAATAGAAACTGATATAGAACTGTTACGTCAATCTTAAAAGCTTAGCATAGTAGGGCCCCTATTGAATGATCAAACCAAAATTGAAGCAGCATTATTTCTGATTATAAATATCTTGCATATTAAGTTTGCTGTAATTCCATCTCATTGATGTCAAAGTATAGCAATACACAAATTGGGAAATACACGGAATAGCAGCACTACCTTTCGAATGATGTACACCAAAATATAATCAGCGCCAATTGATGTCATAGTCAAACTAAATCTGAAACTTCATTAAATTCCGTGCATTAATTCTTGAGTTACAGTGCCCACTAAATTTGTGTAATACACATATAGACGCCAGACAGACAGACGAACATCGGTCCAAAAATAATTAAATCATATTCAGAATTTTCCAATATTTGAAAACGCACGACTAACCGGAAGATAAACATGTTCACGAATCCATACTTTCTTCTTATGAATATATAGAGAAAGTAAAAGCGGACAAGTTAGCAGGGTTTTCAAATTTTCGCTGAAAAGTAATAAAACATGGCATTTTTAATCGAGTTGCATCGTTTATTCAGGGCTGCCACTGGCGACTATTTTTATATTCTATTTGCATACTTATTTTTAAGAAACAAATTTTGTAGTATATTTCTCTTGCACACGTTGTTAAAATGTGTGTGAAAATTTTTTGTTTTGAGAAAGTGATGTGAGATAGAATTAAAAGATCGTCGCTAGCGGCAACCCTGTTTATTAAGTTAAAATTGAAGCTATCACTAACAAAAAATTAGATATCATTCAAATTGCATGCACTCGAAAATTGAATACACTTAAATATATTAAGTGAAAGAGAAATCTTAAACCAAAACCATAGCGGAAGCAATTATGTTCCTATTTTTCGAATTAAACTTAGAATTTCTCTATGCACTCTCATTATTTCTGAACTTTCTAAGCTAAATTAATGTGTAATGAGTAAGTTAATGACTATGTAGTGTTCTTCCAGATATGTTCATCTCCTTCTAAAAAGACTTTTCTCTCCCACTAATTTAACTATTATAACGTCGGGTGTTTATCTCACTTCATACGATCCACTTCCTTCAAATAAACTATTCCCTTTTTGATTAACAGTTGCCGATCATTTTAAAAGCTCATTATAAATAATCAAGTTCATTATAACAAAACTAACCCTCATCTTCCTTTTGAAATGCCACCACTTATTTCAACAAGTTAAGAAAAAAAAATTCTGAAATGAATGTAAAAACTGAAAAATATTGAGAAAATTATAGTTGGTTGGAGTTTAGTTTCCAACTAAACTCTAACTGCAGAGAAATTTCCTTCCATAATGGGCATTTAGTATAAGAGAAACAATATAATTTACTTAATCTTTCAAAGTCCTGAACTCTAAAACAGAAGTTCAACATTCGTGTTTACTTATTTTTATTTTGATGAAGAAAGTCCACTGACCTGAAGGATATTTATTCATGGTAAACAAATCTAAGCCAATTTTTACTATCTTCCATCGTTTTGAAAAAATGCCAACTATTTTTATGGTCTTAGTATATTACTTATAACAAACTTTCAGAGATCAGTCCTAGTGTTGTATATACGTTAAAATACACAAAAAGAAAAAAAAAACATAATTTATATAAAATATATATATATATGTTAGAGGTCGGAAATTACAGTGTGATTCAACGATGTAAATAATTCCACTTGTTTCCCAGTGGAAGACTTTCTCGTTCACTTAATGAGCTTTCGCATCGTAACACAATGTCTTTGGATCGACCATCCCTAACAAGATCACCTTTAATAGTGCAAATGTCATCCACCATTACAAGAAATTGTAGTCGTTAGCAATGAGATGCGACCACACAAGTTTAAGCCACATATTTGACGGAAGTAAAGAACATTTTGTTTTTATGTTGAGACGAATTGTTTTATAAGTTTTTGTTAGTTAACTTTTATATATCTTCTAACAGGAATATATTTGGTAGGTATCCAGATTGCAACAACAATTCTCTTTTCTTTCTTCTCTTTTTACATTCGTAAAAAGAGGGACGTGAAGAAATTTCGCATTCATTATTGGTTCTTAAGTTCTATGGAAAAACTTCACGCAGTCTGCGTGTCAAAAGTTATTTATGATCACAATTTTTTAAAGCACAATGGGGCTCTTCCACATACGAGCTACAATCCCCTTTCAGAACCCGCAGGCTCTAAAAACGCGCTGATTTGCGCTGTTTTAAAAAGGTTACCCGATTACGGAAGATTAAAGGATATTATCATGACCAGTGGCGATCTTCTGTAATTGGATTGCTATTAATTTCCCTTTGACTGGGGACTTTTTCGGTGCCCAAAGCCAGAACCACCGTTGACGCGACAGCTGAAAGCTGTTTTCGTGATTGATCAATTACATTTTTCAAAATCAGCTGGTTTAAATTGGTTAAGTAAAAAATGTCGCTGCATCCGTACTTTTATAACATTTAGAAGAAATTTTTGATTTTAGATGCTATAAGAAAATCATTTTAAATGTGACATTTTAAATATATCGTTTTAAATATGATGTAATTTTCACCATTAAATGGTTTTCTTTCTTTTTGAATATTCACGTGTAAATATATTTTTCAATTGAAAAGTGCTTGTAAATATTATTATTTGGGCTTTTTAAAATCTGGCAACAGTAGGGTAAAAACGCTATTTCAAAGTATGAATCAATTCGTTATTCAAATAATGAAATTGGAATAAAAATTGGAAGAAAACATTCTTTTTCTTCACTTTGTGAGCTTTCCCAGCGGAACACAATCAACCATCTTTAAGAACTTAGCTTAATCACACGAAGACACTCTCAAGCTAATGTTAAACCAATGGCAGTGCTCTTTTCAAAATTTTCGTTTGCGTTTCAATATTTTTATTTTTATTTATTTATTACTTCCGATCCCATCGATGTCTCCTCGAGTAATATTCGATTTCGAAACCGAAAGTTTCGCCAGAAAAAGAAAGGAAAAAAATAAACTGCAACCAAAATTGTAAAAGTACAAAGATACCAAATTAGAAATCTATCTAAGATATCCTATGCAAAACATAAAATTAAATACAAATATTGAAATTGAAACGAGATATTTGAAAATAACGCTGTCATCGATTTAACGTTAGCTTGCGAGTGTCTTCGCGTGACTAGAGCAGGCTCTTAATAAACTACCTCTAATAGTGAAATATCAGCATCCACCATTACAAGAAATTATAATCTTTAGCAATGGGATGTGACAATACAAATGTAAGTCAGATGTTTGACGGAAGTAAAAAACATTTTGTTTTTATTGCTGGAAAGCGTTGAGAGGAGAAATACACGTTTTTGTTAGATACCTTGTGTATATTATCTAAGCTAGTCGAATCCTCAAACATTAAAATATAGCATTTGAAAAAAATGTCTTACTGGAACACTATTTTAATTAATTAATTATTTATTTATTTATTTTTACATTAAATAACGTGAATTTATTCTTAAAAAGGTGACACGCGATTATTATTATTATTATTATTATTATTATTATTATTAGCTCTTAAATTACTTTTTGCTTCCTACTATTATTTTAAGGCAAATAGGTCATAGTAATGACAAAACTGTAAAGAAAAAAATGTATAGTTTATTTAATTGATATGAATTACAGAACGGTTAAAAAACGAACCATAAACAGGACTAATCAAAACATTAGGTATAATCAGATATTGATAAAAGAGCAAAACAAAAAATATGACTTACATGACTTCTTTCTAACATGAAAAAAAAATAAAATCATGGAAAATCAAATTCTAATTATTTACGAAATGTTTCAAAGCACTTAGGGTGTGTATACGTTGCATGCTTTGCTAACAGTCGAAATATATATATATATATATATATAAAGTTAAAACAAAAGCTATAGTTTCAACAAAAATTTTTTATTGATCCAAACATTTACTTTTCATAACAGAAAAAAAATACTTAAGAAAATGGTGCGTCTTCACACTATTGTAAGGGAATATGTTAATAGTGTGTAAATACTGGATTATTTTTTAACACAATTAATTGTGTTAAAAAATAATCCAGTGTATTCACGTATCCAGCGTTTACTGGAGTTCCATTACCTGCGATCTTTTTGTTGAGCCGATTAAAATATCAGACCAGATGCTTTGATCAATAAGGTTAACTGGATGAATTATGCCCCCCCCCCCCATTCGACCGGGATAGCTCAGTGGTAGAGCGTGGCGCTTCAGCCAAGCGATCAGCCCCACCAGTGGCTGAGAGGTTGTGCTCTCGAAGCTGGTAGACGGGAGGTGCTGGGTTCGATCCCAATCGCGCCCGTCGGCCTAATCGTTCGGAGTTTTCGTGGTTTTCTTCGACCCGTGGATTTATCCATGCGTAAATACGGATTAGGTTCCCTTAGAAAGACCCCCACGAAGGGCACTCCCCCCGGGCCTATATCCCTAGTGTAGATAATTGGCCGTCAATAATCAACCCAACCCAACTCAGCCAAGCGATCCCAGGTTCGAATCCAGGCCCGGACATTTTTCGTCCAGTTGGAAATTTACAACTAGTGTATAAATAATCTCTTTTAGAGATTAGAAATTTTATTTATGCTATTCAGTACTCCAGAAATTTAGACAAACAAATTTTGAAAAGGATGACTGCTTAAATTTTTCCTTAATTTATATTTTTGTTAATAAATGAAGGTCCATTTATAAACATCTTTTTTATATATTTTTTAATCAATGAACAATTTATATATTTTAAAATAAATTAAGGTCCATTTGTAAATGTATTATTTTATATTTTTAATAAATTAAAGTCCATTCATAATTATCTTATTTATATATATACATTTAATAAATTAAGGTCCAATATATACATCTTATTTTTATATTGTTTTAATAAATTAAGGTTAATTTATAAATATCTTATTTTTATATTTAAAAAATAAATTAGGTCTATTTACAAACATCTTATTTTTATATAATTTTAATAAATTAAGGCCCATTTATAAATATTATATTTTTATACATTTTTAATAAATTAAGGCCCATTTATAAATATTTTATTTGTATATACATATTTTAGTAAATTAAGGTCCTATTATTTTTCCCTCAATAATACTGATTGGTAAAGATATCATACGAATTGAATTTTTCCAGCTGAGCAAAAAAAATCCCAAGCCGGGATACGAAACCAGAACCTGTGACTTAAATTGCCAATGCTCTACCGATTGAGCTAACTAGACCGACAACTGGCGGGCATATTTCGCTCAGATAACCATATTGGCAATAACATCTGGTCTACAAGCTCAACCGAATATAGTGCAGCATATTTTTATTTATACTATTTCCCTGCCTGCCCTTTTGTTTACAAAATAGCACCCTTCTTGCCCCTCATAAAAATAATTAGCACCCTTCTTGCCCCTCAGTAAAAAAAGTGCCCTTTCTCCTTTTTGCATTAAAAATTTTGTTTCATAGTAAAAACTGACTCAGTGTTGTCTTAAAAAGAGTGCCCTGACTTTTAAATATCAAAAATGGCTTTAAAAACCAAAAGAATACCTTTAACAATTAAAAAAAGTGCCTTCAAGAATTCAAAAAGTGCCCATACGAATAAAAAAGTACCCTTAAGAATAAAAAAAGTGCCCTTTTCTCACCAGCAGCACCCTGCCCTTTTTTAAACATGGGGGAAACTCTTTTTTTTTTTTTTTTTTTTTTTTTCTACTCTTTAATGTTTAAAATATTTCATTGTGTAATTTTTTTTATATTTTTTCCTACTTTGTAATGTTTAAAATATTTCACTATTATAGTTTCAGACAGTTGGTCTATTTCGGCGTGAGTGGTTTGGTGCATAATTAATTCCGTTGTTTTTGTAACTCGCAAACAGTTGTAACCATAAAGATTATTTCGCGATTTATTGCCTGCGAACGGCTAACGGGATAGTTCCTTAAAGTCATTTTATTAGTTTATAATGAAGTTCTAAAAATATTAAAATGTTGTATTGTCATCGAAAACAGGGGGGGGGGGGGCAAGCAGGGCATATGCCTGGGCGCTAGAGTAGAAGTGAGCGCCAAAAGAAGATTTGACGTCCGGTATAAAAAATAAATAGCGAAATTTGGGAAAAAATGTCATGAAATCGGACAACCCAAAGTAAGGATATATTCGTTAATTTAATACTTTTTGCCTTAAACAAGCCCGGTTTTTCTATTAGATTACTGCCTAGGGGCGCCAAAATAATACTTGATTAACAAATTCATCAAAAATACTTGCGAGATCAATACACTGTCCCAATTAGGTGTGAATTGTTTTAATATTTCGGACATTATCGTGATGACAAGTTTTGAATGTTTTGCTTTTGTGTGTCCCTGTAAACAAACTATAAGATCTACATACTTGATTAACGAACTCGTCCAAGATATTTGCAAGAGGGATACACTGTCCCAATTAGGTTTGAATTGGTTCAGTATTTTGGACGTTATCGTGATGACAAGATTTGCATTACATATAGATAGTACATATATAAACGAAGTGATTGCAATAGATGGAATTTCTAAAGAAATCAACCTAAATATCTTAAGTTTAATATATTTCCTAACAAGTATTTCATATTTAAAATAAAAATTAAGGAAATGGATTGAGATCTTCGTTTTGTAAATTTATTTTGGAAAGGAGAGGGAGGGACGGGATAGATAGTAATACATATATAAACGAAGTGATTGTAATAGGTGGATTTATAAAGAAATCAACCTAAATATCTTACGTTTAATATATTTCCTAACAAGTATCTATATATTTAAAACGAAAAGCGCATTCTGTCAACTTTTCCACACGAATATCGTCTCTTTGCGCATGCGTCAACATTTTTTTGAAAGCTTTGCCCTTCAAAAACAGGAAACCTGATTGATGAGCCTGTTTATCCTAGGGGGGTTGAAAAGGGTTGATTGAAAACGGATGGAGGTGTACCATTGCATTGAAAGCATAGACCTTCTAATATATTTTTGCTCTGAGGTTGAAAACCAAAGCCTTTTTTTGAGGAACCCGTGTTTTCACTACTAAATATGCATAATTTTAAAGAGAGCTTGGATGCAGTTGTATTTATAACCGTTCGAAATGTCAGAGAGTTCGGAAGATGAGAACTATTTTTTTATTGCTATGTTAAAGGAGTCGACACGAAAACAAACAAACAAAAAAGCGAGAAGAAAACATTTCTTTTACAACTAGATAACAATATTTTTTCACAAAATTTTTACACGGGCTGTAAAACCGTTTTATTTATTACCAATAAAGATTTCAAAGAGTTCGGGCAAAAATAACTTTTTATTTTAAAACTATGAAACGACCCTACGTAAAAAACAAGAAAATGAGGGCTTTTATCACTAAATATCAATATTTTTTCGTGAATTTTTAATCTTAAAATATAATTTTATACAAAATCGGGTTAAAGATATAAAATAATATAAACTTGATTTTTTAAAATTATTATTTATTAACACGGCCCCGGGCAACGCCGGGAGGGGGTCAGCTAGTTTCATAATTAAAATAAAAATTAAAGAAATGGATTGGAATCTTCTCTTTATAAATTTTGGAAAGGAGAGGGAGGGCTGTAAAATTTATGCCCCCCTCCCCTCCCGTGTGAAACATATATTAAGTTTCTGCTCTGATTTGAAGCATAGCAATGTACATGATTTTTAGAATTCCATCATGTCAGGAAGTGAGTAAAAAATTCATTACAAAATTCCACCTTTACATACAAAAACCAAGTTAAGTTTAAAAAAGGATAAAAGCAGATCACTAAGTATCATTTTTTCTATGTCATGTTTAAAAAGTTTTTTTGTATGTAGGCGGGTACCAATACATAGTAAACCAGTTTTTATTTTCCATTATATTTTATATCAGATTCGCACACGATGAAAATTCTCTCACCGTAAAGAACACTAATTTGTCAAGACATAAAGAATCCCACATATTTTTTTTCCATGCGTGGAATACGCCTTTAAACACTGATACATACTCCTACGTGAAAAATAATGCGAGATCGCTTCGTCCTCTCCAATTTCTCTGATGTATAAGTGACACAAGAGAAAAGACGCGAAATGATGAAATTGACAGTGATGAAATTATCTCCCATTTTTTTACCAACAAGGATGCTAAGTAATGATTGACTAAGCGTAAACAGAGCTGCAGAAAACGTCGTTTAGAAGATCTATCAGTATTAAGCGTTGTATTTGCCTCTATTCACAGTCTTAAACTAGGTCTAGGACATAAGAACTTGTTTGTTTTTCTTTTACTTGTGAGAAATTTGCGATCACTTAATGCATTTAAAATTCTTTTCATTTAATTTTATTTTCCCATTTTTGGATCTATTGATTTTCTGAGGTTTGTAAAAATCAGTTTAGATATTTCAAATATTTTTTAAGTTAAATGCGTTCAATACAGGCAGTTTTTAAATATACTCTTGTTTGACGTGTATAAGTTTATTCATGTGGGTCATTGTATAGTGAATATACAAATCTCCTTCAATTAGTAACAAAACATGTTGTATAAAGTTCTAAAATTTGATAGTAATAAAAAAAAATTATATAGAAATATTATTTAAGAAAAAGGTTGTATAAGTGTTCCGGTTAATGTTGTATTTTGGGATTTTGAATGGCCTTTTTTAAAAATTTGAATAAAAAAATCATTTTTGAAATTTGCGCCTATAACTTATATTTTTATACCACAACATTATTTTTCAAGGAAAAAATAAATAAAACTTTTGGCAGAAGGCGGTTTAATTGTTGCAAAAAGTATCGTTTATTTATTTGTGCATATAATATGGCATCGCATATATACTCCGGCGTGAAAAAGAATGCAAGGCCGTATCGTCTTCTCCAATTTCTTTTATGTATATGTGACACAAGAGAAAAGACGCGAAATGATGAAATTGACAGTGATGAAATTATCTCCCATTTTTTACCAACAAGGATGCTAAGTGGTGATCGGCTAAGCGTAAATAGAGTTGCAGAAAACGTCGTTTAGAAGATCAGTATTAAATTTTCTTTCCCCTCCACCCTGCTCACTGTCTTAAAATAAGACTAGGACATAAGAGCTTGTTATGCTTTTATTTAAAAGAGATTTTTGTTCATTTAATACTTTCAAATATTTTTTATTTCTTGGTTATATCTCAATATTGCAATTCACAAATTTCCAAGCATTTCCAAATGAAAATACTACATTTAATTAATTATTGCCTAAAATTGCATTTTTAAAAAAAAATTTTTTTGTATACTTTGCGTTGTATAAGTGTTTGGCTGATCCCCTCCACCCTGCTCACTGTCTTAAAATAAGACTAGGACATAAGAGCTTGTTATGCTTTTATTTAAAAGAGATTTTTGTTCATTTAATACTTTCAAATATTTTTTATTTCTTGGTTACATCTCAATATTGCAATTCACAAATTTCCAAGCATTTCCAAATGAAAATACTACATTTAATTAATTATTGCCTAAAATTGTATTTTTTTAAAAATTTTTTTTTGTATACTTTGCGTTGTATAAGTGTTTGGCTGATCCCCTCCACCCTGCTCACTGTCTTAAAATAAGACTAGGACATAAGAGCTTGTTATGCTTTTATTTAAAAGAGATTTTTGTTCATTTAATACTTTCAAATATTTTTTATTTCTTGGTTATATCTCAATATTGCAATTCACAAATTTCCAAGCATTTCCAAATGAAAATACTACATTTAATTAATTATTGCCTAAAATTGTATTTTTAAAAAAAAAATTTTTTTGTATACTTTGCGTTGTATAAGTGTTTGGCTGATCCCCTCCACCCTGCTCACTGTCTTAAAATAAGACTAGGACATAAGAGCTTGTTATGCTTTTATTTAAAAGAGATTTTTGTTCATTTAATACTTTCAAATATTTTTTATTTCTTGGTTATATCTCAATATTGCAATTCACAAATTTCTAAGCATTTCCAAATGAAAATACTACATTTAATTAATTATTGCCTAAAATTGTATTTAAAATTTTTTTTTTTTTTTGTATACTTTGCGTTGTATAAGTGTTTGGCTGATCCCCTCCACCCTGCTCACTGTCTTAAAATAAGACTAGGACATAAGAGCTTGTTATGCTTTTATTTAAAAGAGATTTTTGTTCATTTAATACTTTCAAATATTTTTTATTTCTTGGTTATATCTCAATATTGCAATTCACAAATTTCCAAGCATTTCCAAATGAAAATACTACATTTAATTAATTATTGCCTAAAATTGTATTTTTAAAAATTTTTTTTTTTGTATACTTTGCGTTGTATAAGTGTTTGGCTGAGCCCCTCTACCCTGCTCACTGTCTTAAAATAAGACTAGGACATAAGAGCTTGTTATGCTTTTATTTAAAAGAGATTTTTGTTCATTTAATACTTTCAAATATTTTCTATTTCTTGGTTATATCTCAATATTGCAATTCACAAATTTCCAAGCATTTCCAAATGAAAATACTACATTTAATTAATTATTGCCTAAAATTGTATTTTTTTTTTTAATTTTTTTTTGTATACTTTGCGTTGTATAAGTGTTTGGCTGATCCCCTCCACCCTGCTCACTGTCTTAAAATAAGACTAGGACATAAGAGCTTGTTATGCTTTTATTTAAAAGAGATTTTTGTTCATTTAATACTTTCAAATATTTTTTATTTCTTGGTTATATCTCACTATTGCAATTCACAAATTTCCAAGCATTTCCAAATGAAAATACTACATTTAATTAATTATTGCCTAAAATTGTATTTTTTTAAATTTTTTTTTGTATACTTTGCGTTGTATAAGTGTTTGGCTGATCCCCTCCACCCTGCTCACTGTCTTAAAATAAGACTAGGACATAAGAGCTTGTTATGCTTTTATTTAAAAGAGATTTTTGTTCATTTAATACTTTCAAATATTTTTTATTTCTTGGTTATATCTCAATATTGCAATTCACAAATTTCCAAGCATTTCCAAATGAAAATACTACATTTAATTAATTATTGCCTAAAATTGTATTTTTTTTTTTAATTTTTTTGTATACTTTGCGTTGTATAAGTGTTTGGCTGATCCCCTCCACCCTGCTCACTGTCTTAAAATAAGACTAGGACATAAGAGCTTGTTATGCTTTTATTTAAAAGAGATTTTTGTTCATTTAATACTTTCAAATATTTTTTATTTCTTGGTTATATCTCAATATTGCAATTCACAAATTTCCAAGCATTTCCAAATGAAAATACTACATTTAATTAATTATTGCCTAAAATTGTATTTTTAAAAAAAAAATTTTGTATACTTTGCGTTGTATAAGTGTTTGGCTGATCCCCTCCACCCTGCCCACTGTCTTAAAATAAGACTAGGGCATAAGAGCTTGTTATGTTTTTATTTAAGAGAGAATTTTGTTCATTTAATACTTTCAAATATTTTTTATTTCTTGGTTATATCTCAATATTGCAATTCACAAATTTCCAAGCATTTCCAAATGAAAATACTATATCTAATTAATTATTGCCTAATATTGTTTTTTTTTTTTTTTTTTTTTTTTTTTGTATACTTTGCGTTGCATAAGTATTTGGCTGATGCCTTAAAGGAAAAAAAAAAAAGAAGAAGAGGAAGAAGAAGAAACCCTGAAAAGTATTCCAGCACAATTGCCAAGAAACTTGCATGATTTCATGGATATTCCATGAATTCAAACAGCTTAGAGTGGATAATTTAGTCTCAGTTTTAGCTTCTATTAGAGAATTAATTCTCCATGGTTTAAAAAAAATGGAAAAACCAGAATTTTATCCTAAAATGGAAAATCTGCTAACAGCACAGTTACCAGAAATCCTGATTGATTTTATATAACCACAGCTTATATTGTAGAATTTTGGATAATCTTTAACTCAGATTGGAGAAATGTCTGTGATTTGAGAAAAAGGGTGCAAATCAAAACGAATAATGTTCGATCATAATTAACAGAAAAATATTGTCTATTGACGATGTATTTTTGGAGTTTAGACACTCATATATGTGATGTCCCAAAAAATATTGGAACGCGCTTACATTTTTTTGCTTGTTGGAGATACGTAGGGAATGTAAAATGCAAAAGTGTTGAAAATAAAGTAGGAATGTTGATGAAGAAATCCTGCCCTTAACTTTCAAAAAGTTACACTTTTTAAATTTTTATACGGTCCCTGATTCCTATACGTTTTATCTAGAAAAATTTTCTTTATGCTCTAACAAGTACAACAATAAAAATTCCATTTTTCTATGACCAAAATTCACTGAGTTATGATGCTTTAAAGTTTATGAAATTTCGCAACTTCCCAGAATTAAAAAATCGTCTGTTTGTTTTTCGTGCCGAAGAGCCCCAAAATTTTATAAAATTCAAAGTATTATAACTTGGTGAATTTTGGTCGTAAAAGAATGGAATTTTTACTGTTGTACTTATCAGAGCATAAAAAAAAAAGTTTATAAATATAACTTATAGGTCCCAAGGTCCGTATAAAAATTTAAATAGTGTAACATTTCAAATATAATGGCAGGACTATTTCATCAACATTATCTTAATCCTTAACTTACTCTGAATACTTTTGTAATTTTACATTGTCTACGTATCTGCAACAGATAAACAGTTAAAACGCATTTCAATCTTATTCAATGGTTGGAGTATCATAGTTGAGGTTTATTCCAACAGAGTAAAAAATATCTGGGCCAGGATTTAAACCTGGGTACTGAAGCTATACTCCGAAACGTTTCCGAAAATCAGTGGCAGCAAAAGGAACTTTGTTTTTATAAATGCTTCTTTAAATCTCGAAAATATTTTGTTTTCTGAGGTTTCTAAAGATAAAGAACGCTTCTAGGAAGTACAGGTAACTCGGAAGTGGTTATTGTATATTTTTGTTCGTGGTTATATTATATTTTTGGAGATAAGAAACAGAAAGTTTCGAAATAAAAACGAAATTGAAGTGGAATGAAAATATTCACCTTGTATTTAAAGTTTATAAAATATACATTAAAATATGCTTAAAAGGTGACAAAATACAAATATAAAACAAATATAAACAATATATAACAACAATATAAAACATACAAATATAAAGAAACATAAGGTTTTTTTTACAGTGTATATAGTAATAAAGAAAGAAGTTTTGTGAATTTTTATTTTATTAATTTTTAACTTAATCCAACTTACAATAATCCATGATGCATAAAAAATGATGCATTAATAATTTATTAAAGAGATTTTTGCTGTTGCACGTTTGATAGAGAATGCTTTATATCTGATGTATATATAATGTTTTGCTATTTTATGTATATTACTAAAATAATGAAAGGATTTGCATTTTGTTATTTTAGTAATATACACAGCAAAATTGGATCCACTTTTTTTTATTGTTATTATTGCAGTGTCTGCCTTATGAAATTCATTTGAAGACATAAAACTTTTTAAATTCATCTAGAGCGGCGAAATCGTTACCGAATACTTCTGTGTATAAGCCAAGTAGCCAACTTTTCAGTGAAAAGTTGTCCAAAACCAGAAACACGTATATAAGCCGATGTTTAAAAAAAAATGTGCTGAAAAAATTCGATAATTTAAAAAAAAAAATTGACATCGTCACCATCGGTGAAAGGGTGAAAGAAGCTTGGCTTGAAATACCACAAAAAATGATCGTCCGATCTTTCATAAAATGTTGCATCAGTATGAAACTGAGGATGATGCCAGCTTTGAAAAAGATAGCGAAGATGATGATGAGGATGATGAAGTAGACGCTGACGACATTCATTTCGATATTACAATGGAGGGAAGGGATTTTAAGGAGCCGTAATTTTTAAGGTTTTTGTATACTATTTATATTTAATCTTTTTCGTTTTACAATATCAATTTTGCAAATTTTACTTGTTTCGTTCATAAGCCAACCCCCCCCCCCCCCCCACCTCCTCCCAGTTTGGAGCCAGGAAGAATTCCAAAAATTCTCGGCTTATATACGGAAATATACGGTACTTGTCAAAAATTCATAATGAAGAAATCAAGGAAAAGAAAATTTTCTAATGTATTTATTCCTGCAAAAATTATCATTTGTGTTAGTCGGTGCATGTTAAATAAAATTTTACTTAGTATAATAACAAAAGGTAAAATGAATTTTATTTATACAACTATTATCAAATTTTAATTTTTCACTTGCCACAAAAATTGTCGGAAATGCCACTTTGCGCATGCGTGCCATATGTTTGCCATTTATATTCCAGAGTGTCTGAAGAACGTTGATAAAGAAGAATTTTTCAAATACTATCAAACCAGTTTGTTTTTAATACTTAATAATCCCTGAACTCACTTTATCTTACATGTGCTTTTAAAGGTAGAACAATGAAAATTTGTATTTAGAGTAAATATGACCTGACAAATCGAATCAAAGAAAAAATAGAGGGGTTCTTATGAAAATTTCTAAAGTCTGTGTAAAAATAAATATGTATATGAGGAAGTTAAAATGACAGTGGAGTAAGTCAAAAAATTTTTAAAATCTAGATAACCATATTTTTTCTGAACGTATATTAATTTCTCTTCAGTGCGACGGTCAAATAAGTCATAGTTCACTTAGGGAGTCGTTAGAGGACAAAACAAGTTGTACCACTTAATGCAACGGTGATACGACAAGCTTCACAAAACACTTCATTTCCCAAATTACTAAATATTGACTTACTCCACTATCATTCTAACCCCCTCATATATCTCTCAAGAAAGTTTAACTATAATAATGATAGAGAAAATATTAAACAAGGAACATTGTTGCAGACAGCTTTATCCTGCGACATTTTGTGAAAAAGTTATGACTTTCGACTATGAGTTAGGAATTTCTTTTTTCTTACTGTACATCACACAATTAATCCGCATATATTGCCCTTGTGAAACTCATTTATGTGATCTTGTTAGAGAACGATATACATTATACAGTGTGGCCACTAAAGTCTTAAGACATGAAAATGACTTCGATATGGAATGGGCAAAGGCCATACAAGTTAAGTGAAAATATGGTAAATTGGTCATGGTCGATCAGATATGAACGTTGGCAGCTCTCCTAGAGGCGAAATGTGGAAATTAGCACACCTAACTCGAAACGGAGGGAGATAGGGAAAAATGTCAATTACAAAGTTGTTCAGCATAATCGAAATAGTAGAACCGAGATATTGCGCACACCGATCAAGTGATTAAAAGGCTGGAGACGCGGATATGGCGAAATATTTGCATACGACAAAGAAGAAGCGACGGGTGAATGCAAATGATATCTGTGACGAAATAGCTAACAGCATAGGCATAAATGAACTTACTTAAGCATAAATAGCTAACGGCATAAATGAATGGCATAGGCAAGTGGAAATCATTGGTCTGCAGTGATTGGATCTGCAGATGGCCGCTTATTCGAACGAGCAGTATTGCAAGATGGTGCTGCTGTATGATGAATGTGGACTTGACGCTCGGGAAGATGCACGCCGGTATGCCGATCGTTTTCTCGCTGGTCCACATCCCACGCGTTGAGCAATCCTTCGTGCTGTTGAACGGTTCAGAGCGACTGGTATCATAACAGCTCGTTCTCGTTCTAGTCGGTCCTCACAACAAGGTGTAGAAATGCAACCAGAGAGCATTCTCACATATGTGCTAGCTCACCCACACACCGGTATTGGAACGGCCAGTCTGGCGTGGGGCTAATCTCGATGCCGTGTGTGAACAATCATACACGAAGGTGGTGCACATCCGTACCATACCACACAAATGCACGCTCAGTTGTCAGGGAACTATCTGAGAATCCTGAATTGGTGAAATTATGTGTTGATATTCTTAGAGGACAATCCAACCTTTCTTTCTGACATCCTGTGGACCGACAAGGCTAAATTCACGTGGGCGGGAGTACTGAACACACGGTACGCGCATAATTGGGTATTTATAAACACTTTTTGGGACCGTGCAATGAAACACCAGGTGCGGTGGTGCGGCACTTGAAAAAACCGGCTTCCGGGACCTATTCTCTACGAAGGATCATTAACAGGTCACGAATGCCCCAGCTGTTATAGAAGACCTTACCGGACTGGCTAGAGGATCTTCCTCTGCTGGAACCTTGAAAACACCCTTGTGTTTTCAACATGAGGATACCCCTGCGCATCAGGCAACAGCGGTGCATAGCTTCCTGTCCGACACTTTCGGCCAACAGGTAATCGGGTATGTTGAGCATGTTGAACGGCCTTCTCGGTCTCCTGACCTAACTGCCATGGTCTTTTTTATCTGAAGTTTCTGAAAACCTAGATATATATGATCGAACCAACGTGTGTAGCAGATCTAATGCTGTCGCATCTTCGATGCCTGCAACATTATTACATCTGAGGTGTTTGGAAATGTACAACGGGATGTTCTTTCCCGCATACAACATTGTATTGTGGCCGATTGCGGCCTATTTCAAGAGGCCATACGTTCTTAAGGTGACATTAATATAAGTACGGGTTTCTCCCTTTCTGTGATACCATACACTCCTACTGTAATCGTGTGTAATCATAAACACTGTGTCCCTAAACCTTTCCTATCTTTACTGCGAAGTATGTTTTACATCATTTGGCTCTTGACGGCCAGATATTTGGTGATCGTGACACCGATTCTCAGAAATCAACGTTCCCAGCCTTCTAATCTCTAAATCCGTATACGCTGTATATACGCTGTTTCGTACTATTTTGATTATGCTGAACAACTTTGTAATTGACCTTTTTTCCCTTATCTCCCTCCGTGTTCGATATAAGTGTTCTAAGTTTCACATTTCGCCACTAGGGGCGTTACGACATTCGCATCTCATCGCTCATGATCTCATTACCATACTTTCGCCTAACTTGCTTACCTCACTCTAAGCCTACTCCGTTCCGAAAGTAATTTGGGTGTCTTAGGACTTTAGTGGCCACCCTGTATACTATACAATATTTTTTCAATAGAAAATCCCTCTAATATGCTTCAATAACTATATAAATATCGGAGAGATTTATATAGTAGATATAATGTCATCAAATATGTTTCAAAGAACTGCCAGTCGTAGTCAGCGATACAGGGTACGCTCGATAAATTGGCAATAACTTTGCATCTCCTTATTTTAGGTGTTTCGTATTAATTTATAAAAAAAAAAAAATTACGTTTCTGAAGTTTTGATTTAAATTTGCCTTTTGTTCGTCAAGTATGCTGATAACAATAGTTATTTTTAAGAATACGAATTAGTTCAAACGTAATTTCTAGACTGCGTGCAAGGCGAATTGAATAGGAAATTGCAGTCTTCAATAAAATCCTTTTACAAATCGTTTACGTTACGTGATGATGTGAGATGCTGTTCCTGATGTTACCAAACCAGGAAAATAAAATGATAAGATACGAAATTATCAGAAAAGGATTGCACGATGTCTGGACTTTTAGCTATACTAGGGTACACTATGCTTTTTTTCTTGTTGATCCCGTGGCGAAATGATCAGTAACAGGGCATGTTATTCACGTTGTAAATTGTGTCACTGTATGTAAAGGGATGTTATTGAAGTCCAGCAATAATTATCTTAACAATTTGACCTGAACGGAGTCCAGAATTTACGCTTTCTCTAATTTCGCACTTATTCGATATTATGATTGCTATCAGCATTTAATACTTTTATCGGAGAAAAATGTTAAATCATAACCTTAAATAATATATATATATATATGTTATATAAAAATTTATTTCCTTCGTATCCTTCCATTTTATTCGCATTAATATTTTAAAATTAATCTAACTTCTGTCATAGTCAGTATTTCCTTAATTCTTAATAATATCTATTCCTATTTAAAGTCCTTTTAAAAGTAAATATCCGTATATTAATAATTATTTTATTCCAAATCTTAATCTAAAATTTAAGATCATTCGTAGCTTTTATCAGCTCTCCAATCTATAAAATTCTGAGACGCGTTCTCATTTCGAATGTTTTTTAAAAGCCATTTTCTTTTTATTATTATTATTATTATGCTAAATTTTTCGCGCGCTGAGGTAGTTTCACTCCAAAATTAATCCGCTACCAGGTTCGGAATTCTTTACCGTCTTAGCTCCTCCTTCGCACCTCATTTGCTGGGCTGGAGCTAGCCTCTCACTCATTGGTTTGTACGCTCGTGACGTAAATTACTGTATGTCTCCGCTGAAGGAACAAAACCAGGTCGCATCGGTCGGAGCACTAGATTTTTGACGTTTTCGGAAGCATAAACAAATATGTGTCTGGTGTTTTTATGTCCGTAGAATATTCAACTGGCCCAGTAACATCTTAATTCAATGAAGTGAAGCAACGTTAGCCCGAGGGCTATAAGTTTTAGACCTTTGGGAATTGTTTCTGTGTTGTTCGTCTTCTAATAAAATTATTTGTCTGGAGATTGGCTGGATTTACTGGAGAAATTCTGTGATCTCATTTCATTGCCTTACTACTTCGCCATACTCGCTAATATCGACTGCAACTTGCTATATCGTTGAAGGACTGCCATCTTTTCATCGAATATTATTCATCGTAATATCTCAACCTAAGAGAGAGATAATAAACACAAGAAATAATGAAATGTAAAGTTTTTGCCAATTTATCGGGTGCAACCTATATATCCTGCTCTTTTTTGTGTCCCTGTAAAAAACTATAAATTCTACACACACCAATTTTCATTGACACAAATTTGAATGTATCTAAATAACATGTAAAGATTTTGATGATTTTTAAAATGTCCAACATTATTAAAATACATTTTAGATGACATACGTAATCGTCCATCGCCCACAGTACATTTGAATTTTTTTTTTTTTTTTTTTTTTTTTTTTTTTTTACCTCTGTAAATAAACCATGCTAGATGCTACAATAAATATTATCAAAATGGTCCATGCCGTTGCTGACATCAATAACAATCTTAATTCCATGTGCATATTTGAGAATTTCTATGAAACCTAGCACACGAACAGGGGTTGAGATTATACACGATATTGGGTTGAGAAATAATTCTTAGCCTTTTTTTTTTTCAAATTTGTTTTAAACAAACGCATTACAACAAATTAATCAATAATATAATCTGGTTGGTTACAACTTCTGCCCATCGTTCAATAATTTTATTTATGCCTTAGTGATGGAAATCTCCTGGTTTTGACTCAAAGAATTCGTCCAACCAAGCTCTCAACTCTACGTCATTATTGAACGATATACCGAGCATAGTGTTTAAAAACGGACGAAACAGATGGAAATCTGTCGGCGCCAAATCTGGAGAGTGTGGGAAATGCAAAAAGCAAATGGTGTTGAAAATGCTCAGTTATAAGTGGGGGAAAAAACCGCTCATGAATTATTCCTCAATTTAATAAAGAAAAAAGAAATCGAAATCATAAACCCTTTCAACTATGTTGGAAAGTGTGACCATTAAAAGTAATTAAACAGGTACAAAAATCATCATAAGACATTATTGTTGCTTTCGCAATCGCATAAGCTTATAATACACTGCAGAATTTAAAAAAAAAAAAAAAAAACAGTAGTTACACTCTATTAAAAAAACACATTTATCAAAGCTTTTCCAAAGGAAGGTTTTTGAACTTCAAAATCACATGCCCATACACCAAAGAGGTATAATTAGAAAAGTAAATAAATAATGGAGCGTCTTTAAATAAGCTTCAACTTTACAAAAGAAATGGCATAGAACAACACGCAAATCAAAATATTTGGATGCTTGATTGCACGGTTCAGGCGCTTGTTAGAAACTTCTTCGAAATACTGACACCAAAATTTTATTTTTTAAAGATTGTAAGACTCTTGAAATTTCAAAGCTAATAGTCAGAGCAGAACAATAGGTAGTTGTTTAAACTGTTCTTGTTTACCTCTTGATATTCACAACCAACTATTACAAGGTCAACAACTTCTATGGTAACTATATAAAAAAAAATGGCTAACGAATACGATGTTTGACGCAAGAAAAACAAAAAAAACAATCGCGGACTAATACGAATGATTTTTTTTTTAAAGGGATGTACGTATTTAGAAGTAATCATAGACCTATATGCCACTGGCAAATTTTTGAGAATTTTTAAATCTTTACTCAGAATTGGGAGAAAGTTCATTATCTTAGACATCTAGTGTGTTTATTTATTTAAATAACCTATCTTCTTAGCTCTAATTAACGTTCAGCGAAATTTGAGATTATATTTTTTTGAAGATGGTAAGGCTTTTTTAAATTTCAGAACTTTTATGCAGAACGAAACAATGGTTGTTTAAATTTTTTCTTTCCCACTTCTAATTCAAAACAAACTACTACAAGGTCAACAGCTTCTATAGCAAGTACACTTCCAACAGTGCAATGAAAAATAAATGAAAACACAAAATGATGTATACGCAACAGAAAGTATTTCTTCTGTAATGCTATATCTAAAGAAAAAGAAGCCAATGTATTTGTTAACAAAACAATTGACAAAACATTATATATATATGTATATATATATATATATAACTTTATTTAAGATTTAAAAGATGTAATGATAAAATAAATAAATAAATAAAAAGACTGAGACACAAGATTTGCATGATTGATTGTAAAAACAAACTACTGTTAAATTTTCTTGGGACAGTTTAGAGGTTTTATTTATTTATTTATTTATCTTGTTATGCAAGATCGTGAGAATTTTGGGTTTTACTTTCGATGTTTGTTGTTTTTGTTTTTATTGTCTTTGCATTTTTGCTCTTTGTTATTGTACTTTTTTTTTAACCTTGACCCTATACATGCTGATAAATAATGAAAAAGTTTTTAAACTAAATATGTATATGCTTAAAATGACAAAGGCTTATAAAAACCTTTTAATGTAAAGATCGACATGATCGACATCGGAACGCACAAACGGCGACAATTTCAAATTTCAAAATGCTCTTGAAAATGTCGCCGTTTGTCCGTTTGAAACATGTCTATCTTTATATTAAAAGGTTTTTATAAGACTTTATGTGTTTTGTTTTATTACTTTAAGCATATACATCTTTAGTTAAATTTTAAAGAGTGATTTTCTTATGTAATTAGAAAAAGTTTTTGTTAATAACAATCGGCCTAAATATTATTCACGAAATCTATTTTTCATTTCTGGAATTTTCCTTCATATGTAAATTTTAACCGAAAATAGAAATGTTTTTCATTTCATATTAAAAAAAAGTATTTATTGAATATTTTTACAAATTACAAGTATATAGGAAGTGAAAATAAATGAGTGGAAGACATATTTAAAACTGAAGATATATGCAAACATTGCAATCAGATCCTGAAATTATGAAATTCATAAAAATATTTTAAAACATATTATGTATTGAAAATATATAGTCCAAGCACATTTTTCTTATGTATAGTTTGATGTCAAAAATTAAGATACATCCCATATATTTTAATCACAAAATTGGCGCAGAGAAAAACGAAAATAGCCACTCAATTGGGAATAATGTCTACTCACAATTTATGCTTTAAAAATATTAAAAGGTAGTCTCCATATTAAAATTCTAACATATTTGGAAATTTTCAATAACAACACGCTATTTTGACATCATATTTGGATTCTTTTATAAGTTTTACCTTCAGTTACCAAACAGGAAGAAATTTGGAGCAGTAAATTAGGAATTATGCAGGTTTAAAGATGTAAAGTTTTAAACTTCTAATGTTAAATTCCTTTTTCATAGTTTCAAAACAAACAACATTACGGGTAGTTTTTAAAACATAACTCAAAAATTACTAGTTGGAATGAGCTGTAATTAATATGCTAGACTCGCATATTTAAAGCTTCTAGAAATTGATTTCTTTTGAAATTTTTATAAGTTACAATGCGCATTTAGTTCAAATATTAATTTCAAAATACATAAATTATGAAAGTTTGTTCAGTAAGCTAAAATAAACCAATAAATAAATAAAAACTAGTCGTTGGGGGCCACCGTAATACTTACCCATCATGGATATGCATAATGTAAGATATTAAAATAAAAATGTGTAAACTACTTATAAAATGCATTGCAATTCAAATAAAATCGTGGCTTGATGACGTCATAAACTTTAAAGGCTCGATTACTGAATTGCTTGAAAGAGATTTTTCCTTATAACTCCAAAAATAATAATCCTATTAACTAGCAGTTTATTGCATCTGATTAAGCGTCAAATTTTCAATTAAAATATATCTTTGAAGTGAAATTTGGATGAAATACAGGGTCATGAAAAATCGAATAGTATGGAAAATAGGATTCCAAATATCTCGGCAACTCATTATCCGCTCGACTTCATGCTGTGTGCAAAATTTATGTTTTTTTATTATCTTTTATATTCATTTCTTAAAATAAACAATTTCGAAAATTTTTATATACCTTTTATCAGAACGAATATTTCGAGAGTCCGAAAAAAATAGTTCCGGTTAATCGAGGTTATTGAAATGAAATAGGCTTCTTCCCATTATTACATACTAAGTACATACCCAATTTCAAGTCTCTATATCAATGTTTTCGGGAGATAGAGCGTTTACAGACACACAGACACACACACAGACGGACGGCAAAATTTTTTTTCTAAAAATATGTTTTTCGGAATCTCCAGTGTCTGAAACGTGTAAATCCGTCAAAAAATTTTTTTCGATTTTCAAAACGATTACAAGACTTACCCTATACTACGTATGATAGGTAAGTAATAAGAAAACATCCTATTCTATTTAATCATCAAAATATCGCAGAGAAAAGCAAAAGTATCATCTGGTTGGGATTTATGTGTTCATTAGATCTGTAAAATAAAATGAGTTTCAAAGTCTTTTTCTATATTGAAGCAGGAATCAAACTTAAAAATTTTCAATTCAAACAGCTAATTTTAACATCAGAAATAAGTTTAGACTCTGCAGGGCCTAAATATAAATTTTCGCTAAGTTTCAACGAATACTTCAAGAGTTATTGAATATTGAAAATGGAGCTAACTATTGGGATGATCTCAAATATGAAATCCATTACTCTGTCCCCCTAAAAAGTTCAGACTCTATGCAAATCTTATGAATGCTATATTCAATTATACTAATTACAGAAAATATAAAATGAATAAAAATGCTAAATCAATTTTAAATGTACCTTCTAATAACAGAGCTCACACTCTAAAAACGACATTTTCAAAACTGAGGAGAAAATACTCAAATCTGAGTATGTCCCATAGTCAAAATGGCTCCAAATCAAAATTACTCAAGTTTGAAACATGTATATACTCATTTCTGAAAACATGCACACACTCAAGAATAAAACATCATCTGCTCATATTTGAGTATGTCCATGTTTCAAAAATGAGTATGAACGGACTTCTATATATGCTCATTTTTGAGTATTTCCATGTTTCAAAAATGAGTTTGAACTGATTCTAATCATTTTTGAATATGTCCATGTTTCAAAAATGAGTATGAACTGACCTCTATGTGCTCAGTTTTGAGTATGTCCATGTTTCAATAGTCTGAGTATTTCTGGTATTTCAGAATTACAAACATTGGGTCGTATTATTTGAAACAAAAAGTTTCATAACAAAATGAAAACATCGATTTACTCAGATTTGAAAGTGTCATTTTTCTCAGTACACTATTACATGCACTAAGACGTTTATGAAATTAGTCATTGTATCAATAACTATGTTTGAATAAATTGAAAAATATAATGCAATAATTGAAAAGTTAAGACTGAACGAAAGTCCTATGAATAAGGTAAAGCCAGGAGAGATGACGCAGTCGGAGAGATTGCGCACATAGAGGTTCGGGGGGAAAGAGTAGAGTGAGCGCTCAGCGACTCCAGGTAAGTGTACAACAACAGTAGTGGAGTGTCTACTTGAAAGTGCACGTTGATTGCTTTGTGCGTTTAAGATAAAGCATTGCTATTTTGCTTTGTTTTCAAAAAGTAAGTGCTTGAATTTTCATAGCTATTCATCGGAATTTCTATACAATGTCAATAGTACAAAATATTTTAAACTTAAACGATTTCTCATAAGCTACTAATCTAGACTAACAACGTGAACATCAACGGTTCGCTTGAGAAGAGGTCATGTTTAAATAAAAGGCCGCGCAATCTATCCTACCGAAATTGGAGAGTTTGCGCATCTGCTACTTAGGAGAGATGGCGCAGTGTTCCCATTAGTTTCCATGCTAGGAGAGATTACGCAGCTTGTTGGTAAATTTGCATAAAAAATGAAAAATGAAAATGGACTAATTTTAAGTTAAACGTGTTATTAAGTAACATAATGTTATTTTGTAATCTTATTTGGATTTGCCTTTCTGATTCTTTAATTTTTCCCCTTTTAATTAAATTTTTTTAATCGTTTTTAAAATTATTTCCTTTTTCTGATTCTTTAATCATTAGGTTTAAATGTTCACTCCTAATACAATAATATTTTTTCACAAAAACCTTACAGCAATGTCATTTAAGTGTAATTATTATTGTTAACAATTTAATTGTAGTTATTATTAGTAACAATCTCTCCTACCCATGTGCGCAATCACACCAACCCTGTAAGGACAGATTGCGCAAAATAACTTTCTTGGTTTTATTACAACTGTTCTATTAATTTGCAACATAACAACAAAATAGCAATGGAAATGCATAAAAAACAAATGAAGTAAAAATTATTCATGAATAGTTTAGCAAAAAATTAATATTTAGATTTTTTATTGCTATTCTTTTGAATTGTGCGCAGACTATCCTAGCTTTACCTTACTATTCAACTATTCTAATTACAGAAAATATCATAATGAAAAAAAAAATCTGAATAAATTTTAAACATACCATCTGTACCAATTTTAAATATAACAGAGCTTACTATTACCATAGATGCAAATATCTCTTAATTATTCCTGAGTCTGATCAAAGACAACATGTTTTCAACTGGAAATTTTATTTAATCAAAAAATTTATAATTAAATCTAATAAGTACCTTACAGAAAGAAGACGCATTTCCTTACATACACTTTCCGATTTTAAATATGACTCCGGAATAATTAAGTGATGTTGGCATTTATGCTGTTACATGTACTAATATGTTTATAAAATTTGTCATTGTATCAATAACTACGTTTTTTAAAGCTATATTTTTTAAAACATAACTCAAAACCTATACTTTGCTAAATAAACTGAAGTTTTTGTATATTACATATTAGAAGGTTCTAGAAATTAATTTAAAAAATATTTAAAGGATACAATTTATAATTTTTCCAAATCTTAATTTCATATTTTCATAATTAATATTTTACACTTACAAATTATGAAAATATATTAAACAAATTAATTGCGTTTTCTTTTTCATCCCTTGCATTAACTGGAGCTAAAGCTACAGTGTGTAGTTACAAACCAACTTGCTTTTTTCTCTCTCTTTGTTTTTGTGCACTCTGTCAGTAAAATAAAAAGCGATTAATCAGTAATACTACAAGCGATTAGGCAATGTTTGGGATTAGTTGAAAATACGACTACTATTTGGAACAAGTATGTACATATATTAAATTTTATTTATTTGCAACTTACAAATTAGTGACTTTTAAGGGTTGAACATGGAGCTCAGAAAATATATTATGAAATAAACTCTCTCATACTACAATGAAAACAACTCTTTTAGCTTCCTACCTGCTTATGAAATATGCTTTTATTTCTCTCTCTCTTTCTCTCTCTCTCTCTCTCTCTCACACACACACAAAAGAAAATAAAAATGCATATCCGAGGATTTTTGTTAAAAATTACTAAAACCTAAAAACATCATGAAAAGAAGAAGTATTTAACTACCCTTTAACTGGTCCTTTTTAAATGAATGAAGTTTTTTTAAAAGAACATTTTACACACATTTAAGAACAAAAGGAACAATGCAATTGTCACAGACCTGTCTTTTGTTGCGCCAGGAAATAGCAATGGTCATAATATGAACAAAGATCAGTAAACTCAAAGTTAGGAAAAACAAAAACGAGATTAGAAATAGTTACATGCTTTATTGTTTTAAATGTTATTACGAAACAGAAAGAAAGAAAAAAAATGTCCAGACAAAATACCTAATCTGAATGTTTTAAAAAAATTATCTTTTGTCTGCGATTCAAAGGTTGTCCATTTAAAATATAATATTCCAGATGATAGAAAAAAAAGAAAAAAAAAAAGGAAATTTGTCCTTTTTGTAATGATGAAACAGTTTAACAAGAGATACTTCACAGATAATTTAAGCAGAAAAGAATGATCAACTATTATATTACATAAAAATGACTTTAGTTTCATTTTCTGCATTTGTTATTTTTATATGAAAGCCCTGAGTGTGAAAATACCCCAAGTATCAAAGCAATATTGGATAATATTGTTTGTATCAACTATATCTTGGAAAATATTGGAAATAAATACTTTCCCTAACTTTGGGGTGTTGTACCAATATTTCTGCAATATTGGCACAGAGTATTTCTGGATTTCATTGACAATAATTCCGATGTAAAGCCAATATTTCTGCAATATTAGCGTTTCTTTGCAAATATATTTTAAAAGTATAAAACCAATATTTCCGTAATAATACTATTTCATAGCAAATTTCTCCAATGCAAAGCCCATATTTAACTAATGCAATAAAAAATATATTAATACATTATAGACAATGTTCATGTTTCATTGGAAGTATTTCCGATGAATACAATATCAAGCCCCAATAAAACCAATATAATCAATATTGTTTTGTTACTTTATTGGTCTCCCACTTTCTGAACCACTTAAATATCATACAAATTGACATTTTCAACAACTGATTGAAAAATGTCCAGGCCGGGAGTCAAACTCATGACCTCTGGCTTAAATTACCAACGCTCTGGCTATTCAGCTACCTGGTCTAACAACCGCCGAAACATTTCACACAGATAATGTTTTTTGGTAATAGCATGTTAGCCATAGCCAGTATGTAGACAGCTCAACAGAAAATATCTCTTGGTGATGGAATTCCGTTAAATGACGGATACGTAGATACACAACGTCAGTCTAGATAGCTCAATAGACAGAGCGTTGGCAATTTAAGCCAGAGTTGGCAATTTAAGCTACACTGCAAAAAATAATTGTTGATTTTACAGTATAAAACTGGCACCCCAGCTGCCAGTATTATACCGTAAAATTAACAGTATTAAACAGTAAAAAAAGCAGTAATACGCTGCCGTGTAAGCAGTAATACGCTACCGCGCATGCGCGGTAGCGTATTACTGCTTACACGGTGCGCGGTAGCGTATTACTGCTTACACCGCAGCGTATTACTGCTTTTTTTACTGTTTAATACTGTTAATTTTACGGTATAATACTGGCAGCTGGGGTGCCAGTTTTATACTGTAAAATCAACAATTATTTTTTGCAGTGTAGGGTCCGACTACTGACCTGGACACCTTTTCATTCAGTTGAAAAAATGTCAATTCGTGTGATATCTTTACCAATCAGTTTGAATGAGTTTAAAATCATAAAGTAGTATAAAAAATATACGTTTAAAAAAGCTTTTATTTTCTTTTTTCACAATAATGTCTAATAATGTTTAGTATTTAGTTTTAAATCTTTGTAAAACAAAAGTTAGTCCTTGTATGTAGATAGAACACTTTATTTAAAAGCTTAAAAATAATGCAGGTGATTTCCATTCATTCTCGTTAGTTTTATTAACCAAAACACAAAACGAAAAATTCAAATAACTGTAAAAAAAAAAACAGAGATCCCAAAACTTAATAAATATTTGTTATTCTATTCATTATTCTATTTGTAAATAATTTGTACGTTTTGAAAATTACTTAAATGTAAAATTTGTAAATACAAGGCATCGGATCAAAAGTTATCAATAAAAAACTGTGCGGTGTTTTTTTATGACCCATAGGTGTTTATTACCTGACCTTCTATTAATAGAACAAACCTAAAATTATGCTTTATTCTAGAAAAAAATAAACATAATTATACAAAAAATTAAATTTTTGTTAGACAACTTTTACAAAGAACATCCTCTTTTCAAAATTTTTCAGTTTTATGTAGCATTTTATTTTAATTTACATATTTTCAACAGAATTTTTTTATTTTTTCTGTCATTTGATTATTTTTCTGCGCTGTAACTGCACTTTTCTCAATATGTATTACTAGACTTTCTATATTCCAGAACTAACATGAAAGTTAATGCTATAAAAAAGTGGAATTTATTTTCATCATTTTTAATAACGAGTCTCATGTCCTCTATATGTTTTGTTTAATCTTCCTATTCTATTTTATTTTATTTATTTTTAAGACCAAAACCTATTGATTTATTTGTTCCATAATTGCAATTTTCTCAAGGTGCTTAGTACTTGAGCTTCTGTATTTCAGAAGAAGCATGAAAATAATGCTATAAAAATTGGAATTTCTTTTCATCGTTTTCAACAAAGACTATCATCTGCTGTGTATTTTGTTATTTCCCCTTCACATTCTACTTTATTTTATTTATTTTTAAGACCAAAGCATACTGATTTTTTGTTATACAATTAAGCTTTTATCAAGATGTTTAGTACAAGATTATCTATAACAAGCCTAAAAATAATGCTACAAAAAGTGGAATTTCTCTTCATCGCTTTTAAGAAAAAGTGTCATCGTCTGTGTATTCCTTTATTTTTCCGTCACATTCTAGTTTATTTTACTTATTTTTAAGATTAAAACACATTTATTCATTTGTTCCATAATTACGCTTTTCTCAAGGTGTTTAGTACCTGAGCTTTTCTATTCCAGAACAAACATAAAAATAATGTTATGAAAAGCGGTATTTCTCTTCATCGCTTTTAATAAAAAATATTATAATCTGTTTATTCCTTTATTTTTTCTCCACATTCTAGTTTATTTTACTTATTTTTAAGGCCGAAACTCACTGATTTATTTGTTCTGTAATTGCGCTTTTATCAAGATGTTTAGTAGAAGATTATCTATATTCCAGAACAAGCCTAAAAATAATGCTATAAAAAGTGGAATTTCTCTTTATCGCTTTTAATAAAAAGTGTCATCGTTTGTGTATTCCTTTATTTTTCCTTCACAATGTAGTTTATTTTACTTATTTTTAAGATTAAAACACATTTATTCATTTGTTCCCTAATTACGCTTTTCTCAAGGTGTTTAGTACCTGAGCTTTTCTATTCTAGAACAAACATAAAAATAATGCTATGAAAAGCGGAATTTCTCTTCATCGCTTTTAATAAAAAGTGTTATCATCTATTTATTCCTTTATTTTTCTCCACATTCCAGTTTATTTTACTTATTTTTAAGGCCATAACCCACTGATTTATTTGTTCTGTAATTGCGCTTTTCTCAAGGTGTTTAGTACTTCAGCTTCTCTATTCCAGAACAAGCATAAAAATAACGCTATAAAAAGCGGAATTTTTTTCATCGCTTTTAATAAAGAGTATCATCATCTCGGAATTTTTTTTCCTTCACATTCTAGTTTATTTTGCTTATTTTTAAGACCACAACCCACTTATTTATTTGTTCCCTAATTACGGTTTTCTCAAGGTGTTTAGTACCTGAGCTTTTCTATCCTAGAACAAACCTACACATCCATCCCTTCTGAAAGCTTCAAGTACCCGGAAACAAAATGCGTAGGCCCTGTGGAACGTCTCTAGATATACATTTCAATCACAGTCAAAGCAAGCAAGGAAAAAATTTTGACGTTTTACACCGTGCCGTCAAATTAACATTCAGAATCTGCTTTGACTCGCAGATAACAGCGGCTACACCACTGGAATAAATTTATCCCCAGCAAGAAGACCGGAAATAGGAGAAAAAAATCCCAGGTTAGGATCTGATCTGTGTCCGAGTGTATTGCTGCCGACGTAATCGCCTCGAAATCTTTCGAGCTGTCGACAACCATCATGTCCGTTGGTTGTCGACAGTATCGTCGCTCACATCCCTCCCCTCTTTCTGAAGCGGTCGCAGCTCAGCTGAAACCGAATGACACTTCAATTCCCAACGGAGCTTCAAATGCAACATGTTCGGTAACAGACAGGTGCTCAAATCTCGAGTGGGTCCACAAAAAGAGATTATTTTTCTTTTTGACGAGCGCCATCTAGAGAGATGAATGTAATTCTGGATTGATAGCCTGATTTTTGCCTATATAGCAGAACGATATGAAGTTTTTTCTTTTTTTTTTCCTTATCTAAAACTGAAATAAAAATAGTTATGGTATTTGTTACATGTTCCTTCGATGATTTTTTTTTTTTAAAGTAATATCAATCGTAGTACGATATTCTTTTTATTGAGGTTGTCATCAAAGACAAACAGGTTACTTTCTGACACATTCATGAAATTACTTTTAATCATGATTGTGTACAATTGAGATGCATTTTTATTCAGACACAAAGAAATAGTATTTTTTGTTTTCTAATAAGAGCCAAGAATCTTTCAGGAAATTTTGTCAAATGTGGCGTTTGGAACCGATTTTCTGGCGCAACAGTCGGGGAAAGGTCGTCATCGGTGAGAAATCGATTATAATTCAAGAAGTGCCTTGCTTACAAAAAATAAATATATAAATAAATAAATAAATAAATAATGAAGAACGCTCTTTCGCATTTAAATATAGTCATGTCTGAATTTCATGCACCCATGGTTCAAAATGATTTCGTGAATGTGTCAGAAAATTTCGCGTTGTTGAATGGGAAAAAAATATGGGATAATGTATGGAAAAAAAATTATAAATAATAAAAAAAAGGCATAATAATTGTTTTATTCAGTAGCTAGGCAGTTGAAGAAAAAATATCAGTTCTAACTAGCTCAACCAAGACTCTCCCATGTACAGAAGAATGTTAATTGTCACTCTAGTGCTTTTTTTTTGGGACACGAATAATAAAATTTAAATGAATTACATTTAATTATATTATAGTGAAAATTTTCGTATGACACTTCAATTGGCAACGGAACTTCAAATACAACATGTTAAGCAACAGACCAGGTGCTGAAATCTCGAGTGGGTTCACAAAGAGGGATTATTTTTCTTTTTTGACGAGCGCCGTAGATGGCGCAGAGATGAATGTAATTCTGGATTGATAGCCTGATTTTTGCCAATATATCAGTGTGGTATGGAGGAGTTTTTTTCTCTTATCAAAAAATGAAATAAAAATAGTTATGTTAATTGTTACATGTTCCTTCGAGGATTATTATTATTATTATTATATATATTTTTTGTAAGTATATGTAACATAGTAAGATAATCATTAAACAAGATCACAAAAAAGGATAGGACATAATTCAACTCCAAAGGACATTGAAAAAACGCAATAATTTTCTTTGCAAAGTTCTCGACACTTATCCGGGATTTTTTAGATCTGACTGTTTT
Source organism: Maratus michaelseni (assembly GCA_963931845.1). Lineage (NCBI taxonomy): Eukaryota > Metazoa > Arthropoda > Arachnida > Araneae > Salticidae > Maratus > Maratus michaelseni. The sequence goes on from OZ007593.1 coordinate 234,981,308, forward strand.
GCAGCCGTGACTTTCAGATGACACGCGGTGAAAATACAAATCGCACCGACATTGACAGTTTTCGCTTTCAGTTTAAGCTATTTATGTATACATGGAGTATCATTTCCTACAAAATCGACAATACTGAATAACTTTCTAACATTTTCCCCATATGTCCAGTAATTGAAATACAGGGTCATCGAAAAAGATTGGATACATTTCAAAAACTCTTTACTCCAATAGTAATTGAGGAAACGCAATAATTTCGTTGCAAAATACTCGGCAATTCTATGAGACTTGTTAGATGTAACCGCTTTGCACCCGTGACCTTCCGACGATGAGCAGAAGCAATGCGCGGTGAAAAAGGCCCTCGTGTTGTCCAACCTTTTTCGATAACCTTGTATATCCAAATTAGATGAAATAAATTATTTATTCGTTTTGTCTATTGCTAAAAGAAGGAAATAAATCATGAAATCTCAAAAAAGTACTCTCAATCTTTTATTAAAACCATCTAGAAAGGTTGACCAGCAAAGAAGGACTCTTTAACCATGCATCGCTTCTGCGCATAATTTGAAGTACATGGCTGCAAAACAGTTACATCTAACAGATCTCGCGAAATTTCCGAGTACTTTGCAAGTAAAATTATTGCTTTCCTCAATTACTTTTGTAATTATGATTTTTTTTAATTTGTCCAACCTTTTTCGATAACTCTGTAGTAAAGAAATCTAAGTACAGTAGCCCTTCGTTATATCGTGCATGACGGGAGGAAAATTAAAAGAACGGTATACCCGAATGTATTAAAAGAAAGATGACAACTTACAAGTTAATATTTTATGTCTGTATCCAAAAGGTTGATTTTTGCGCATATTACAATTTTCCTAATAAAATTAACGATATAAAATTACACTTGTTGAAATTGACACATGTGTGAAGTTACTTAAAAAGTGTAAAGTAGTAGTTTAAAAGAGTAAATATCACTTGATCTTAAGGGCGAAGGATCTACCCCCAAAGGAGTGAGTAAAAGAGTCATATATCTAAATGAGCGATATAACGAGGCACGCTATAATGGGAAGCTATTGTAATTGTTTTATTCGACAGCATTGGAGTTGATGAATTACACAAGGAATGACATCTGCATTAGTACTAATTGGCTTAATCAAAGCATACGAACCACCCATGAACTGGAGAAAATTAATTGTCTCTTTACTATAACTTTTTGGTTCACATGAAGGTTATGCAAGCCTCTTCAGGCGCCATTCTAATGAACTTTGTATTTTTAATACTTTCCAACATAAGTTGAAAAATGTGTATAAATTCGATTTGTCTGTGTCCGCGCTCTAACACACGTAAATATACTGAGATTGCCATGTACCTGATATATGTTATTGAAGTATGCCAATGGCATGTTCGGTATTAAAGATGAGGTGTGTAGCTTTTATAGTTCGTTTACAGAGGCAGTCAAAAAATTGCGTTACATTGTAGTTTATGGAGAAAACATCACTGAGGAGCACTCTCAGATTCTTACTGTACGCTATGGTGCGCATAGCATTTATATAGTTCATTTACAGGACAGACAAAAGAATTCGGTTACAGTACTGAATAGTATATAATTACTGAAATAAATACTGAAAGTGCATTTTCAACTTTCATATGCATTTTTAAATTTAACTAATTTTAAGAATATTACTCAGTGGATATAAATTCTATAGATCATACACAGGGCTGCACAAAAGAAATCGAGCACATTTCCGGTTATTGATGAAAACTGCTGAAGGGGAATTTTAAACTGTATTAAACGTTTCCTAACTGAACTATATTTTTGCATACTATGAAGTATATAAAGATGAAGTATCGGTAGACCATAGATAGGGCTGCACAAAAGAATTTGGATATTTTTCTGACTACAGATGGTAATTTCTGAAATTGGATTTTAAAATGTATTATGTGCTTTCCAAATTGTTTACTTAGACAGATGAACCCAAAGATACCATTCTTATTTGAATTTAATCTACATGAACCAAATGACGCCATTTAGTATTTTTCTTTATTCAATATAAGGTACGAGTACAACAATGTACTTCACATAAGAACCCAAAGATGCCATTCTTATTTGAATTTAATCTACATGAACCAAATGATGCCACTTAGTATTTTTGTTCTTTATTCAATATAAGGTATGAGTACAACAATGTACTTCATATATGAACCCAAAGATTCCATTCTTATTTAAGTGTAAAATTTGATATAAACCTAAAGGTACCACTCGTTAACTTTAATTTCTATTTACTGCAGGGTAGAGTGTAATTATATTAAAGTAAGAGTGTTACAATGTGCTCTTTATATATGATCAAAAAGATGACATATTATTTATAAGTTAATTTGAATATAAATGCACATGTACCACTTGGCATTCTTGAAATCTACCTTTTTAAATAACATGAATAAAGCAGTGCACTTTATATATGAAGCAACAGATACCACTGTTACTTAAAAGCAGATTCTACGTTGATTGAAAGGGTGCCACTTGGCATTTTGATAGTACATTTATTAAGGAATGAGAACGACGATGTGCTTTTTTATGAACCGATAGTTATCTCATATGCTTAAGAGGCCACTTCACTCAGTCGAAAACACCCGCTCGCCGCTTTCCCTATGAGGGAAATATTTTGCGATATCTCGTTCGTGTTTCAATAATTTTAAATGATTTTTTTTTTTCATTGGGTAGCTGAGGTTAATCTCTATGAGGGCCTTTTTTACTTTTTTGATGTTGGTTGCAGTTTTTTTTTTTTATTGAGGATATTTTTATTTTCGAAACCGGCTCCAAAAGGGAAAGTATCTGAATAATAAAAACGTATGATCAAAATCGAAAAAGTACAAAAAGGCCTGCATAGAGAGTGACCTCAGCTATCCAAAGCAAAAAAAATCATTTAAAAAACATTGAAATACGAACGAGATATCGTAAAATTCCCCCCCCCCCATAGGATTAATATTAGCGAGCGTGTGTTTTCGACTGAGTGAAGTAGCCCGTTAATGTCAATAACTCAATGAACCTAGAGGTACCATTTGGCAATTCTGTTAACATCTATTAGCAGGGCTTGAGTTTTCCAGTATGCTTTTCTATGAAACAGTAGATTCCACTTCTTTTTAAATGGTAATTAAAATGTTAATTTTTATACGAACCTAGGGGTACCATTTGGCGACTCTGTTTACAGCGTAGAAGTGGGGCATTTAGTGTCTCAGCTTGCATTTAAATGAATCACTAGTTTATATTATATAAATTGAATTAACTTTTTATGTGTATATTAACAGCTTTTTATGTGTATTATGTTAAGAGCTTTTAACTCCGGATTCCCATTCTTATATCTTTGTATTAATTTGTTACGGACACTGACTTTCGTATTTAAGCACAGGGAACAGGCACGTTGCAAGTATCACACCTTATTTTTTCTCTTTCTTTGAAAATTTTCTATCGATGTCTTTTTATTTTCAATTTAATTTATTTTAATTTATTATTCAAAATTTCCCCCCTTTTAGGCGCATTTTATTTTATCTTTAGTCATTTTCGGAGATCTGTGCCTCTGGTTTTATCGCAGTCATTCCTTTCCAACCTTTACTTTAATGAGACTGGTGGAAGACTCTCACGATGCCAGGTCAGCCTTTTATATCATAGTTCAATCTAATTTTATCATAGTTCTAATTATTGTTTAGACTTCTTAAATGCAATCATTTTCGTTGAATAGCTGTTTCTGGGCAGGACGTATTAGATTAAAAAATGATGAATAGCTCAGTAATGAATGAAATAGGGGATCCTCAAAATCAATCTTTAATATTGTCAAATTCAGAATATCTTGATTTTCTGAATGATTCGAATTGCTCAAAATCAAATGTAGATACACTAAGTTATGCAAAAGAAAAATCATTACCAAAACCTCAAAGCACACAAGTACGAAAGACGACGAAACAAGAATCACAAAATGTCACTCAAACTGTCACTCAAAATATGCATAAACTAAGTCAGAGAAAACAACAGAAAGTGCCATCAACATGGAAGGAAAAAGTTATACTAAAATTTGAAGACAAACTAATCGAATGAAAATACTAAAACTATTACAGGTGTATGAAGATCTAACGAAACGCCGAGATAGAGGTGTTTCGGAGGAAGCGGCAAGGCACATGAATACAAAAATGGAGAAAATAAAAATGCAAGGAAAAGCGATTCAATGCCAAAGGGAAAGAGAAGGAGAAAAGAAAGAACAACAAGAAGAGTGATTAAGATTGAAAGCTACACTACAGGATAGTAGGGAGAAAAATCAACGGCAAGAAGAACAGAAAAAGAAGATGACAAAAGATGAGAAAAATAAGAACATCACAGATGATACTCAAATGGAAAATCCTACGAGAAATAATGAGATTAAAATCTTAGATTTAGAAAACAAATTAGAAAACTCTCAAGTCAATTACAAGATAAAGAAGAAACCATCAAATAATATGCAGAAAATCGAGTAACTGAAAAATTAAGTGCAAAAGAGGCCCTAATTGATAGGAATTAAAAAAACAATATAGTGTATCAGAACATGAAAGACTAGTTACCCAATTAGAAGAGAAAAAAATATAATAAAACAAAAAGAGGAAATTATCACTCGAAAACAACAAGAATTATTGAAAAATGCAGAGGCTCTATCACTGAGCCATGAAGATCTGAAACCACAATTTGTTAAATTACGCACGACGCACGAGCTCTTATTAGAAGACTTACAATCAAAGAAGAACAGCAAACAAGAGTGATAAACACACTAACAGCTCTACATAAACAAAATTCGAACCTAACAGATAAGATTGAAGCACATCAAAACTTCAATCAATCCACAAATCTCATATACTCGGAGATGACTTCCAGGATGGGTCAAACAATGAGTATGCTGCCGAAATATGCAGCTGTACTAAAGAAAAGGACTTCAACCAAATTTAAGCCAATAAAATCACAGTCCTTAACACAGGATAAAAGTACTCTCATAATATATGCCTAGAAAGACGAGGACACTTGTAAAATAGTAGAAAAGTTGAGTTTTAGGGGAAAAAAAGTGAAGAAGGATAATTATTCTGGGCATTAGTCTCTTATGAGCCAGATGAGGTACTTGGAAAGTTCGCACAAGATCTAGGAACAGAAGAACAGCTAGAAAGAAATGAAATCATCAGACGAGAAAAGAATAAAACTTACCAAAAGGTAGTAGAGCTAGAAGATATCCAGGCATTCCAATTGGTCAGAAAGAAAGACTGCTGTGTGGTTTTAATTCATGCAGAATTTTTCCGTACATCCAATAATCAGACGCAATAATTGCCAGACGTATGGCTATACTGCGTGGCGCTGGTTAAGAAAAACACTTTTTGGGCATTGCACAAGAGGTCATAATTCATTTTCCTGCCTCTTTATCAAAAAGCCACAGACACATAGATGCATAACTTGCGAATGGACCAAAATCGTAGTTCGTCAGCTCCATCATAGTACAGCTCAACAAATTATGGAGTCTATCAGAACAAACTACAAAATTGCAGCATCTCTATAAGTAAAACTCCGCCACGTTCACGAAAATAAGTCTAATTGCTGTGAACTCCTACCATAATAGTTCATTTCCCTCTTCTTCATTGCTATTGGCACAAATAAATTTGCAAAAAAATAGATCGGCCACAGCAAACTTAAGAGGCTACTTCACTCACGCGAAAACACCCGCTCACTAATGTTTATCCTATGGGAGAAATATTTTAAGATATTTTTAAATGATTTTTTGTTTTGCATTGGATATCTGAGGTCGATCTCTATGCAGGCCCTTTTTTAAGTTTTTCGTTTTGATTACAAGTTTTTTTTATTAAGAAACTTTCACTTTCGAAACCGGTTTCGAAAGTGAAAGTATCCTCATGAAAAAAACCTGCAAACAAAATCAGAAACGTAAAAAGGGGCCTGCATAGAGATCGACCTCAGCTATCCAATGAAAAAAAAAATCATTTAAAAATATAGAAATGCGAACGAGATATCTTAACATATTTCCCCCGTAAGATTAACATTAGCGAGCGGAAGTTTCCGCGTGAGTGAAATAGCCTCCAAATACAACGACTAGTCTCAGAAATGTATCAAGTAGCTTGTCCACAAGACTGTCATATCTCAAATGGTCGTTCACATGTCATCCCGTCGAATACACCTTGCGCTTCATCAGACAGTAAAAATTGCTTCATAATACTATTAGATTCTACAATACAACACGTACAAGTTCAGCAAAACAAGAACTCTGTCTTTATAAATATCTTCGCATTAAATAGAACTGTAACAATTGGCTCTCAATGCTCCCTGCTCTCCACGCTTCGGCAAATCTAGAAGATGACTTGCAAGACTGGTCTGGCATGAAGGGTATGAGTGACTTGTTCCTTCTCCTGGAGGACCTAAACGCGGACATTAAATTTGGTATTTTCTCTCGGACGACGACAGAGGCTATGATTTAATCACGAATAGAGCACAAAAACGGCTTGAAGCTAATGATCTCTACTGCAAGCCGATATTTGAGACGTACCATCTCCCGGGCTGGCCTGATGTTACAGTCGCTTTCTTTTCATTGTTTACAAAAATCAACTCCTGGAAAGTTTCTGATGACATAGAATACGGTGACCATCGTCTTATAACGTTAGATTTGAAATTACAGTTGCCGATACTCTTTAAAAGAAATAAAACCGAAAACGCTTCTTTTAAAACTTTCAACAAATATTTATCTTAGAAATTTCTAGAATCACAACTAAACCTTAAGAAAATAGGCGATACGGACGATTTTGAGTCTAACTACAGAATATTTCTAAACATAATTATAGATTCATGTAAGAAAATCCTTAAAAAACGGAAGAGCTAATATCAGCCTAAAATAACAGCCCAATTACCTAAGGAAAAGAATTATACTAAATCAAAACTAACTTCTGTAGATCAGTAGCAACGCTTGAAATATAAAAGAGAAAGAGCAAAATATAAAAGGGACATCCTGAGGGCAAAAGATCTGTCTGATTGGCTCTATATCACAATATGACAGACTCATATAGAAAAGTGAAAAACTGACTTTCAAAGATTTCCACAGGCAAGAATTTTATGTGCTCTTCAACTCCAACTCCACCACACTAACTCATACAGGACAAACATTCTATAATGAACTGACAGAATCAATTTTTGGACTCTAACAACAAGTTCAGCCGAATATACCAATATCCACTCCATCAACATCACCCTTTCACCAGCAGGAACTGAAAGCTTCAATTTATTCCTTTAATAAAAATAAAGTACCCTGTTTGGACAACATAGACCATGTAATTATAAGGAAATTATTAAAATTATAAAGGAAATTATTAATTATATTAAAATTACCATGCAATACTCCTTGATTGGATTTTTTTTTGAAAAATTGCTCTTAAAGAGAATTAACCATTCCCTGTGGGCCTCACTTGGCATCTAACCATCACAACATATATTCGTAGAAGGGAAATCAACAGAATCAGCTCTACAAAAATTATTCTTTCAAATTAATCTGCATATTCAAGAGAGTTGCTACACCTCTCTTATTTCTTTAGATTTCTAAAATTCCTTCGATAGATTGCCGTGGATAGCTACAATACAGGAACAATAAGATCTAGACTTAGAAATTCCATATATAAATACAGTTAGATCATTTCTATCAGTACGAGGTGTGTATCCAAATTGGTTACTGGATGAGGTGCACTGGTTCCACAGGGGATGTCCTCAGGAATCCTGTTTCGGCCCCTTCTTCATGAATGGCCTAATACGTCAATTTTAAAGAAGATGCTTCTTAGTAGTGACCTAGGCCGATGATCTGATAATCGTCGCTAAAGGCTGAACACGAAAATTGCTTGAAGAATATGCAATCAGACATTAGAAATTGTTGCAGAGTGGTCATAACTGCACAACAGGATCATATCGTACACAAAATACCAAGTCCTCAACCTAAGACGTCCTAAATATCTTAACATACAACCAATTTTCAAGATAAATCACCATACATTAAAGCATAAAAATTCCTTACCATATATCGAAATAACACTGGGTAGTATCCTTTCATTTCTACCTCACCTAAGAAATAAGCCTTCAGAGATAAATATAATCTCATAAAATATTTTTAAGTTTGCAGCCTCACAAGGAAGATTATCAAATCAATATTAAATAACTGGTGTTTAAATAATGAAAAAAACACCATCTACATGGTACCTCCGTCTGCAAAAATCGTATGGTCTGAGGCTCATCTATGAAATCCAAGCGCAGTATCAACTCTTGATTTCTGGTGCATACAAGAAATAAGCAACGGCTGCCTTGTGCGGCCTAACAGGAAATCTCACCATTAGTCGCGCAGTGGTAAAGAGTGGCTATATTCGGAAGATCATTGCGCCAAAGACTACAAGTGGCAGACTACCAGCCTGCCTTCTTCCAACCAAAAATAGTGTCTAACAATTTGATTCCTTTACGTACTTTTACTAGATGAATGAGATGTCTATATCAGAAATCCACATATTTACGGATGGCTCCAAGACCAATCAGGGCGCGGGTTACGCCTTCTGAGTTATGCAGGATTAAGAAATAATTCATTCAAGGCAGGTGAAATTAGGTCCTGAAAACTCCACTTTTCAGGCAAAACTACATGCGATCAAGGAAACCCTCTGATGGGCAGATAACTCCAACTACAAAAGCTTCAAAATCTATTAGTTATCCATGCCTTCAGTCGTTGGAAAATATTTTTACCTCTAATTATCTAGTTGCAAATATATAACAAGCTCTTCAACATTCCTTCAAAACTTTCTATTTTCAGTGGATTCGTGGACACTCGGGAGTCACTGGGGATGTGATTGATGTCGAACTTAGCTACCGAGGAAGCTCTTAACTCCACTTCATCAATTATAGACATTAGGTTTTTTCCAAAACCATCTCCATATCTTAAAAACAGCTAAAAACATCTCTACTTCTAAACTTGCTACAAGAATGGGATTATGCCTAAACGGGCACTATACATGCAGCATCCTCCCAAAAGTGTCTAATCAGTATAATTACTACATCATAGAAATATCTATGTATTCGCGACAAATCACAGGTCATCCCCGTCATGCCTCTACATTTATGATAGAGTTTTCTCTCCGCACTACACCTGTGACCAAATAGGCACGTCATTGCATTATATACTAAAATGCACCTTAACCTCACATTTTCACCTAAGAAAACCACAATCAACATAACTATCATCATGGTTTTCCTTAGTGTTAAAGAAGCAAAACCGACTCCAAAAAATACATATTTCATATTTTGCATATTATTAATGCACTTTTTTTGTGTTTGGCATCATTCAAATTTTAGCCACATTATTTTCAGGTGTGTTCAAATACTTCAGTTGGAACAAACTTACAATTAATTTTCAATATTATGTATTATGCTGCCTATAATTACAGTGATTTTAAATGTCTTGTTATTATAATATTTAGTAAAACAATCTTGAACATAGTTTCTCATTAGCTTGTATTTTTGCAAATATTTTTCCAGTATAAAAATTTATATTTCAGAAAACGGCAAAATTAGATTTTTATTATATTAGAATCGTTACACATGCTTGCAATATTCAACTTGTATTTATGTAAAAAAATATTTTCGGTATCAAAATTTATATTTCAGCAAACCGCAAAGTTAGATCTTTACGAACTTGCCTTTTCCATTTCAGGAGAAATTTTTTTAACTTTTATCCTAAATATAATATTTTATAGCCTTATTATATATTGCTGAATTACCTAAACTATTGTATATCTCTTATTATGTTCGCCAAAAAGAATTGGGAAGCAATGTAACCCCTTGTAAAGCTTTTCCGGGATGTATGGTGGATGATGTCTGATGGGTGGGGCTAATTGACCTTTAGCACTTGGGTAGGCCTTCCCAACAAGTTTAACTTGTTTACTTAGACATCATCTTTCATCTGGTTAAATGCTGATTTCTTATTACAGTATTCTGAATGTGCTGGAAAGTGTTTCATAATCTATGCTTGACGCAAGATTTATCTTTCTTGTTTTATTTTTAACCTCTAAATGCAATTGAATATTTTTTAAAAGCTTATTTGTCTCAGTGGTTCTATTCTAATCTGTCAGAAGTTGCAAAATATCTATCCAAATGATCGAGTTTCGTTTAAACAGGCGAACTTTTAATTGCAGTTCTTTGAACAAGAGTTCAGAAATTATTATTAAAGAATTAGAATTTATTAAATGCAGAAAATATATAAAATGTATTTTTGACATGTTTAAAAATATTGTGGACCCTTTTTACAAATATTATGATTCCAGCCAATAACCCCTCCCAACCCCCATTTTTATCAATATAATTAAAACGCTGCGAAAAATATATCGACTTAGTTATTTTCTTTTAAAATGACTATCTTTTCTGAGTGACATTTTCATTAGTATCGCAAGTTTCTTTTAAATTTTTTATTAGTAATTATTGCATTTCTCGAATCTTAATTAACAATTACCATTGCGGGAAATCGCAAATTGGAGAGCAATTAGATTGGAAAAACCCAATCGCCACCTTAATTGATAACCAAGCGGCAAAAGCAGTGAAAATTTCATTTCAATTGAAAATTAAAACGAAGTGTTGTAAAAGAAAATACATTGCAAAACATAGTTGTTAATGTCTAGAAACTGTACAACATTTAAAAATCAAAAGGAAGCTAATATAAAATAGTAATTAGTATTTCAAATAGATAGATATGATAAAACTTTACGTCTTAAATTTGTTCTGAAAAAGTGATAATGGAGGTCTATGGTACTGAGTCTGATTTGCTATTTCTCATACCATTATTTATTTAATAAAAAATTAAAGTTGCAGGGGAATGATTAGAAGACGTGCTTAATGATGGAAGTGTTGGAAGTGCAATCTACAAAGCATCACCGTCCATCCCACCCTTCAACTTTTTATGCAAAAACAAGTAATTCGTACAAGCATAAGATTGTTTGCAGTTTGACAAATGCTATCTATATACATAAAAAACGCTAAGGTACGTAGCAGCGTAGCAAGCGATATTATTTCTCTTTTAGCGATATTATTTCTCTCTTCAACGAGTGGTTTGTTTTCACTAATTTGCGAATATTAAGAAAAGTATTTGAAGTATCGATTTAAAACTCACCAACCACACATATGTAGAAAATTTTCTTCATAAAAAATGAAATTTTTGTAAAAATAGGTCAGTATTTTTTCTTATTTTTTGCAAAAAACTAGCTATTTTCTAAAAAGAAAATAAAATAAAGTGCGAAATCAAACCAAAAAGCGCGCCATTTTGTTATTAATTAAAACATTAGCTCCATTGTTGTACTTATGCAGTTTAACCTCATTTTTGTCCTCATCCGTCAATAATAATAAATAAATAATGTTAAATGAATAAAATAATCTATTTGGATGGAGATTTCTGTCAAGTCCTACACAGTAAAAAAGGAAACCTATTTTAGGATGCTACCCAAAATGAAATAACACCCATATTAGCTTTTCAAACTCCAATATGGGTTGTAATATACCTATTTCAGGGTATCAGACCCATAACGGGTCTCAATACTCCCCAAATTGGAAGAAAACGGTTACCTATTCATAGCCACATCTATACGATACCTAGTATGGGATAGGGTGAAACCCAAATTGGGCTACAGCCTAGCTCAAATCCGCCTGTCAAGTTCAGCAGCACAGCACACTGAAACACGCGCATGCGTAACAGCCGACTAACCGTCATGCATTGTGGCGAATGGATGTTTGTTTTGTTCCTCATGATTCGGCGCATGGACGTTAGATTTTATTTTTGTTTAAGTTTTCGTATTTTTAAAGCAGATTGATGTTCAGATTGTTACGATTTAAACGTAACCAGCCACCCAAACTTTGTATAAATTAATCTTTATTATCTTCTCAATGAAAAAGCCGAAGCGGAAAATATGGATACGGCCACAATAACAAGAATACTGACGACGATAACAAGATGAAGTGAACAATGAGTCTGGCCTCTGGAATAATAAGTAAGTAGTATATTTGATTTACTATTATTTTCTGAGAATGATAAAATAAAAATTAACTCTTAATACATAGAGACACGCAAAACTAGGGGAGGACAGCACTACAATGAACTCTCCTGCATACATCCATGTATATATATTTTATATATCTGTGTATTCTGTGTGTGCTGCTAAGTTTTTTTTTTAATACGCAATCTTAAAAGAGCGAAACCGCTAGGTTTTATCATATGTGAAATACAGTTTTGTATGTTTTTAAAAAACACCTTAAGTAAATGCTTTTATTAAATGATGCATACATGTTTTGTGTTGTTATAAATCATGTGTTGTTTATTTTGTGTTGTTTTTAAATAATTATTAAAGTACAGAGGTGAATATTGATTCAATTGAGTGTTGCTTTTCATGACTCAAGTTTATTTTGCATAAAAGAGTGCAATTAGTACATATTATATTGTAAATCATTCTGTACTAATCAATATTTATTTAGTATTTGCAAAAGCATAGCCAGAATTTTGTGTGTGTGTGTGTGTGTGTGTGGGCAGTACCTTGTAAATTTTAAAGCTACAGTGCCTTTCTTTTTAAATAAAAATATAGCAATTTATCATATCCAACTGATTTTGAACTCTAAAAAATTATTTGCATATTTCAAGTAAAAGTTCCTTAAAACTGTATTGATTGTTTAAAAAATATGGTATATAATCTTTAGCAAAATTTTTTTTTCTCAAAGAAGTAGTAAAAGAAATGAAATTAATAATTAACTTTCTGTTAATTATGATAAAACAATACTTATCATTTTGTTATTGGTATTAGAGTCCTGTATGGGTCGGGTTGCACCCGACCCTCACCCACAATGAAAGAACAATAAATCATGTTTTATTGCTATAATGAAAAATAATGTATAATATCTCTAATACCAATTTTATATTTTATATAGAAAAATGGACAAATCTATATTCTTTAATATTCAAATATAGTGAAACCTCGCAATAGCGGACACCTCAAGATCGTTGAATAGAATCCTGCAGCGGATCTGGTTGCTTTTATTTATTTTTTCGGGTCGGTATGACTTATTTTCTTTCTGCGAGTCAAGTTCAACCTTGAATAATTATTATGGCTCATATTTAGGTTTTAGCATGTCCGATTGTTGGGATTTTCACAAAGAGTTTGAACAGAACTATGAAAATAAATTTGAATGCGAATAAGTTAGGGGTCTGAAAAACTACTTTATTTTAATAGCGAACTACAACTACTTTATCAAAAATGTAGTTAAACTACAACTATAACTACTTGTTTTAAAAAGTAGCGACTACAAACTACTTTTCAAAAGTTGTCCACTATTTCGCTACTTTTAGATTTTGTTGAAAGATTCAATCAACACTTGAAATTGAGGACAAGGAATTATAATTCTTCATGGGTCGGGTTGTGTTTCCGACCCGAACTTGAAAATTTTGCTTAAAGTCAACTCAAAACTGACCCGAACCCCAAAATATTAATACCCGAACTAACCTAAAACTGAAGGAACAGAAAATTAATGCATATTTCAATACAATTATGAAAAAGTAGTCCACAAAGAAGATACCCAGTATTAAAATATTAGATATAATAATACGATAGTATAACCGCAAGAAAATTAATTTTTTTCGTGAGTTAGCAATTTGTTTTGTTTTATCAGCAAGAGTCAATGAAAAAATCTGACACTGCAACTGAGATTTGTCGCTGACATTTGCAAATTATTGCACAGAACACAGTTTGTAAAAAAAAAAAAAAAAAACGAGTTATGATCAAGTGATCAGATGAATGGCATTTTTTATTCCTTTCCAAGTCACATAAAAGGTTGGTTTTCGAGTGTGTCCGTTATGGAGGTCTTATTGTATACATATTTTTAACCTGCAAAAATATTATGTACATTCTTTTGGAAAAGCGGGTCAATCCAAACCCGCAACCCGACCTGCAAAAAAAAAAAATTAGAAGTCAAGCCGACCTGAACCATAGGTCGTGTCGGCACTATATTTTTCAAAATGAACCGTGAGTTGGGTGCGGGTAAAAGTGGGTAAACCGACCCGATGCAGGACTCTAATTGGTATTACCAACTCTAAAATATTTTTCAAAGTAATGATAATACACAAATATTTTTGACAAAAATTTAATTAGTTTTTTATTAAACTAAGCATTTTTGAATGAGACATTATAGTTTTTTCAAACAATGGTAAAAACCATCAAATAATAATACTATAATACCTGTGTTGCTGGCCTGGCTACAGATTGTCATTATTTCTTATGGTCACTGGTTGGGGAAAAAGTATATAGAGCAAACTACTACTACACATACCTTTCAGGTTCAGGATTCTGAATCTTTCTCATATCTACAGATGTCTGTTTTTTTAAAGAAAATCTAGCCCCCCCCCCCCCCCCCCAGCACACAAAGTTTAAAATTCTTTAATTTTTTATTAAGTAATAATCAGTCATCTAAAAATGTAAAATCAGTAGTCGCCAACCTTTTGAAATCTCACAGACCAGTAAATTTGCAATTTTTAGTTCTGCGGATCACTATGATGATATTTTGCAGAACATAAAATAGTGCTTGTGAACTATAACGGTCAGAGAACTGCCATTTTTTAAGAAATAAAATGCATCTGTTTAATATCTAACAAAATTATAAATTCTTATTTAACCGCAACATAAATCTTTAAAGTTTATTTAATTGTAATAAAATTTGTTTACTTATTACAATTTAGGTAATTGAAGCTTATTTAAGTATTGCATATTTAGTGTAATATTTGCTCTGGCTTGTTTCAAATAATCTGATTGGTTTTGGCTCCCATGATGTTGCAGAAAAACAGAAAGTGGTCTTTATTTCAAGTTGTTATTATTATTATTATTATTTTTTATTTTTGCTGTAACAAATGAAAACATCTTGTTGCACAAATGTGTTTTTGAAAACTAAATTAAAATGTTCATTGCTTTTTTTCAGCAATGGGTGCTCATTTTTTATTTAGCATAATAAGAAACAAATAATATTTGTTAAACGTATTATTATAGCCTGTTATTATTTAAAATTTCAAAACTAAACATATCTTAAACTTCATAAATATAGGAATCTCTTGGAATAATATATTTGTTTTAATATAATTAAAATCAAAAAATCAAATGTATATTCAAATGTAAACAATAAAATTGAAAGTAAAGATATTGAAACAAAAAAGGCAGCAAGAAACTTTTTTAACCATTTTTTACAGAAAGTTACTGCTATTTCTTTAAACATTAATTCAGTGAAAATTTCAGTTTAATCCTTGCTTCTCCCTGAACCATAAATTAAAAGATAATTAAATCAACAGTTTAAAAATATATATATAGTAGAGTCTCTCAAATCTGCATAGCATATTAATAAGAATTACATATTAAAATGTACATGGAATGATATAATAATTTAAAAAATCCTGAATTTTTCCCCTACATCTCAACTGTAAGTTTCATTGTTTTCTTCTGTAATGATGTGCAGATTTTAGAAATTTGTGGATTTTAGGGAGTCTACTGTATTCAATTTTATCGAAGCAGTCTTTCATTTCTGAACATATTTTCATTACTTGCAAGATACAATTTCCAAACAGAAATCTAAAGTATTGAAATAAACAACAATTACATCAATGTTTCATAAAATAAAAACTAATCATTGGTCAATGTGTATTTTGATTTGTGTATTTAAATGTAACACATATGCTTATTTAAATGCTGTATATTTGATTATGCTTACATTGTTTATTTGTATGAAATTGGTGAGCTTTTTTTATATTGAGTAGATATTTTATAGCAAAACATATTTGAAATATCTTATTGTCATTAAACATTCATTTATATATTAATAATCACTCATTTTGCATGTGCAAAAGATAAATAATAACAAGTAATTAACAATAATCTTCAAAATTTTATAATTTACACGACTTTTGATTTGATTAAACTTTGGAGATTATAGGGGATTGGTTTATATAAATAGACCCTTTCTAACTACTATTAAATACTTTAATTTTTAAAAATGAAAGTACATTGTGAAAATATTTGTATGATTTATTGTATAAAATTACCCTATATAAATAATATACAGATTTTTATATTGTTTTAATGTTAGTCCCATTCTAAGTCTTTTTTTCCGTGGAACATGTAGCAAAACACTAGTTTGTATGCTTTCTGTTCTTCAAGTTTGTTTTGCAATTTGGAGTGGATAAGTCCAAAATTTGAAAATATCTGCACAATTGATGCTGAACTGTATGGACTGGAAACTGGAATGCAAACACTCCATGAGTTGTACGAATTAACTTGTTATATTGGTTTTTTAAGCCTTCCCACCTACCATTGCAGGTACAGCTTAATAGAATCCAAACAAAAAAAAATGGGTACTTTTCGGTTAGCCGGGTGCCAGTGATATAATGTACATATATAAATTTATATATATATATATGTAAGTGTAGGTATATATATATATATAAATATTCATACATATAAGTGTATATATATATATATATATGTGTATGTATTTATATACAATTTTAAAATCCGAGCCCCCCCCCCCCCCCCCCATTCCCCCAAGCCCGAAACATTTTGTGTCATCAGAGCCCGAACCCGATATTGAAAAAAATTCATAATATTTAAAAAATGTTTTAAAAGTAATATCTCATATTTAAAAAATGTCTTACATGAAAATAATTGTTAATCTCCAGCACTTAATTAAACTTTATGCGAATTTACATTAATTTTTTTCAAAAGAGAAGTTTTGTATGAAATAAAAATATACTTTCTTAAAAGATTCTCATAATTTTCTCACCCAACAAGCAAACCTGATGGACACATTAATGAAGTACATTTTATGAATAAATGCATGAAATTTACAGTAATTACTATTCCTAATCATTTTTCTATTTTGTATAATAGGTGAATTTCGTAAATTGTAATCGATTCCTTAATTAAAGCAATATTTCTTGTTCCTGAAAATCAGCTTAAGTTTAAAATTTGGCACCGTTATATGAAAGATCCTATGCTTTTATAGGCAAAGTGCGGAAACACTTTTCGATTGCCTTCTTATCAGAATAACAATGTATGACAATTATTATGACTTACGAATGGGACTGACTTTGTAAATGTTCAGAGCCATGAAAAATAGAATCACTAACATTATTTTCATATAAAGAGCCATTATGACTCGCACACAATAGAAGACTAAAAATTTCCAAATCTTAAGCTAATGCTGATTGACTACAAACAAAAAAAGTATTCACTTTGCTTTTGATATCTAAAAATAAATAAATAAATGTTCCTATTGAAAAATATCATACTTTTACAAACAAAAACCGAAATTATTCGCGCCATATCATCCGGTCGTCGTCGCATCAATGCCGCACATAAACTTGCAAATTTTCTTTTAAAGTAGTATTCTAGAACTGGAAAAGAAAAATGAGATTCCTGCTTCCCCTTTTATTCATTCTGATCAAAATAGCATTAAAATGGAATATGTAATTTTTTAGGGGGGAAAAAAGATTTTTTTTTTCTGTATGAGTATAAATAAAATTGTCAGTTTCAGAAAGAATGAGCCTGAGCCCGCCCGGGCCCGAAGACTGATATAAAAATTGAGCCCGAGTCCATGTCGGGCTTGGGCTCGGGCTGAGCCAGTCTCATCTCTAGTATATATATATATATATGTGTGTGTGTGTATTATATACATGTACAGTCAAACCTCGTTATACCGCCATTATCCGTTCGAGAAATTTTTGGCGCTATAACGAGTTTGGCGGTATATCGAATTACAATACAATAAAAATTAATTTTCATACTATTATTATTATTATTATTATTATAAAAATAAATATCATAATGCCTTTTTATTAAATTATCCAATAGTATATAGTATATTATAATAGTATAAATTAATATAATGTAATTAATATACAAAATATAATTAATGCTACATCATTCAAAATTATCCAATTAATGTATGAAATTAACATGCACTTACCTCTTTATATAATCAATTTTAGATAAAGTAGATAATTATGCACATAACAGACACACACATACATTAAATCTCACACTGCATTTTATTTTACTTTAATTATCTTTTACAGGAAAATATTTTAAAATGCTAGTTTGAGTTTTCCTTTCAATATTGATTTTTTCAATATCTTTTTCTACAACTAAAAGATTGTTCATCATTTTTTTATCAGTTGTGTGTTTTTCTAAGAAAATTCTTATTTTCCCAATGCAATTTTTAACTTCATCAGATGTAATATGCGGCGTTTCAGCTTCTTCAGATTCGCTGTCAGATGAATTTTCATTTTCATTTTGATTGGCAACAATTTCTTCGATTGTCAAATCTTCAACTGTTGAAACACTTTTGTCTATATTAATGTACTCAATTGCCGATAGAGGATGCTCAATATCTGTTAATTTGTGTATTTCGTCTTGTAGTTCCTGAAGTGCTGTACTATTTTGTTTTTTAGTTGATCCTTCAGGTTTAATCAATCCAGTATGTTTCCAGCAGTTAACAATAGTTTCTGATGAAATTTCATCCCATGCTTTTTTTATCATGCGAATAGCATCATTGGAGAAAAATCATCTTTACTGATTTTTTCAATGATATGGTGGACGTGATACTTTCGATAATGAGCTTTGAATGAGTTTATTATACCCGCATCCAAAGGTTTCAAAAATCCAGTGCAGTCAGGAGGTAAAAATTCAATGCGGATATTGCTCATTGGATATGCTTTGTGACAAGGGGCATTATCCAAAATCAATAAAATATGGCGTTTGCTTCTTTTCATTTCTATGTTGAAATTCGCTAACCATTTTTTAAATAATGCTGAAGTCATCCACGCTTTGTTATTATTCTCATAATCTACATAAAGAGCAGGATTAAAAATTTTAAAACATCATGGCTTAGCTGATTTTCCAATCACTGTCATAGTTCTTTTATCAGATCCATCACTATTCATACAGAACACAAGAGACACACGATCTTTTTTTTTTTTGCATCCTTTAGCAGGCCCACTCGAAATTGTTCTATCTGGTTGCAAGCGGAAAAAAAACCACTTTCATCCATATTGTAAATGTCCTCTGGTTTATATTCTAAAATCAGCGCACTCAGTTTTTTGCGACCATTTAACACAATATCTTCATCAACACCTGCAGTTTCACCACGTCGTATGTACTGAGAGAATCCTCGTCGCTTTTTAAATCTGTTCAACCAGCCACTACTGTATTCGAAATCTGTAATATTCATTTGCTGGCCAAGGACTTTTACCTGCTCTCTGATGACATCTCCGTTGATGGTAGCATTTTTAGTACTCATTTGTTGTATCCATGTGCAAAGGGCATCCTCTATGTCTTCATGTTTCGCTGTTTTCAGTCTTTTTACAGATGATTACAGTTCGTTGGTGTTAATCCATTTTTCTTTATTCATCAAAATGTCTCCGATGCAGCGCCTGCTAACAGGCTTTTTCCAGAGTGTAGAGAAATGATTGGAGATGTGTTGCTGCGATACATTCACATTTCTTTCTTTATATTCACAAATTTCCCGCTTTTCTGAAATTGATAAAACGGCTTTTTTCGCCATAATGAGTTAAAATAAAGAGACAGGATGATATTTTACAGATTTAGCTGGTGAATTCTTCGATGTTTCAATCAACGTCTGACCAAAATTTTGAACGAGAGATTTTGCATTGCACACCGTTTTCTTTCTAGAAATCGACATAAAGTACAGGGAGAAGTTATTTTTTACATTGTTCTCACCTGAGAGAGGAGAGACCCTTTCAGCCAATGGCGTGCCACGCTTTGTTTTCTCCCCACTCCAGAAGCGCATCGGATCACGTGACTCGCCAGTCTGAATCAGTACTTTCACTTGCTCGGCACCTCAGCGGGCGTTATTTTTCTTCTCCCAATGACAGGTAGAATGGGTAGCAGGTGTTGAGAACAATACGAATTCTTTGCTATTCAATAAAGTTTGAATTGAGCTTGAAAACATCTAAACACATGAAAAGGAAGTGCCCTTTGAAATTCTAACAAAAAAATTTAAAAAGAAAGATATGCAAAGAAAATACAGTAATTTCTAGACATTTATTTTGGCGGTATATCGAGTTGGCGCTTTAACGGATACATTACATTGAAATTCCTATTTGGCAGATTTGTTCATAGACGCAATTGGCGGTTAAACGGAATTGGCGCTATTTCGAGATGGCACTAAATCGGGGTTTGACTGTATATGTATCACTGGTACCCAGCTAACCCAAAAGTACCGTAAAAAGGCTACCTGTTCTTTGCTTGCAAATGCACATTCTACAAACTAAGGATTAAGGCTAGACTTAAGCTACAAACATGAAATAATATGCTAAAAAAAGAAGGGGTGCGGGGACTTTTTTATAATTCATAAAAATAAAATTTAACATAAGCATTGTTCTAAATGATTGAAATGAATTTAACATAATAAAATGAAGATATTAGATATGTAAATATTTAAAATAACAAACCATCTTCTTTTAAGTTATTGATTTAAAGAATGTTTAATTATATTGGTTTCATATTATAATTCATTTAATTACTCAGAGAACATTTGTGTTTCATATGTACAAAAACAAACATTTAGAATCATTAAAAATCTAGGTAACTTATGATCAGTCATTGAATAATGGCCACACAACCTCTTTTTTTTTTTTTTACATAAATTAGATAAGGC
This sequence comes from Maratus michaelseni, assembly GCA_963931845.1. Classification (NCBI taxonomy): domain Eukaryota; kingdom Metazoa; phylum Arthropoda; class Arachnida; order Araneae; family Salticidae; genus Maratus; species Maratus michaelseni. The sequence continues at coordinate 235,002,057 of OZ007593.1, forward strand.
ATTAGATTTTAACATAAATTCGATTGCAGTGTTTTTTTTTTTTTTTTTTTCTGTGGCTTTATAGCTCAGCATGTGTCTTTACTATTTTATAAACTAATGATAAATTATCTAATCTTTTTCAGTTGGATATTATGAAAGTTAAAGTTACTCCAATGAGAAGGAAATTCTGCATATTTAGTTCTTCGTAACTAGGGAAACTGATGGAGCCAGAAAGAGCTACATGGAGTGCAATAACAATTGGTATTTTTAAATTGATTTGCATATATGTGTTAAATATTTGTGTAGTGTTGCTATAATATTACATATTTCATGTTGTTACATTACATGGCACTACCTTCATAATTCTAATTAGGCACTATAATCACATTTTAATATTAATACTCATTAAATATTAATATTTTTATATATAGGGAAAGCAGTAAGCTGGTTTATCACAGCAATTTTTCAAAATGGAAAATTTCACGAAGATCAAAAGCATTATTTACTTATAGAAGTATCCCTTTCATACTGTGATAAAAATTTTTAGATGTTCCCTCAACTAGTGTGGGCAAAATTGAGATTCATGTACAAAGCACAAAATGGGTGAGGCTTTTTTTCCCAGCAAGATAGAGACAAATTTTTAAAAATGAGACTTGCAAAAAATGCTGAAAAAAGAAATAACATTGAATAATTGTAAGAAACTTTTCAAAAATTAGAATTCCTCAGACAGCTTTTGATAAATATAGACACAGACATCAGTGGAATTATGCAAGTGCACAGTGGATTGGAAAATAAAACTGTGTTACCTCATGATGTATTTCAAAATGAAGAAAACTGTGCGATTGGCAATTAATAACTTTTCACTTAAACTAAATTGCAACAAATAAAAGATCTCATTAAGCAATTAAAACCAGTCTCAACAGCTTTAGATATCTTGTAGGCTGATTCAACAACAATAGCAGATGCTTGCCATATATGGTGAAATTTGCTGAAAGATGATAATTTGAAACCCCATTTTGTAAAAGTTAAAAAAAGGTTTGAAAAAGCAATTTTGCCCTGGCATCTTCTTGCCTATTTGTTACACCCAAAATATAAGGGTGAGCACCTTAATTACGAACAAAAAGAACAGGCCAGAGAATGGCTACAAAAAATAAATCCATCTTTCCTATCATATGCCGTGAACTTTGAACTAAAAGAAAAACCTTTCCAAAGTACATTGTTTTCAGAACAAGTAATTATGACAGTTGATTCCAATAAGTGGTGAAGAAGTGTCGCAAAGTCATGTGAAATTTCCAAAGAATTTTGTAGGTTAATAGCACACCTGCAAGCACGCCCAGCCAGTAGTGCTGCAATCGAGAGAATAATTTCCAACTTCTCTTTTGTCCACTCAAAAATTCGAAATAGTTTGACAATAAGTAATGTTTCCAAACTTGTTTTTTGTTATGGAATGCTGAAAAAAAAAATTATTTTGCAATGATGATGGTGATGAAAGTGCCGCTTAATGTTGGATGTTTAATTTTTTATGTTATTGTTATTAAAATATTTAATTTTTTAAAAGAAATTTAAGATTTCACTTATTTGAACACAATATATTAATACATGTACTTACTACTATTGCTTATATTTTACATCTCTGAATTATTGCATTATGCTGATTGATAGGTTGATACATTTTATTTTAAAACTGGAAGTGTTTATAATTTCTGTAGATTTTGCAATATTGTTAATTTATTGCAGCATAAAAATCAGACTAACAATGGCTTTTTTTCAATTAAATTTTTTTTTATGATGAAATTAATAATTTCTCAGTAATTAAGATGAGTATATTAAGTTATCATCATAATGCATTGTACTACTATTCTGTGCTTGTTAATTTAAGATAAGTAAAAGAAATAAAATGTGCATTTATATGTAAAAATTCAGTTTTTGCCATTTTTGCCAGGACAGTTTTTACCGAGGTTTTTTCCACCTGCGGCAAAAACTTGCCGACCCTGAACTAAATAATTTCAAAAAAATTAAGTTTAAAGTAATCAAATTGTATTACAATAGCTTATATATCAAATTTATAAAGATTAAACTAATCTTAAATATGGTAACATACATAACGTAAAGAATTGTAGTATTGCAAAATTAAAATTGACTTTTTAACATTTCTCGATTGTGAGTACTTATTAAATTAGCTCACATGTTTATGTTAATGGAAGTTCATAGAAATTGGATACTTTTCTTAAAGGTTGATTCAAATCAAGCTGTAATATGTATTTTCTAACAATAATACATCAAAAACTATAGCAGTACATTATTATGTATTATTATTTTTAACTCAAACTGGTTGATAAAAATATTATATATGAATTGACATTTTTCTAACTGAATGAAAATACGTCCAGGCCGAAAGTCGAAATCAAGACCTTTGGATAAATTGTCTGTCTGTTGAGCTACCTGGGCCGATAGCCAGCAGACACATTTCACTTAGGTAACCTGATTGGCGATTATGTTAGCATCCATTTTTAATTAAGTTCCATTACTTGTGGTTTATTCTGTTGAGCTGTCTACATGACAGAACAGTTGTTATTGCCAACAGTTGTCTGTCCAGGCAGCTCAATAGGCAGAGCGTTGTCAATTTAAGTGAAAGGTTTCAAGTTTAACTCTCAACCTGAACACATTTTAGTCAGGAATCTACTGTAATATTAGAATTTTTTTTTAAAAACAGGTATTAGAATTTGTTTGAATTTGTAGATATGATCAAATATTAAATATTTAAATATTAATTATTTTCTTTTAAATTTCTCCCTAGGGTGAATATACTACTTCTCAACAGAAGAGACCTGTTCCAAGTTTTTTGAAATGGCAACTTCTGTTTTGACCAACTTGTATAATATAATTTTTAATTAGACTGTGCAACTATTTTATTAGATTTTATGTTACATTTAAAATTTTATTGCATCTACAGTAAATTTAATAAATAAAGTATATTTTATTTATATGTCATATTTTTGTTTTCCCATCTATTGTGTTTTATTTCTTTTAAAGCATTTAAGCTCTTAGGCATCAGTAATGACAAGAATTTTTATGTTCTCTCTTTTGATGTAATTTTTGAGGGATAAAAGAAAACATGGGAGAAAATGGTAAAATAAACATAAAATGCTGGGAGTATATATATAAAAAAAAAACTATTTGACATCCAGCATAATTTGATCAAATGAGTAAATGTGACCTCTGATACACCAGTTCACTGTTCCCCCACCCCCTTTTTTTAGGTTAAATCAACCACAAATCATTTTTAATATATTGCAGAATTGTTTTTATGCTTCTTAGCTTTAAAAATGATGTATAAAATAAACAAATCAAATCTTTAAATGTTATAATTTGACGGCGGGAGAAATAGTATTAAATACTGTAACCTCTCTTCTGTCTAATGTGAAATTGATTGGGTCTAAAAATTTCCGTCGTACTATTTTACTTTCAGCAAAGTTTACTCTATGTCTATAAATTCACTGGGACTTGAAAATCTTTCTGCGGTAGACAGAGTTTACTGTAAATGTATAAATATAAAATGTAATTATTTACACATATAATGAATATTTCCAACTGAAAGAGAGAGAGTTAATAAATGAGGTATGAAAATTATTTAATTTAAGTAGATGGTTGATATAAAGTGATTTTTTACGATAGAAGAGTAAAAATAAGATGTTAAGATATAAGCTCTTAAACTCATTTTTTGATTAAATCTTAAACTGGAAAACATTAATTTGTAAATTAAAGACTTTATATTTTTATGTAAAAGAAAAAAAGTTTTATAAATGTTAAGTTGTGAAAATAAACGTACATCATAAGATTTTTTACTTTTGTTATTTATGCATCTAATTTCTTTTATTTAAGCTGTTCCTCTTATTGTTGTCCCATACCAAGTTCCTAAGCAGCTTTATAAGTATTATATTTCTAATTGCAAAAATGTTTCAAAATGTTCTTTATCATATTAAAAACTGTTTACATTTTTTTTTTTTTTTTTTTTTTGTAAACATTAAAAATTTAAATTATTTGTGTGTTCCCTGCATTTTAGAGTTATATGTAGAAAATTTTCCAGCATTTCCTTACAAGTACAAAAAAAAAAAAAAAAAAAAAGTCCTTTCCGTTACGGCAAAATCTTACTGACTTATTATACCTTGATTTCTTTTAATTTTCAATATTTTTCTGTACAAGAGTCTTTTTGTTTTTAGAACATGAAAACACTGAATATTCATAAAATTCAAAGTATCCCAATTCTGTTAGTTTTGTCATAAAAATAAATAAATAAATAAATTAAAAAAAATAAGAGGGACACCCTGTATAAGTATTAATTTATTGACTTGGGTTATATTGGAAATGAGATGCACAAAAAAAACATGTACCAGTATCTTTAGAGGCACAGAATATATTTTTACGTAAGAAGCACTATCATATAAATTGAAAGGCACATTGTGCCTCTTAATCTCAAAGGCATTCTGTGCCTCTTAATTTCAAGGGCACCATGTGTCTCTGAATATTCAGGGACGCAAATATTCCAAATGTACCTTTTATATCAGAGATACAGTTTTAAGAGTATAATTTAGCTGTTAACAGCATTCCTACATTTGTGCGGCATAAAGCAAATTATGAGCACCATATTTGCTTTTATGTTTTTTATTTCGAACATTGTCTGTACTGCGCCAAGAACTACAAGTCAAGAAAATTGAAGTAAGTTTTAAAATATTTTTTTTAATCAAATTTTTAATCATCATGTAGTTTTTAAACTTTATGTGTTAATTGTTGTATTATGTACTGCGGAGTTAAGCAGCTATTTACGATTTCATATTACTTTTTTTCATTGCCATTATCAAGTTAAATTTTTCTCCACTCCCTTTAAATAATTAAATGTAAAACACAACATTTTATATTTAAAAGTAACAGTTATAAAGCTGTGTTAATATTTGTTTGTCTTGAAAAATGTCCGATTAAGTGGCACCAAATTTAATATTGTATGACCATCCTAACTTCCATCATAACTTCCTAAGTTTAATTTAAGCATCATCACAGGTAAATTTAACAAAGTGGTGATCCATGGCAATCATATATATAATTTCTATTGTCAACATCCCTTTTTCTATGAATTTACGAAGCGCAGAATAACGAATGAAGTATCATTCAAAAGGTTTTTAAAGCGGCTTCTGACATATACACTTACATTTTCCTAAAACATCTTTCTTGATTAAAGATTGCTGTTAATTAAAAATTAAATTGGCATTGTTTTCATAAATGAAATGATATGTTTTCTTCAAATTGTCTTACCACAAAAATTAAATTCTGGATTATATCACGCTCACAATGATTATAAAAAAATAAATAGTACAAAAAAGATAAAGTGTGATATCTCTGCATGTGTTTATTTTATATTTATGATAAAAAAGCAAAATTCGAATTTCAATGTTTAGGAGAAAAAAATACAATAGGTTGTCCATATTTTCCCCCCCCCCCCCCCCCTTTCTTAAGGGAATGATGTCTTCCTCTAATGCAGTTAAAATACGATTGTTATTTTGGTTTTTTCTCGCGCGTGCCTTTTTGTAAGTTTGATGGGATGAATGAGTTGATATTCTGGCTTGACTAATCTTATGAAATAGATATCGCAGGGTTTGCCGTTTTTTTTTTTTTTTTTTTTTTTTTTTTTTTGCTATTTTAGCGAGAAAATCTCATTTTCGAATACCTGTTAGGCGGCCTAGCTTGTACAAACATGTTAGTTTTATTTTATATTAAAATTGTGTTATAATTTTATTTTAAAAACACACACATTTAATTTTATAATTACACATAGTTTTATTTAAAACACACATTATTTTTAATACACATGTATTTAATTTTATTTAGTAATTATTTTTATATTATTTTATTTTTAATTTATTTACATACACATTTCATTTTGTTATAAAATACCAAGTTTCCATATGATGCAAAAGTCACCAGGTTACCACACCAAGCAAAAAATCACCATTTTGGTGCCAAAAAGAAACCCCGGTGCATCTGTGACATCTGTACCACTATGATTTTGTTTCATTAGAAGTTTAAATCTATAAATAAAAAATATTATATTGCTAAAAAATTTAGATTGCAGTGCAAAATTCTTGCATGAGTCCACCATTTTTTCATTTATTTATTTATTTATTTTTTAAAGCTGTGCTAAATACACAATAGCTGAATATAAATGTCTGGACAATAAAATTTCCTAATGTACCTAATAATATATTTGACTGTATTTTTTTTCTATTTTTTAAGAATAATTATTACATTATTCAAAGCTGTTTTTTAAACAAAGATTTGAAGATTAAATGTGATCATCAGCAAGAATAAAACATATAATTATTTGAAAATAATATTAGAGTAAACGTGGGGTACTATAGTCTTTAAAAGTATGATCAACTCTAACTCAGTTCCATTTTAAACGTCGACACAAGGCCTGAATATTATATTCATATATAAAATATCACAAAACTATGTATTGTGATAAATAACAATTATGATTTCACTATTCGACAGTCAAAATAACCCCAATTGGTCTTTCTAATGTTAAAAGTAAATCTACTGCTTGTGGTGAGAATAATATTCTATCAATATTCTAAGAAATTTCAAAAATTAGTACAAATCAATATCTTAATTATCTTTTAATGTGACAAATGAAAGAAATCATATAAAAGCTGGTGGCATAACACATTTAATTTGATAGTGTATCCCATAAGAAAGTCATAATTTTGTTTCAAATCAAGATCCCGAGAAGAAGGATTCTAAATATTGAGAAAATTATTCAGCTATTCATTATTGGAATCTCATCGAAATTGAGCTAATTGCCTTATATCTCAAATATGAATAATTTTTGAAGATACTATTTTAACTTTAAAATTTTACTGTAATGTTTTAATAAAAGCACTAAGTTATGAAGCTGTACACTAATAAACATTTAAAATAAATTCATAAATACTGTATCCAGCATTTGGGATGATTGTGCAATGTTAAAAATAATAGGTATTAAATGTGTCAAGAAAGGTATTTAAATTTATCTAAATTGGATGTTGAATTCATCCTAAAACAGGTATTTAAAGGCACCCAAATTGGGTATTCATGTATTCTAAAATAGATATTTAAGATTGTGCAAAATAGGTGTTAGCATGGCCAAAATGGGTACTAAATATTCTCCAAAATAGGTAATTAGTGGTATTCATATTGGGTGTATATCTAAATTAGATATTAAATACTGCCTAAAATGGATTCTCCAGTAGTGTCCAGAATGGGTCTTAAGATATCGAAAATGGGTATTAAATACTGCCTAATATGGATTCTCAGTGATGTCCAAAATGGGTATTAAATACTGCCTAAAATGGATTTTCAGTGAGGCCCAGAATGGGTCTTAAGATACCCAAAATGGGTACTTAACAGTGTCCAAAATGGGTATTAAATACTGCCTAAAATGGATTCTCAGTGATGCCCAAAATGGGTCTTAAGATACCCAAAATGGGTCCTTAACAGTGTCCAAAATGGATACACAGTGGCAACCAAAACAGGCATGTGTCATGACCCAATTTGGTATGGACCCAAAATGGGTTACCCCAGACCTAAGAATCTTTCAACCCAAATTGGGCTTTTTTTTTACCCATTTTAGGTTTTATTTTTTTCTGTGTACCTATCATTTTTAGAGGTTCAAGATCACTAAAAGTTTCAAGTTGCATAAAGAAGAATTGACTACGGTCAGAATTTTACATTATGAAACTTACAGAAAATACGCGTGTTTTTCAAGCAGTGAGAGTTAACAAGTTGGCGAATGTCAAAGTATGGAAACTATTAACTTGCCCAGTATTTGCTATCGAGATATACAAGATCCAGTTGAGAAACTTTTTAGTGTCATCGATTTTAAGACAATGGCATCTCAAAAACTTAAAGGACGAGCCATATAGTAACAGTGACAAAAAATTTGTCAATTAATAATCGTGTTTTACAATGTATGTCATGAACTCAAAAGGTTTATGAAAGCATTGACATCATCACAAGTGATGATCCACAAGATCAACTTGCATATACTGAAGAATTTTTAAACAGTTTAACACCAACTGGAATACCACCTCATAAGCTGAAATCAAAGCCAGGAGCTATCATAATGTTAGTAAGAAATTAGTACCTTCTAAAGGTCTGTTCAATGCTACAAGACTTGTATTAGTAACTTGCAGAATAACGTTATTGAAGCCCAAAAAAAAGAAAGAAAAAGTTTCCAATATTAATGAAACTTTTCTCACCCCTCCAATACCACTTACTTCATCAGACAATAAATGCCTTTTACATTTAAGCGTATATAATTTCCTATCTGATTATTTTTTTTCAATTACTATTATTAAATAAAGCCCAGGGTCAAACTTTGAAAAAATTTGCTTAGATTTGTGAAAAACAGTTTTTAGCAATGGTCAGTTGTATGCGAGTATTTCAAGAGTTAGATATTTTGATTCAGTTACTGTAGTATCTCCGAGCTCTGAAATTTACAATTGTGTATATAAAGAAGTTTTTCATACTGAAAATTTAAAATAAGATAAAAATGTTTTGATAATTGCGAAAGGTGTAGATACTTTCAATATAACATGCATACACTTTTTTAATTTTAAAGAGTATCCCGTAACAATTGTGTGCATGCGAAGATTTTTATAGGCATGATGCTGAAAAAATCCCTCTATTTTCATATTTCTAAATGGTGTCCATATCTTATGATGTGTATATATATTTTATTACAAAGTACACAGTCCTAAGTGGAGAAGTTTGTATGCATAGCATTTATACATATAATGCCGAAATTCGTGTATTCTAATATGCATATATTTAAAAGAGTAGACACTAGAGCGCAGATGCTCTGCGCGGGATCGGCTAATATTTAATAAAAAGTCTAAGATTTTAAAAGTTGGACTAGTTGGAAGCAATGTTTTATGATGGAAATAACAAAAATACATAAAGGAAAGAAAATCAGCTGTTAGACTGGTATTACAAATACTTCTGACAAATTGTGGATAGTCAGGCAAATGTTTTATAAATATGTAGAATTTTAATCTCAGATCTCAGTCTACAGAATGAACAATATTCATATGACGTCGCAGTTGGAATTCACGTGGCGTTACAGTAGAAGGTTGCACCTTTGTTTACATATTTCATTACTTGATGCAGCATAAATACCGGCAAATGCATGCGCAAAATACTCCAGATTTATTTTGTACGAATTATTATTTGACATGTATATATATATATATCATCATCATCATCATCAACCGTTTTCAATCCACTGCTGGATGTAGGTCTCCCCCAGATTTTTCCATTGTCGCCTGTCTAGTGCTTTAGTCATCCAATTAACACCGGCCACTTTTCTGATTTCGTCACTCCATCTTACTTGAGGTCGTCTTCTTGGTCGTTTTACATCTCTGGGATACCACTGTAGGGTGTTTGTGCTCCATCTGTTGTCTTGTCTTCTTGCAATGTGCCCAGCCCATTTCCATTTTAGCCGTTTAATTCTCTCGATGATGTCAAAAACTTTCGTCTGACTTCTTATCCACGTTATTCTCTTTCGGTCTCTTCTGGTTATGCCTAGCATACATCTTTCCATACTTCGCTGTGTTGTTTGTAATCTTTGTACCATCCGTTTTGTTAGTGTCCAAGTTTCTGCTCCATAAGTTAGTGTAGGCAAAACACATTGGTTAAACACCTTTCTTTTCAAACAAAGAGGCATGTTACTCTTCAGAATAATATTGTTCTTCCCAAAAGCACTCCATCCATTTCTTATTCTTCTATTGATTTCATTCATGATACTGTTGTCTGATGATATTTCTTGTCCAAGGTACACATAACTTTCAACATCTTTAATCTCAGTGTTGTTGTAGACGATTTTCTTTTTTGATGCAAATGAATTGAACATCACCTTAGTCTTTTCCAAATTTATTTTTAATCCCACATTAATGCTAGCTTCTGCCAAATCTTTTAGCATATTTTGCAATTCTTCAGGGCTATTACTGAAAATTAAAATGTCATCAGCAAACCGGAGATGGCTTAAATATTCCCCATTTATTCTAATCCCTTTGTTTTCCCAATCCAGCTTCTTGAAAATACTTTCTAAGACAGCAGTAAAAAGCTTAGGCGAAATGGTGTCTCCTTGTCTTACTCCTCTTCCAAGCTTGATCTTCGCTTTTCCTTTGTCCAAACGGATGGTGGCTGATGCTTTCTTGTAGATCTTCTTTATGATATTGATATAAGGTTTGTCTATACCAATGTCCTCCAGAGAAGTAATTACTGCAGATGTGTAGACCGAATCAAATGCTTTTTCATAATCAATAAAGGCAAGGCAGAGAGGTAAATTATATTCTTTATGTTTTTCTATAACTTCCCTTACTGTTTGAATATGATCCATTGTGCTAAATCCACTTCGAAATCCTGCTTGTTCTCTAGGTTGAGCTGAGTCCAGAGCTGATTCAAGTCTTGTCGTTAAAACTTTGGTGAAAATTTTATAAATCACTGACAGTAAGCTGATTGGACGGTAGTTTTTAATGTTTTCCTTTTCTCCTTTCTTATAAAGTAACACCATCACAGCATTATTCCAATCTTCTGGTACATCTGATTTCTCGAGACTTTTGGAAAACAGTATGGCTAGCATTTTTGCAAATTCTTCTCCTGCTTCTTTGATAAGGTCAATTGTAATTCCATCTTCGCCAGGGCATTTACCTTTTTTCATGCCTCTAATGGCTTGTACAACTTCATCTGTCATCACTGGGATTATCTCTTCAGTTTCTGTTATGTTTACTAGTGGATCACGTAGGTTGATTTCCCTTTGATCTTCACATTTATATAGATCGTTATAGAATTTTTCGACAATGTGTACTATTTCATTATTGATTTTGGTGATTGTTCCATCTGCTCTCTTCAGTGCAAAAATACCTTTTCTTCCAACACACAGTTTGCGCTTAGCTGATTTTAAACTTTTGTTATCTTCTAGAACTTTTTTGACAAGATCACAGTTAAATTTTCTGATATCTTCTGTAACACATTTTCTTACCGTTTTACATAATTCTGCATATTCAACTCTTGATTTAGGATAGTTTTTCTTCATTTTAAATTCTCTGCGTTTCTTCATCAATCTTCTTGTTTCTTCTGTTATTTTCTTTGTTTGCTTTACTTGTACTTCACCAGCTATCGTCCTTGCAATTTCTTGTAGAGTATTTGTTATTTTCTTGTTCACTACTGTAACATCTTGTTCTTCTTCTAAGATTGATTGAAGTACTTGAAAACGATTTTTAAGTTCTAAATTAAATTCTTCTTTATGTTTCTGGAGATTTATAATATCGACTGATTTCTTTGAGCATTGCAAAAGCTTCATTCTTTCCACTTTAGTATTTAAAAGCAGTTTGCATCTAACTAACCTGTGATCGCTTCCTGTATTGAAGTTATTGAGAACGCTGCAATCCTGAATAAGATGCTTTTTGTTTGTCAAGATGTAGTCGATTTCACTTGTTGAGCCATTTGCACTACGCCATGTCCATTTTCTTTGTGGCTTTTTCTTGAAAAATGAATTCATGATATACATCTGTTCACATTCTGCAAATTCAATCAATCTGTTTCCTCTTTCATTACGCACCCCATATCCATGATTTCCTACTGAAAATTCACCTTTCTTTTTTTCCCCAATTCTAGCATTCCAGTCTCCCATTATTAATTTTATGTAGCATTTTCCTTTTTGATGCATTGAAGCTACTTCTTCATAGAAATCCTCAATTTCTTCATCAGTATAGCTAATTGTTGGTGCATAAACTTGGGTAATTTGCAGCTTGTATCTTTTTGACACTTGTATAACTAACCTTGCAACTCTATCTGATGCACTATCATATTCTACGATTTGATTCTTCCACCTTTTATGAATCAGAAATCCTACACCACTTGTTTTTCCATCTTCTGTACCTCTGTAGTACAATACATGTCCACTGGCAAGATCAATCTTCTCTTCACCTTTTCTTCTTACTTCGCATAATCCTAGAATGTCCCAGTTGATTCTTTCTAATTCTTCTTCAAGTTCCTGTAAACGACTTTCAGAAGATAAGGATCGTCCATTATACGTAGCCAAGGTCATCAACTTATGGCAGCCAAGCCGAGCCCGGTGATTCTTAGCACCCTCTGTCTTCATGTTTTTCTGATCGCTGCCGTAATCAGGAACATGCAGACTGCCGGGAATTGAGGGCCGTGATTTGTTTTGTGAATTCATGGTAAAATAAGGGGGGAGGTGGCCAAATTCCTCCACGCTGGCCAAGCGGGTTGGAGGAAGCCCATCCGCGTTCGTTCCCCATGCACTAGGCAAGAGTACTAACAGGCTGCACCGATGGAAGGTGCGGATTGGACATTAAGTCTCTGCTCCCAGTCGATTCCTTTAAGTCCTCCTCTGAGGCATTTAAAGGGTCTTCTCCTAGTTAACAAGCAGAGGCTATTAAACAGCCCATATATATATATATATATATATATATATATATATATAAGTTTATTAATTAAAATTCATACTTATTAATTGAAATTAAAATTTTTCATTTTATAAATAAAAGGAAAAATATGAATGAAATAGCATTAAAATATGGAAAAGAATTTCTCTGTAACCTATACATGTTCTTGAAAAGGTCTAAAACTCCATATAAAGATAAAATACAAGCGTAAATTTTCTAAACACACTGTTTATCAATAGGAAAAATATGTGAATGTAATGAATATTTCTGAATGTTATTCCCAAGCCGACGAATTTTTGTACCCTCGAACACAAAAGATGAATATTGTCCATATGTGTACAAAATGTTACCACATTGTAAAACTTTCTATATTATCGTTAGAGTATTGCTAAAAGGGAGGGTCATATGCCAGATTTGGCCGGGGATTTCACAGATTCTGATGTCAAACGGACAGTTGTTCCGGACACACATACTCATCCGTCATCCTGACACCCGGCATAATGAAAGAAGACGCCGATCGATAAACAATATTTTGGGACAGTATTCGTACATCCTTGAAAGGACTTTTGCTTGTCATCATATTGAACCAAATATAGAGCAATACAGTAAATATTAATTATAAATCTTTATAGCCATAAAGTTTTTAAGCTTTATTAATTTTATTTGTAGCAAAATTGTATTACTATTTTCTTGTATTGAAATTGTAACGTAGTTTCTGCCCATCTATGAATAGAGTTATATCTTTTCTATTAAAACTGAAGGTCTCTGAAGTGTTCTTTAATGCATGAATGGAATCTTGACGAAATAATTGCAGTAAAGTAAAATCATATTGATTTTATTTTCGAAAAAAGATATTATGAAGATAAATACTTAATATCCACCCCAATCCTTGAACAATGCCAGAGAGGGACCCAAACAAAGTATCGTATTAATTGGACGCTAGTACCAGAGAGACAGGTAAAAAAAAACATTTCCCGGAAATTCTTCATTCTAACTTAAGCACACCCAATTTGGCGGCAGCTCATGAATCACAAGCTTTCCGTTAGATATTAACACACGGAGATTTCGAATTTATAGGAATAAACTTGATAAGTTTGCAAGACTGACAGGATGCCAACAGTTATGCTGTGAGACAATTTTAGAAACCCTGTGAGAAACGCATACATAGTCAAAATAACAAAGGAGTGGATACCATTTAGCAAATGATTTAGACAGAAAAATGCATAACTTACAAATTATAACGATCTCTAAAAGAAGCACAGATGTATCAGTAGCTGGAGTATTTCATAAATCATTTTTAGATGAAAATGCAGTTGATCCGCGTGATGACTAAAGATTGGGAGTGCCGCGTTTAACGATAGAAGAAGCTTAATTATTTATTTTATTTATTTAGAATTAGAAAACATAGTGTTTAAATAAAATTTAAACTAAGTTAATCTGAAACGGTCTGAAAACACAGATTAATTTATAATTATACCTCAGTATCAATCTGAATAGTGTACTTAATAGTGAAACTTAATTTTCGCTAAGTTGAAACTGTGCAGTGCAGATACATCTTTTTAATATATACTGACTTAAAAACACTGTCAAATACTGAAGTAATGCATGGACAAATCAAGTATAATTAGATTTGCTTTCAACAGCTGGAAACTAAGAATACATTTTTAAATGGCAATGTCTCGCAAACTGGGTGGCCTGACTGTAAAAGGTTTTTGGATTTTTTTCCTGTGTTTTTTCATTACACAAAAAGTATGACCTTGAATCATTTTTGTTTCAAAAGTTTTCATAAAAGTGCTCCTCTTTTGGCAATTTTACGAAATAAAATCGACGCTTAACAACACCTCCCACTTCCTCTCTTGTACTTAATTTAATGATATTTTTATAAAAAAGTTAATATAGAGGAATTTATGGATTTTCGTGTATCTTCACATTAAAGTCAATAACTGGTAGACCGAGCCTCGCTCGGTAGTTTTTTCAACATTCATGCTGTATGTCAGTAAAGACAAAATTTATTATTTATTTCTACATAATGTATGCTGTAATTGAGTAAACACAAATTTTCATTATTCATTTCTTCATAAAAATATAATTTCTAGTTTCTAGAAGTTATAATAACAAATGTTGTCAATTCTTTTATTTTTCTTTTTTTTTGCGTTTATTGTAAATATATGATACTTTATCTAATTTCTCCATGTTATAGAGATAACACTTGTGATATTTTATTACACATTTCCGCGATTGTAAAATGCCAAATTGATTTATTTTCGAGGTATTCAACATTTTTATTCATACAACATTATGGATGTGACGAGGATTTTCTGTAGGTAGAAATGCGTAATGTTTCACCGCTTAATCCTAAAAACGGCGACGTAGGACATTACATATATAAAAAGTCCTTCCGGCCTGTACCGGGAGGAAAAGGTAGCTTTCCTATATCTTCGTTTTAAAATTTTAGCTAATGTTACACGAAAACAGCAAGTTAAAATGCAAAGAAACGTTTACAAAAGATTCGTTAATACTGAATTTGAATAAGAAATTCGCCAAATTATTGAGCAATAGCCAAATTGGCTTCATTTATGAAGACTTATTTTGGTCGCCAATTTTGGCGCTAACGGATATGAATATATAGTTTTATGCGTATGATTGGGAAAATTATTACAACAATGAAAGAAAATAATTTGCGAGTATTCGCGTTAATGTGCTGTTTTGTTTCAAAATGTCAGCCACCCTAAAATGGCGCACAGTGGGGCAGGAAGCCTCCAAAGTTGGCAATAAATAGAATTTACTTTGAACAAAAAATGCACATCACGCATTATTTTATAGACTTTACATAGTAAAACTTGAAACTTTTACATAAGCTATAGAGTAATTTATTAATTAATTTACAAAGATTTTTCAAATATTTTATGTACAAAAATAAGATAAAAACAAGAAATTGAGATAGTTTTAAACAAAATAAATATTTATATATAAAAAAAAAAAACCCATAATATCAAATTAAAAATGCAAAAAAAAAAAAAAAAATGGTGTTGCAAACACAATTAATAATTTTAATGATTCTGAAGCACACCTTAAAGTGAATATCAGCGACTCGTTTTGAAGGAGTGAATCCCTCTTTCTCAGGCAAAATGTATGTACTACTATCAAGACAGCAAAAGCAAAACTCTTTCTGCTGTCTTAGTCTGAGGAAGAAGAGTTCATTCCTTTGAAATACGTCGTTAGTATTAATTTTATAGTGTGTTTTAAAAATTTTAGAATATTTAATCTATACTATCATCTGAGTCATCATCACTGTCACTATCTTGATCACCAGATACGTTGAGAGATGGAGTTTTTAACAAATTTAGGGCTTCTCGTGGCAAATGTTCTAACTTTTTCTTTCTTTTCATTTGTTTGCTAGAAATCACTGGATCCGAACTTAGGAGTAAAAAATTGAAAATATCTCTGTTAGTTTTTTCTCGGCTGCACTTTCTCGAATAGTACTCTCTGTATCTTTTAAAGTCTTTATTTCTGGCTTCTTGTGCTTCCTCAGTCATCTGTCCTATGGGCAACAGAGCCGAACTTATAATTTCTGATCCGTGAATCAAATACTTGTGTAATGTCGGGGGCATGTTGTACCATGAATACTTCAAGACAAAATATCTGGCTGTATCATGCGCAAATACACGATAGTTTTCTACATGTATCTCATATGTACTGGATATCAAGATAATATGTAGTTTTTTTTATCAAATCTACATCAATTCCTGTGATCTGAGCAGAAAGTTCTGGATTCTGAAAAAATCGCCTGGCAGTGTTGCCATCGTTTGAGTTACCGAACCCTGGCTTAGGTTTGTCCACAATTAAACCATATCGGCTTCTAAATTCTTTTTGAATTCGAATTTTATTTTGAGCTACGATTTCTTTTTCTCTTTTTTCACGAACTTGCTATTTTTTAACAGGTAGCTTATAAGACATGTGCAAAAGACATTCGAACATACGTATCCATCCATGGAGCACTGATAGGCCGAATTCTAAATTTTCAGTTTTTATATCTCTGGATATCATTTTATCAATTTCATTAAATTGTTTTGACGTTGCGCCACATATGAAGCATGTCATAGTTGAACTTGTTTCTGTTAGAGCATTACAAACTTTACCGTCTACCATCGAAAAAATTAACTTGTGATTTATTTTTACTTTTCTTGATTTAATTGCTACATCACTACCTTTAATATTTTTTATTTGTTCATCCATTTTATTTTTTTCCGCAACGCACAATTTGTTAGATTCCTTCACGAATTCTATTTTAATAGGCCTGCAATATCTAGTTGACGCAGGTCGCGGGTTTTCCCATATAACTCTTTTTTCAGATATAATTCGAAGTGGAACTAGAGACGTAATAAACACAGCTGAATCACTGGCTTCCGAGTCACAGAAAGCTTGTTTGTATGAGCTATGTCCCGAAGACCCATCAAAACCCCACTTTGATATAAAGCATAACTGCTTTAATTCTTCATTTTCAAGTGATTCGATAATAGGTTCAAGTATTTGTAACAAGCGTTCTGAAGTATGATCTAGAAGAGCCTGTAATGTAACTGATGCACTAATTTCTGTTACTGTGATGTTTTCAGGATAACATTCTTTTTTTGCCTCTTGCACAGTTTTGTAAGAGGGAAATTTTTCTGGGGCACTTCTTCTTATGACATTATACTGTTCGCGAGTTAATTTTGCGTCTATTAATACAGTCAGAGCATCTTCTGACAAAAGCTGTTGTTGTGATTTTACAGATTTTGTATAAGCATTTTGATATTTGATAGCTCGCTTTGGACTTGTAGTTATATTTTTTAAAACTTTTGAGGCCTGAATCTGTCCTTCAGATCTTAAACTCATACATGTCGCGTACACTAACGAAGATGTAGAACTACAATCACGTAATCGTTTTACTCTTAATCTTTTTGATCGTTCAGAACAACTTTCAAACGGAATATGAGGCCGGCCACGTTTGCTTTTCGATGCCGTTTCTGTTTGTTTTTCAAATCGAGGAAATGAAAGCGATTTGTCAAGCCACTCCTTATTAATTCTAAAAAACTTTTCCTTGTCTCGACAGGCTTTCGACCATCGGAATTTATATTGAAATTTAAAACAATTTAGCTTCTTTTTTATGTCTATAGAACTACTACGTTCGCAGTTTGTCCGATTCTGGAGCTCTTTTACCAAAAAATCATATTGCTTTTCAAAATTTTTGTCTTTCGAGCGTTTCATGATATTCAGAAGTTCTCTTCTGGTAGTATATAATGTATTTAAATTCGTCCCTAAAAAAAAAAAAAAAAAAAAAAAAATGTAATCATGTTGTCAAAATGTTTATGTACGTACATTAACTAAAAATTGAGGATGATTAACTATAAAAATGACCAAACAATTAAAAAAGGAGCAAAATTTTCTGAAATATTTACCATCCTAAAACTCGAACCTAGTAAAAAAAATTATAGTTGACACTTAATTTGCTTTAATTCATAACTAAAACCTTCAATGTTTGTAAACACTGTTAAAATTTTTAATAAATTTCACTACTACATATTTTAAGCGTCACTTTATCTATAAAAATCATATTAAAAACAAATTAAAAGTAAATGTATTTTTGTTACATACCTGAAGTTGAAGGTTCCATAGTCAAAAACTTTTATTTTAAAATTATTACAGCGTAATTAACAAAAGAAAGTTGAAACAAATTTATCAATTTTTTTTTTCATTTATTCTCATCGTGCGATATGCAGTTTAACTTCCTTCTTTAATGACGACCAAGGTAACTTTGCACAGTTTTGAATACTAGGCAGATGTTTACTGACATCTGCTCTATTAAAGTGACGTATGTCGATCGTTCAAAATAGAATTTCATTTTTTCGATTTTTTGCCAGATTTGAAGGCTTCTTGCCCCACTGTGTGGCGGACCAAGCTGGCCAACGAACTTGGTCGAGACATTGGTTAGCGTAATACACACAATTAGTTTCATCAAAATTGATTTTTAAATACGAGCGTTATCGTATGACATAGGTCAGATATATATGTATATATATATATATACATGGATATATCTATATATATAAATCAACATTTGAATGGATGGTGGTTTGGGGGTCTGGTGGTCATGATCGGTGAAAATATATCGAAATTTTCTGGAACTGCTTTCCTCCGAACGGCTGCAATAGGTAGCTTTATACTTTTTTGTATTGAAAGCTACCTAAAAGATATATACATCTCTAAAAAAAATCCGTGAAAATACAAGAGATTTCCCGTAAAATTTTACGGAGAAGTTTCATTTTTCCAATATTTCAGTACAATTTCCGTAAATGACATTAGTTCCGTTAAAGAGATTTCATTCCGTAAATATGCAGAAAGTTTTCCGTAAATTTAATGAATTTTTTCATTTTTTCCGTATTTCTTTCAAAACAGTACAATGTCCGTATTTCTTCCAAAACAGTGCAATTTCCGTAAATGACGTTTAAAGGTTGAGTACAGAATTCGCTTTTTTTTAAAATGCTAATTAAGATTTTTGTATTTACTAGAGTTCTTCTAGGATACAGGCCTGGCCCGGCTCGACCCGCTGGCCCATTCTAACCGAGGCCATGTCAATTTATTGTGAAAATAATAGTAATATTTATATTTTTTAATGAAATATTTAGAAACTTATTTTATTTTTATAAATTACAGATTATTATTATTTTTTTAATCTACTTATTTTTTTCTTGATAGTATTTCAAAATTATGATATTTATTTTTCACTAATTTTTTTTTTTAATTTATCCTTTTTAATGTGAGGCAATATTATGTTATATATAGGTTTCATAACATAATATCTCTGCAAATTATAGCTATGCAAATTGGTATTAAACTAAACTGATTTGGCTTATAAATTTATGAATTACGCTAAAATTTATTATTTTATAAATTATAATTTTACAAAGTTTACAATTTTTTCCTTAAAATTATAAAGTTAGTTAATATTTTTTCTTTACTTTTATAAAAAATAAAGTTTTTAATTTTATAACGTTTTTAATTTATTTCGTTAGTTCATATTTTTATAAATTAAACTAATTTAATTTAAATTAAATCAGTTAGTCCATATTTAAACTTACCTATCCCAAGGTCATTAATTTCAAATTTCTCTCTATTTTGTTTAACAGAACCGTACGCAAAAGCTCTCAACGTAGCTGAAATATAATGATTTAATTTATTATAAAATTGTTTGTTTGCATAAGTTTTTTTTAAATAACAGATTTTTAAAAAAATTAATAGCATGTAATAAACAATTCTGATTAAGATAAATGTTGTTTTTATTGGAATTGAAAATTAGATAATCAGGCAAATAATTTTAAAAAGTATATGTTTGAAAAAAGAAAATGTTGGTACCAGTGTTGAATTCAGGGGGTGGCCCGGAGGGAACATTATCCGAACATTGAAATGTCCCCCCTCCCCCGGAAGATTTGAGTTTATACTTTTAATGGTCAAAAAGTGCAATCCCCCCCCCCCCCCCCGGAACTCTATAATGTCCCCTCCGGAGCCACATAAATCTCTCCGGAGAAAAATGTCTGAATTCCACACTGGTTGGTACTGTTACAAAAAGAAGCAATTATTCCTCTTAATGCAGTGTTTTATGCATATAATACATAATGAATTAAAATTTATTTGTTATAAGGCACGAAATAATACAGCAAATTATTGAAAATTATGAAAAGAAAATACATTAAAAACATTGGAAAGCTCCATCTACAGATAAAACCTCAAGTTTTGCATCATAAAAAGTGATTCAAATAAGTAGCAGCGTTTGAAGAAATATCGCAACCGGTCATAGCGCGGTGGTTTAAGTCATCAGGTTAGTACACAGGACATTGCGGGTTCGATTCCCGCTCGAGACAGGGGTTAGTAAATTTCTATAAACTCACTCAGGAATAAAAATAATAAGCAGAAATGTATCTGTCCGTTATAAGATTGTCCTCGCGAAATAACTTTTTTTTTTTTTTGGGGGGGGGGGGCTTATAAATGTTATTTTAATTACATAAAAATTTCTAAAAAATACGGAAGATATCTGTTATAAAACGGAAATTTAAAAACGGATATTTCAGAATTCACGGAACATTTTCTGGAATTTACGGAATTTTTTTTTCCGTTAAAATACGGAAATAGTACTGGCGTCTCGATTGCCAGTACAATTTCCGTTTTTTTTCAGGAAATTTTTTTTTACAGTGTATATATATATATGCCAGTTTACAGGCAAAAAACGAAAGTGGATATTCAAACAGCCGCACTGTAGTTAGATGTATTTCTTAAGTTCTGAAGATGCTATTATCGAAAGATTCGAATATGTTCTCAACCAATGGAATTAGCCATAATTTAATGGAATTGCTAGAGTATATTACAGGGTCGCAAAATAATTTAGCACAATCACTTATGATGATGCAAAAGTTTAAAAAGTGAAACGGCATGCAATTGCTTAAGGAATAAAGCCATGTCAAACTGCTCTTTACAATACAAGAAAAAGAATATTTACACTCAGCCTTAATTCAAAACATCCTAGATAATGAATGGTGGTAAATCAGTCGTCCAAAAAAAAAAATAAAAATAAAAATGGAAAACGTCCCATACAATTTATTCACCAAAAATTTCCTGAAAAACGTAAAGAGCCATTCGAATCGCAGTTAAGTTTTTTTTTTTTTTTTTTTTTTTTTTAAATTTATGTTTAAAAAATAAGCTTAGTGGTTTGGCAAAATTTTTCTCTGGATTAAAAGCTGTTAATAATTTTGCGCCAAGCAATACATGCTGTGTTATACCAGTAGTAAACATTTTATTATTCAGTGCTATCCACCATCTGCCGCATGCAACGTGTCTTCGTGTGTGACGTGGAAAATTTGTGAAACACAATAAAATGTTTTGTTTTCTGTTAATTCTCTGTCCTTATTCGTTGTTTTCACTTTTCTTCTTAGTCTGTCTAGCGCCGGCAATTTTCGTGCTACAGGTACCGTTCCAACGCATTTTATGGTTTTTCACTATGAAGATCACATTCCAATAATAAAAAAATAGGTGTTGCCATTTGAAATTTTCAAAATTTTGTCACTGTAACCGTAATTGTTAGAGTTTAACTGTTGTTTTTCATACGATTCTTGAGCGCATATCGCAAAAAACTTAAAACCAAAATTTCAGTCAGTTTCTGTGAACGGTGTGATAGTTAAGGACTCATATATCGGGATAGTTTTTTTATAATCACCCTGTACATATATAATATAAGTTAAATTCTAAAAATCAGACAGAAAAAATATTATTCCTTGTTTTTGAATATTTCTGCGTAAATAAATTGCTAAAAACCTAATTTACAAGAAAAGTTAAACATTTCACAAGGACGTTTAGCTTCTTATCAATGTAAAGCCCGAAATGAATCTGCATTTTGCATAACATTGTCATGTGGTCTGCTATAATACAAAATCAAAGTTCCGGCAGTGAAAAATTTACGAGTCCACCACTGCTTTACATTTTTATAAATAGTGAAATAAAATTTTCAGGCAGTTTTTTTTATACAATTAAATATCATACTTTATATACTAACCATCGTTATGACATCTCACTATATATATTTATTTATTTTTATGGAAATAATGTTCATTGGATAGCAAGCGCGTTATCATTTGTCTAACTGTTTGAACTTGGGGTTAAATGTGAAAGTTATCAAAATAGATTTCGTGCTATAGTAATCGATTGTACAGGTGTCAAGGGCGCTCGTAGTCATCCGTCAACGTGACATGGGTACACTGTGAAAAGAAGGCTCCAATCAATAACGTTATCCTGCGAACGTTCGTCGGTTCACAGAAAGAACGGTTTAGAAAATATTGTCGAGTACTCTTAGAGAAGGTATATCAATAAAATATTTTCTATTAATATTTCAATAAATAATTTCATTCCAAACATTGTTTATCATGGATCGAAGATGCGATTTAAGAGTTGTGTTCTGCCACGTAGTTGGTAAAAAAGAGAGGTATCTTTAGGCATGTGTTAAAACTGTATTTATCTTTACATATTCAAAATGTTGATCTTGTATACACACATCCATATAGATATAGGTCGTTACACTGTAAAAAAAAAAAAAAAAAAAAAAAAAAAAGACAAGTGTCTCTTAATCTACGAAAATATAATATAACCACGAACGAAAACAATAACCTCACGCCAGTTAAGGCTGCTCGTCAGTAAACTTCCCGATTCCCCTCGCTAATGTTAATCCAATGGGCGTAGGATGCATTCGTATTTTTAAAGCATCTCCTCGGGAAATTAATATTTTTAACTTCTGTTTCTTGTGTACTGTTATTAAAGAATGTCTCTTTTTTTCTTAGTTATCAAAATATTTCTAAACTATGTGCTTACTTTATATTTTTAACACTTCATATAAAATTAAGTATATATTTTAGAAAAAATTGACAACTAAGAAAAAAAAGAGACATTCTTTAAGAACAATACAAAGGAAACAGAAGTTAAAAATATTAATTTTCCGAGGAGATATTTTAAAAATACGAATGCATCCTACGCCCATAGGAATAACATTAGCGAGGGGAACCGGGAAGTTTACTGACGAGCAGCCTTAACCACGATTCTGAGCAGCGTTCTTTATCTTCAGAAACCAATATATTTTCGAGATTTAAAAAAAAAATTACAAAAGCAAAATTTCTTTTGCTGCCACTGATTTTCGGAAACGTTTCCGAGTAGTTTATATAAATATTAATTAGTTTTCTCAAACCGGAATATCGGCTTTAGGATTCTATCATTTTGCAATTAAACCTTATCAACTGCGTAACTGAATTCATACATGCAAGAGTAATAAAATAATGTTAATTTTAATGTTAATGCTAATGCTGTTAATTTATCATGTTATCTGTAAAACGTTTTTCAGATAAAAAACGTTTTTAAAATATATTAGTCTCTGAGGTTTATAAAGATAACGATCGCTTTTTGGAATCGTGATAACTCGGAACAGGCTATTATATATTTTCTTTTGTGGTTATATAATATTTTCCTAGATAAAGAAACATTTGCCATTTTTTTACAGTGTAGATAGATAAATGATATAAGTATAAAAAATTATATTTGTACATAGTATATGTGCGTGCTTAGACATTATACATACACCAGGGTGTCCCAAAATTACTATCACAAAATTTAATAAAGGAAATACAAATCAGGACGGATTTTTGCATAGGAAACCAAAGTCGAAATCTATTTCTTCAGTCAAAATTATACTGCGAAATTTTTTTTTTATTTTACGGTATAATACTGGCAACCAGTCGCTAGTATTGTACCGTAAAATTAATAGTAATAAACAGTAAAATGGTAGCGTATTACTGCTTATTTTACTGTTTATTACAGTTAATTTTACATTGTAATACTGGCAGCTGGGATGTTAGTATTATACCGTAAAATGAACATTTTATTTTTTTTTTTTTTTTTTCAGTGTAGAGGCTATTTTCTCCAAGCCAGATTTTCGTTCATGACTTTATCAATTAGATGATATTGTAATTGTAGTCTCAGTAAACTTACCTTGCTTTCTGTAAAATATAATGATATCACGAGAAAGTCTTTAAATATACAGCACTCTCAAATAAATAAAACTGATAATAAATAATTTATTGCGATGAAATTTGATACTTAAGATCCTCATTGTAAAAGATATTACAGAATAACATAATGAGATGAAACCGATAAGAATGTAAGACTTTTGTAATACATACAATAATGTGAAGTGGTATAAGTGGAGTAAGAGTAATCAAGAGGCTAGTGTATAACATCGAGACGAGCTTTTTGGGCCCACCAGCTAGAAAAGTAGCCATGACATAAAACATATATATATATATATATATATATATATATATATATATATATATATATATATAATTATAATATCTATGAATTTCAAAAAACATATCAAGTTCTATTATCATTCTACTTAAATCTCCAAAGAGATATATAAACGTGTGTGTCCGTGTCTCTTATATTTCACTTTGCAGCCACAACTACCCAGCACAGAGCACTGGTGTTTGTGTGTGTTAGTAGCCTCGAGTCTCCCATCGTGCACTATGGTATAGTTGCATGTCGGTAGCTTGTGGGGGTGTGGGAGATAGGGTGGTTGAAACTGATCACCCTAGAGCTTTTCATATTTCGACCAAAGTTTTCTAAAAAATGTTTGGAAATCTTCTTCAACGAGAATTGGTTCAATCAACTTAACATGAACTAATTAAGATATAGATAAGTAAGATGATTTCACGCCTCCTAGCGGTGGAAATTGCAACTAAACGATAGTGCGGCGCGTGTGTAGCACGCCTGCTGTACAATGGCTTAGGCAGCGGGGACGAGTGCCGGAGTTTCGTTCGGAAAAAGATTTGTTTAGAAAGAATGCGCGCCGAAAATGACTATTTTTTATTGAAACCGCAAAAGAAAGTTACTGATTTCCGGGCAACGCCATACGGATCAGCTAGTTTCATAAAAACAACAGTTTATTTAAAGCAATAAATAAGGGTAGATGGCAGTGGAGCGGACAGTTTTAACTAAACATGATCGAAAATATCTGAAAACACTGAAAGACTCAAACGGGGGGGGGGGGGGGGGGAGGGGTGCTTACCCCAAAATATTCACTAAATTTAAGTGCTAGCTTTAAACAAAAGGGCTACGCTGATTATTTGCTGGAACCTAAGAAAAGGTAACTTTCGCCCATTATAAAAATGCCACTAGAAACACTGTAGTTAGGATTAGGACTATAATATTTCACTTCGAAATACTGCAATATCACCATCAAAGGAAACCCCGTGGTTTCCAGTAATCTGTTATTTGATATGCCCAATTTTAACTCCTTACCACACTATCGAAGCTGTTAGCCGAAGATACTACTCCAAAAACATTTCATTGGAAAACTTTGCTTGCTACATAGCACGTGAAAACTCGACCTTTCAAAAGCAGGAAGCGGTGAAACACCAGTCTGGTTTATATTATCCCAAAGCGCGAGATGCAACAAAATTCACTGAATCTGACTCATCGCAGTATATATCTAGAACCTAAACAACCACAGATATCTAATTAGCATATCATTGCACAAAATAGCCGTGAATATCAGATTCTTGGCTATTCAGCACACTTTGCGAAATTTAAAGAAAAGACAGAGTAGATAGCGCATTCACTCATAGATGTTAGAATTCAGGACACCACGATCGAACGCAAAATTCACAACTCACTCGACCATAGAGTACCTTCATAAGAGAGTATCTAGCCCGCTATGCTATACAACCTCTGACTTATAAGTAAATGCTAAAATGTTATTTTAACCAACCAACCAGCTGGTATGTTTCTTCAATCTCTCTTTCACCACATTTGAGTGAAAATTGTCAGATAAAGCCCGATTCATTTCTTTAAAAATACAACTTTAAAAATAGCCTACATTTTGATGTTCAATGATGGTGGCTTTCTCCAGATTTCAGCTTTCCGTTGCTTTCAAACACTGCTTGTCTCACCATTGATATTTATATTCTTAGCTAACTTTAGAAAATAGATTTTAGAAATATGTTTTTTTTTTTTCTGTAGCGTTTTAATATCTGTTTTTTGCAGCTGTGGTTCCACTTACCACATTTATTTTACATTTATTTTACCACATTATTGTATGTTGGGTAACTGTAACCACAGGAACTGGAATAATTGTAACTACCCTAGTTACGCTTGCCCAACACATCTAAATTCACATTTTATTTATATTACTAGCAGTAAAAGTCAGTAAGTGAATGCTTCAGATATTAAATTTTTTTTAGCAAGGCCTTAATTAGGCAGGAGAGGAGGTATTTTGTTCTCCATTTCTTTCTCTTCATATTTATTGCAGTAGGAATGGTTCTCGTTAATATTTATTTTAATAAGCATTAAACAAAGGTAATTTTTGTTTAGAGCATACTATTTTTTTAATTCAAGTTACAAAAAATAACAATTAAAAAGTGAATTTCTTTTCTAATGATTAAGCGGAGGAGATCTTATAATATGCGGTTTATCATAATTTTTAAGATATTATTTTTGGTTTAAAAACTATTGTTTGAAAAGAAAAAACCTTGCTTTTGACTAATGAAAAAAAATTACATTGCTGTATGTAACATAGCTGACTGTATTTTTTTTTTTTTTAAATGAACCAGTCTTTTTAGTTTACCTCATTATTCTCTACGTTTCTGTGTTCACAAGAAAGTTCGTAACTTTGTACTCAAATAAAATATCTAAATATGTCAAACAGATATGAAATTAATGCAACTAGGAGCATATTACATCTGCCCTAGGATTAAAATCATATTTTTGAAAGGCAAGACAAAGGTCTTGGTTCCACTAATTCCGATCTGAATTAGTATAACTAATAAGCCATTAAACAAAGATATTAAACAAAAGAAAAAACATTTGATTATGTCTAATAGTAAAAATGTAAGAAAGATTTAAAGTAGAACTATGTCAAAACGTGGTTACACTTATCCCGCTTCACCTGAGATCAAAAATGGTCAAAACATGATGCATCATATTTCTATAAAAAGCCGGCTAATATGGAGTATGACCACTCCGCACAGCTATACATATTGTACAATGAGCCCTAACACTGTTTAGGAGGTTGATGATGACAGCTTGAGGCAACAATTCCCTTTCTTATAAAAACTTTTAAGTCCTGGAGGGACTGGGACGAGGTTAACGTCATAGCACGGCTCTAGAACATCCTAAACATGCTTATTGGAATGAAGCAGGTCGAGTGAATTTACAGACCAATCTATAGAACGAATATCCCTACCCTAAGAAAATCTTTGACTAGTTGTGCTTTGTGTATCCTTGTAATATCGTCAATAAATATGAAGTCTTGATCAGCATCCTTCCATCAGAAAAGTCTCTAATGAAGTTCATAAACCTCATCCGTATACCTCATCCGCTGTGTGGCCACATATTTGCATACAGGAGAGAGTCCACCATTCTTGCATCCAGATATATGCATCTTGAACGCGTCAAGATTGGAGGCATAATATCTTCACTGATGAGTCGATATTGATCACACAAAATAAGTCTCGCCTAGTCTTCTTCTGAGAAGAGCGTGGCTGTACGCTATCAAACAAATAGTATACAAGAAAATTATCATTTAGGTTGTCGTAGATCCCTTGTATAAAAAGGCGTTATGTTACGCAGTTGAATAACACTGCAAGTTTTGTAACAGGGATAATATGAGCGCAGGATCGTATAAGGATAATGTCCTTGAAACTCACGTGAGACTTTTCCGGGAAGCTACCTATCCGTTTCCTTTTGGACGTTAATACGTAACCACAAAAGCAAATAGTATACAAGAAAATTATCATTTCGGTTGTCGTGGATTCCTTGTATAGAAAGGCGTTATGTTGGACAGTTGATCAACACTGCAAGTTTTGTAACAGGGATACTATAAGCGCAGAATCGTATAAGGATAATGTCCTTGAAACTCACGTGAGACTTTTCCGGGAAGCTACCTATCCGTTTCCTCTTGGATGATAATACATAGCCACAAAGAACGCATTTGTGAATGATTTTTTAAAGAGAAAATATCCGTCGTATGGATTGATCCAACAGGTTGTCGTCCCTTAATCCCCATTGAGCACGTTTGGGATTCTCTAGGAAAAGCCACGCTACGAAGTCATTCTCCTCCATAATTTCTTCTGGAATTAAAATCTACTTTATTTTTATGAATGATTTTTTTTTTTTTTTTTTTTTTTTTTTTTTACAAGCTGAAATTAGCAACCTCGTTGAGGGCTCATTATATGACTTTTATACCTGTCACACTTCATATTAGCCGGCATATTGCAGGTATATAATCCGTCATGTTTTGTCCAATTTTTGAGCTTTGACAAAAGTATTTGATTATTACTGAAGTTTGACTTTCTTTTCATTTTGTTATTTTGCTATATGATGTCTCATTGTATAAGGCACTTATGTACCAAATTTAAACCACTGGACAAATTATTTTTTCAGAAATCAGTGATTTTGTGCTTTGGACTTTAATTTTGAACAAATGTACACTAGTGTGCAAAACTTTAGCAACAAACACAAAATGCTAATTTCTGAACATGTGAGTACTCAAAAGGAAATTATATAAACAGCAAGTGTAGAAAATAAGTACTACCCTAAAAACACAGACAGTCGATGTGAAGTCTTCTTGACATAACAAATGGTCACAATTGTCACAGTCACTACAATGAACTGAAATGTGATATCTTTCATTCGTCTCATTTTTACTCTCATTTGGTCCCTCCACTGAACAGTCACCATGACTGCTACTTTTTGACATCTCACCAGGTTTTTTTACAATGAAATCTCCTTGTGACTCTCATGTGACTGTCATATTTTGACACTCCATTGTAAAGTCATCATGATAGCTATTGTGTGACGAGTTCCAAAGTGACAGAAAATGAAATCATCTGGTGACTTTTCACAAAGGAGTGCAATGATGATTTCACAATAGAGTGTCGGTCACCGGAAAGTCACCATGCGACTTCATTGTGACATTATTTGGCGACTCATCACAATGCAATGCTCATAATGACTTCAAAGTTCAGTCTTCAACTGACAGTGACTTGAGAATCACAAGGTGACTTCATTGTAATGTCACCTGGTGACCCATCACAAAGTGACAGCCACAGTGACTTTTCAGTGTTAATCATTTGAGAGTAATAATGAGACGAAGGAAAGATCCCATATTTTGATTCACCGTAGCGATTGGGCCACTTGTAACCATATGTGACGTCTAGGGAATTTCACATCGACTGGCCGTGATGTTAGGGTAGTACCTCTTTATTACACTTGCTCATCATAGAATTTCCTTTTGGGTAATCACGTGTTCAGAAATTAGCATTTTGTGTTTGTTGCTTAAGTTTTGCACACTAGTGTATAATAGTCTAATGTATAAGAGGAGACTAGGGGATAACGGAACATGGTGGGTAACAGAACAAGTGGATTTTCTCATAAAATAAATCAGTTAAATGTTCAGGCTTTTGTCAATAGATAGCAGTACCAGCATTACATAATGAGGTGTATTGAACGTTAATTCTCGCCACTCCATATTAACTGGTTGCAAAGTACGAAACAAAACAGTCCTAAGCGTTGTGAGGTTTTTTTTTTTTTTTTTTTTTTAATAAACACTTATTTTGATAAAGTATTAACTCTGTTTCAACAATATTACATATGATTATGAAACTTTTAATGAACGCTAGTCATTTTCCCTCTTTGTTTTATGTTAAGGATAAATAGTTGGCTTAACCAAATTAACTGTCAATAAAAGCATGACAATATAATGAATACCTCAATCGATTTTCATTAGTAAGTTTTACAAAACTAGAAAAAAAAATTATTTTTAAAGTAAGATTTTTGTTTATTGAATGTATAATAGTGGTGATATAACTCTTGAATTCGCCTATATAGGAAACATTTATGTTTAATTCACCGGAGTCGCAGAGCAGTGGATGGATCCCCAGAGTAGGGGACTAATGGAACAAAATTTCATTTCAAAAATTAAGGTTATTTCTCTTTTACCAATTAAACTATATGATTGACATATTTTATCTATTAATAGAGAACTGTTTAAAGTAATTGTTTAAAGTAATATATGTGTATATATATATATATAATGAGGCTCTGGAGATTGTATAAATTACATTTTCTACAGTATGACATGTAAAACGTCCCATTAGCCCTCAGTCTCCCCTACACAGAGTATTTCAGTATTCGCGAGTCGGGGTAACATCAGTAATCGGGTTGAGATTCATTTCACATTACAGCCGGAGCATTACACATTACAGCTCCCCGCTGGTGCGCAAGCTGACTGGCAGTTTCGTTATTTATACCACCTCATCTATCGTAAATATCAAACTCATTGACGCTAAAATTAGCTACAAAAATGTGATTCTGCCTTCCAAATTATTACTTTGTCTGCATAAAATGAGATGGAATCACGAAAAGTGCTGGAAGTTCACAGTAATTGTTTCAGTGACACTGTGTGTACTGTCAAATAAAAACCGAAATACGGAGCACCTAGTTCAGAACTGTTGGCATGTGAATGATGGTCCCTTCCGGTACTTAACGTGACATTATTACATATCATACAAAGCAAGACAAGTTTGTTGCAAATTTCGTTAAAATAGCTTCATTATTGTTAAAGTTATGAACAAAGATCGGATTGGGGTGAGACGCCCTGTAATTTTTACAGAATAAATGGATTGTGACCGTGGTTTTCTGTACACAAATTGTTTCTCGCGGTGTCACAGTGTGCTCTACCATCTCTTGAAGTTTGTAACATTGTAACCCTGTTACTGAAACAACTTGTTCTTGTGTAATATACATGCATTTATTTATATTTATAATAAGATAGCTAAAGAGATAAGCAAATGGCAAAACTATAGAAGAAAATAGATAGAACTAAATTTTCCTTTTTCTCTTTAAATATTATGTATTTTTCTCTCTTAGTAAATAATAAAATCTCCTTTCTATCATTTATTTTTATTTTCATAATTTTAACTTTTTCCCTTTTTCCAGTTATATAGTTTATCTATTTATTTATACTCAGATAATATGATTTACACAAATATTTATTTTTCTGTATTTATTTTTTATTGGTTCCTGTATCAGTAATTAATAAATTTCCTCACTTTCATTAATTATTATTGTCATGTTTCCTTTTCGTTTTAGAGCTTTCATTCACACAACTTTTTAAATCATTTACTTCTGTAATTTTCATACGAATCTTGGTCAGTGTTCTAGACTTTTCAGTCTCTCTTTTGCCCACGCTTGTGTATGTGTGTATGGGTGATTCGTATGTCCAACCACCCTTCAATCACAGTGATAGATTTACTGCTCTGGATGTGCACCGTATCCCTCTTCAATTCCATATTTTTATCAAAGAATTATTTTAACCTTGTTTATTAACTACTCACTGCTACTAATCACCTGATGCAGAGAGCTGCTCATTAATTGCTCCCAAAACTATAGTAGTATGCTTTTACTCACTATCTGGGGGGAAAAAATCTACCTCTACATATTTTTCATTTCCAGATATTTCATTATCACTATAAAAAATCTATCTAAAAATCCAAAAGCACTTAATTCCGTTTTCGTGAAAACATGACGACAAGAATCAAAATGGCGATTGATGATGGATCGGTCCACACGTGTACATTTCACCTACGATTTCAAAAGGGATCTCAAGTTATGACGGCATTGATTGTACCTCTGGAGATCTTATCGACAATTCACGAAGCACTTTGTCGAATTTTTATTTTCATTGTAACCAACGCGGCAGCGTATGTAAGTCTTTGCTTTGTTTGGAAAATTTTAGATGACAGGGTGTCAATATCAATGGAAGTGACACGCACAAAAGGAAGAACTTCCTAACGTGTGAACTCTTTCCCAAACAGTTATGTATGTCTTTTGTGCTTGAGACAGAGAACGATTATGAAAGGAGACAGCAAATAGATACGTCGAGAAAAGAATAAATTGACCAAAAATATCTCTTTCGTAATTCATCTGGTGTTGAGATGACGTTGATATTTTTCGTTTCATAAAGAAGATTAAGACTTTCAGACTTTTGTGTATAAAAGTCGTCTTTTGTATAATAAATAACTTATATAAATAAAAAAATATTTTATGCATATACAGTAATGATGTAGTGAACAAAAACATTTTTTTTTTAGTTGATTTGTTGGGTACAGTGACGACTTTTTGCATACAACGTCTAAACAGATCTGCAATTTCAGCTCAAAATTTTTTAATCCGACCCAATATGAACATCCAATTCTGATCTGAATTCGCACCCGACACCTCTTGATTATTAGTCAGTACGCTAACCATAAGACACACAGACGGACCAGTTTTTAAAGTGGTAAAATGGAATATCAAAGTTTAAATGTGCGAGGTAGAAAAAAAAATGTAAGACATTGAAAATATACTTTAAAATACAGTATATTCACAAAGTCGCTTTACAATTTCAAGCTTTTATTACAAACACAAATAAACAGATGCGCATGTTTGAAAAGTAGTACACTATTAGAAGTATATATTGAAGTTATTTCTTACATCAATTAATAAACTTCTATGGTTGCACAAAGCAGGTCAAGGTGATAATCGTCGACGTTTTCCTTTTATCCTCTTTTTCGTCCATTTTTTGCTTTCTCTAGTACTGAACCGGCTTTCATGAATTTCTTCTGCCATTCACAAATTGATGGACGTGGGCTCAAGAAATTCATGGACACTAGCTCAGTATTGATTAAAGCAAGGAGTGAACGAAAAAGAGTATTAGAGGAAAACGACGACGATTATCGCCTTGACATGCTTCGTGCAATTAATAGTGCACATATAGAGGTTTATTAATTGTTGAAAAAAAACTTCCATATATACTTGTATTAGTGAACTATTTTCCATACATGTATCATATACTATCATTTGTTTTTGTAATAAAAGCTTGAAAGTGTAAAAAGACTTTGTGGATACCTGTACATTACATTCAGTTTAATTTCAAACCCATTCGTTGTTGTTTCATTTGACTTGATAAAATAAGCAGTCCCAATTGTGAGAAGTAAATCTAAAAGCACAACTATTTCTCATGGAATTCAAAATTAAATTCTTACTTATTCATAACATCATTAGATGTGAAAGCCTTATATGATTTACTTTTGCTTTCAGTGACATATTTAAATTTTTATTGTGATAGGAATTTATTTAATGTACTTTCGCGTATAATTTTTTCAATATTTGTAGATTAAAAAAAAAAAAAAACAGGATAAATATATAGTGATAACATTGGATCACACATCAATATCTTCTGAATAAAGATTTCGGAAGAATTAGCTTGTTAATAAGCCCATCTATAAACAAAATCCGAAGGCAACAAAAGAAATTAATTAGTTGATATGCTGCTTTCTACTTGATAATTTTTGTCAGAAACTTACGAAAATGATGCTTTGGTCCAGTTAAGCAGCGTACAATTCCATTTATCCAGA
Organism: Maratus michaelseni; assembly: GCA_963931845.1. Classification (NCBI taxonomy): domain Eukaryota; kingdom Metazoa; phylum Arthropoda; class Arachnida; order Araneae; family Salticidae; genus Maratus; species Maratus michaelseni. The sequence goes on from OZ007593.1 coordinate 235,035,559, forward strand.
AAAAAAATGACGCTGTTTTATCAGACATATTCTGTTCTAGATTAAAAATATCAATCATGTCTGATTTAAATAATCAAATATCAGTACATTTATTATACAAAATATCCTTGTTAACACAGAAATATCTACTGAAACGTTTAGGATTAGTCGACATGAAATATGTATTCTGTACCTTAATCTTTTTAGTATAAATAGAATCGAACTTTCCCATTATATCTTGATACAAAGCCTCCATTATCATCGGCGAAAAAAGTCACGATTACAATGCTTTATATATCAGAGAAACGACATGCGAACAGTGTGCATTATCGGACTGTATGTTTTTGTCCAAATTATAGCCTACCTAACTTGGGCCTACCCAATTATAGCCTACTAACTAATCTTAGGTGTCTAATTTGACTCAAATAGCTTGGCCGACTTTGCTTTGAAGAATTAGACGAGTAAACATAGCAGGCTCATCGAATCTGTTTTTGTCCAAAATCCTTTAGACCAGGGGTTCCCAAACTCTGGAACACGTTCCAGTACTGGTGCGCGAAGCTCTGGCTAGTGATACGCGAAGCTCTGGCTACTGATACGTGAAGCTCTGGCTACTGGTACGCAGAAGTTCGATACTGATACGTGGAATAAAATACAGAATGCAGCATATTATTATGGAATCAAAAACGGCTTGTCTTTATTAACTTGGAAATTTTCAAAAGAATTCCGAATGCGATTTAGAATCTGTAAACGCTTTTTCTATTTTTTTTCGTTACGAGAAATGTTTGTTATAGCAGACTTGCTGAAATTCGCACACACCACTTATGATACAATCAGTTTTCCAGAATTAAAAACATAACTATTAGATTTATATGTATAAAAATTGAAATTTTTAATTTAGACCTAATTTTAAAATTAATGAATGAAGTATTTTTAATGAATGGAAGAACTGTTTTTAAACATGCTTTATAAATTGAATTATCTGAAGGTAAAATCTGTATGGTTGTAAGAAGGAGGAGCTTCTGTGAGCAGGAGAAGTTAAAACAAAATATAATATCAAGTGTAATTTATAGCCCATTGTTCTCTTTGCACTAGAAGAGCTTCTAGGAGATGTTGAAATAAAAGTTTTACTTCAAACATAATTCATAAATTAATTCATTCTGTTCATTGAAATATTTTTCTTCTCTTGTACAAAATGTGTATAGTCTCTTTCTATTTCATGGAAATCAGTTTTCAACAGAGTAAAGTTATTTAAACTGGTGAATGGAAATAAAACAATAACTGTGGTCATATGCAGTGCAGATTTGAGGTAAAGCATTGTACATATGTATTGACGTGGTATATACATAAATGTATGAAGAAACTTCAAGTGTTTGCCTACTGCGCGGAATTATTGTCGCATTTAAAAGTATGCAGATTATTAATACAGTAGTATTGAACCTACGTTAAATGCGCCAACTAAACTTTGTATAAGAAATTCGTTTCTCATTTGAAACACCCTGCCACTGTATGTCACGAAAAATGACAGAAATGAACTTATTCAGCTCTCCTGCGATGGATTACTGGAGTCCACATTCAAAAGGATGAATGTTACAGAAATCTCATGGCCAATTTTCATCAGAGTATCGTCTGATATCACCAAAGTCTGCTTGTGTTTAGCACAATATATCTCTGTGAATTTGCCTTTTCCCCTTTTAAATCTTTTTCTTTCCTCCTTTAACATTTTCTTTCCTCCTTTTAAAAACAAATATAGGAATAAACTAAACATCGAATCTGACTTATGACTAAAACTATCTAATATTGAGCCAGACATGAGGAAGCTGTGCTTGATAAAACAAGTCTACCCTTTTCATTAGCAATAAATGCAAATTAGTGCAATCAGCATAACTATATATGAATCAGTGTGGCGCCAAAATGTTATTAGGCATTGTGACTTTTTTCCTATACTAAAATACTGTATTTTGATAGTGTATACATTATTAAAATTTAATGATGATACTACTTTTTACTTGAATGTCATTATAAAGCAGTCAATCTAAGTACCAATTTAGTAATGAAAACATTCATTTTTAAATACAATAAAACCTGCTATGACGTAAATACAAAATACCGGAGATAAATTTCGTTTTATATAGGTTCCTTTTTCTATATTAGCTTTACGTTTGTTACCTGGTGGTAAGCGGAAGTATGAACTTCGATTTAGTGATACACCAGTCTAAAAGTTTAGGAACCCCTACTTTAGACCAATCAAGTTTTAGTTTCACTGTCCATCCGGCTGTATTCTATTCATGATAGTTTCTTACAGACTTACAGCTAGATTAAACTTCTGTGACTGTATTTTTTCTACTTTGGGATCATCAAAATTGTATGAGGGATCTAGATTTAGCATAAAGCCTAACCCTAGTAATTGGCAGATTACTTTGCAAGATATGAATGAGTGCATTTTTTATTTAAGTTACTTTAATAAATATATAAGTTGCAGTTTTTCATTTCTGCGAATCTTTTTACTTTCTAGTGGGACTGAAACCGGCTAGTAACTATAGTTAGTTTGTTCAGTCGCAAATTTGTAGCAAATATAAAATCGATTGTCTCTGATGAATAGTATAATATCAGTTACTCTTCAAGTATAGGGACCTTAGCGAGATAAGAAAAATAGCCTTGGCGAGAGAAATGAATTTGGCAACTTATTTTCTGGCAACCTATTCACTGTCTCATATACACATGCAACTTTTTCAATATTTATACAATTTATTTAATATAAAGAAGCCATTTATCTAATTTCATATAAAAACATATGTAAATTGTATATAAAAAACAATAATAATAAATAAACAAACAAGCAAACAAAATATCTATCTATCTATCTCTCTCTCTCTCTCTCTCTATATATATATATATATATATATATATATATAAACAAACATAAAAGCTCATTAAGTTTGTTTTCATAGCTGTTTATATCATTTGGCAACAAATCTCCCTTTCTGAATCCTGAATTGTGCCAAGCTTTAAAATAAAACTCCAAGTCCCCTAGTGGAAAAATACCTCATATCCTTATAAGAAAGTACCGAAATAATAGCAGTAAAATTTGATTGGGTGAGATGATTTTGAACGAAACTGTTGGATTTCGATGTGAAACTCTTAGCTAATTGGTATTCCTAAGATTCAAAATACTCAAAATTTTAAATATCTATAAAATACGAATGTATTTCTACCTTAATTCTTAATACATACACTCTAAAATTGGAAAGAGTGATAAGTTGACTCTTTGGAAGAGTGAGAGGCATTTTCACTCTTTTAGGAGTGAATTTTATAAATATGCACTCTTTAAAGAGTGGAACTTTCCACTCTCTAGAAAAGAGTGAAATATCTCACTCCGTTGTCGAGAGTGACTGTTCACTCCGTTGACAAGAGTGAGATATTTCACTCCGTTGAAGAGTGAGGAAAAACAGTTTTTTCCAATAAAATCACAAGATGGCGCCAGCTAACGGATGAGAATCCGAGTAATCTCCGTTATCGAAACGAAACACCTAAAATGAAATCCTTTATATATAATAGTAGCACGATTTAAAAAAAAAACTGAAAAAGGCATTGAAATAATAAATGAATCGATAGAATTATGGACAGGAAATATATTTCATGCTTTACAAATTGCAGGATTTGCCAATGCTAAGAAAAGTGCAGGGAAAATAAATATTTGAAGTAAATTTATGCTTAGCTGCAACACAATTTTGCTTCTATTTTATAAACAGAAATTTAATATCTCTGAATGCTAATTATTTTCCTCTTTATTTAAATAACCTATTCTACATATTTTATATCATTTCTAACCTCTTTATGAATATAAACAAAATATAACTATACAGATTAAATTTTCTGTTATTTTTAGCACGTTTGAAATTAAACATAAGAGAAATGAAAAACGTTGCATTTAATCACTGATTTTATAACATTTATTATAGAAAAAAAAGAGTATAAATGTGTCGGAAATAATCTTAGGAAAAATTTAACAGCTATAATTTAAGGAAAAAAAAAAACGTTTTTTACCCTGACTAAAATTTCCCCCCTAAAAATTAGTTTTGAAAAGTAAATTTGGGGGCCCCTTTGTATTTCAGGGAGTAAACTTCGGCTTCACGGGCCTATTTGGTAAACAGGCCCTGAGCCTCGGACAATCTTAATCGGGCTCTAATTATGGAAACATTATTAACAAGAAAAAAATGAATGAATAAATAAATAACTGCTTTGTTGTAATGGAATTTTTGTCATAGCGGAAATGTACAGACGGGTGTTCGCACATTTTTTAGACGATTTCGGCGTTGTTGTTTTTAACGTTTAAAATATGAATATTGCTTTCTGAAATAATCTGTATGATAATCTTGTTTCTTGATTCTAATTCTGCATAATGCTTTCGATGGATATCGACGGATGTTTTCGATGTAAGATAAATTTGCGATAGTCATAAATCCTTACTGGAAACTTCGTTTTCCGCCTTGAAATGGGCTCTTTTTTTCCCCTGTTTTTTTTTTTTTTTCATCTGGTATCTTTTTACTATGTATATGTACTGATTTTTGGAATAGCACTTTCCAATCAATTGTTACGTTTATTTCGCACTGAAAAGTTTTTATATTATGCGCTTTGCAATCATTTTAGACTGTGGAATTAGCATACTTCTGTTCGGAAGAAGAAAAAAAAAAACGCAAACGCATCTTCCCATTCACAGCTTTTTTAGCATGCGCAATCTTGAAATAAGAATAAATTTGAAAGTATCAGACGACAATATAAATTACACATACTAAGTTGTTGTCAGAATTTTTTCCTCTAAAAGAATTCCATCTTTTTAAATAATTTATCAAATTTGTCTAAAAAATGTGCGAACAGTCTCTGTATTATATGATACAAAAAGAAGGTTTCAGTTTCTTATTTACACAGTTGAGAAACACCGTAGATATTTATGATTTCTACACAAATTTAATAAGTGTGTTCGAATATCACAAAAGAAACAAAGCTAAAATAATGTAATAAGAGCTTTTTAAATTGTAAGCGGCTGTAGCAAGCTGTAGGTACCAGTTCTCGTCCGAGCGCAGAAGTCAAGCAGCAGCGAGCTCGGTTACTAGTTGGGAGGGTGACCGCCTACGAACAAGCGTGTGTAAAAAATGAGTTTCTTTTTTTATTCAAGAATTTTAGTCATTCCTGAAAGAGTGACTATTTACTCCTATCAGGGGTGAAAAAACTCACTCCTGAAAGAGTGAGTATTCACTCTTTCAGGGAGTCAAGAATTTCACTTTTTCCTAGAGTGAATAGTCACTCTAAAGAGGTTGGGCAAATTTTGACTCTGCGATAGAGTGAATATCCACTCCTCCGGAGTGAATAGTCACTCTTTCTTATTTAGAGTGTATATAAGTTGTTTAAAAAATCTCTTCACATTACTTTCATTGAATATATCGTCCCTAAAGAACAAAATACAAAAACTACTGTTGCCAGATGTTGGAACTTAATAGTGCGTCCATGTCTGGATTTTCTAATTTCTTTTACGTTTTCGAAAGGGATTGTCTCTCGTTGTTGAGATAACTTCGTATTTCATGAACAATCTTTAAAAACTTGAGCGTGTACATTGTCAAACACAGAAATTGCCATTTCCAACAGGTAGAGATGTTGTATATGTCTAATCAGTTATCCATGTGCCGTTTGGAGTTTCACCAATCTGACGATTCTTCGTTTCCAGGGATGAGTTCAGTAACTCTCCCAAGTGGACAGTCAATGCGTTTTCGATTATCACTTCCAATAAGAACTATATCACCCACAGCTATAGGCTTATAGTTGACCATTTCCTTAACTTGGGTTTTTGAATTAAGGTACCCAAATATCCCGAGCTGAATATTTTCCTCCAATCTCTATCAAGAGCCAGTCTGTACTTAACCCTAAAGTCTGTTGTGATTAAACGCGTCACAATCTGAAACTCCAGATTCCTTGATATTTTGCATAAATAATAATGGTATTAGTGGAATAAGATCAGAATCTCTTTCTGAGATATAAGTGAGAGGTCGGGAGTTCATTACGGACTTGCAATCACGATAAAACCGTGATCATCTCTTCATATTATAAATATGCTCGACTATCAACTCTCCTCAACAAGTATTTCATTATCCTTATCAACCTTTTCCACCAACCACCCAACCACGAAGAAGTTGAAGGGTTAAAATTCTAATGAATGTGATTAACTGAACCATACTCAATTATGCGAATCTAATCTAAGGATTGCAATAATTTGGCAGCACCTACAAAGTTGGTTCCATTATCATAGGAAATCACTGAACATATTCCTCTTCTTGCTATGGATTTGCGTAAGGTCAACAGAAAAACATCGACTTAAATTGCCGAAACTAATTTGAAGTGAACGGCTCTGTAAATTGAACAGGTGATAAGACAAGATAAACCCATATTTTCTTTTGTCACTTTAAAAGAAACGGTCCAACAACGTCAACACCAGTGATTTCAAACACCGCGGCATCACGCACTCGATATTCTGGAAGGGGAACTGTAACGGCGTCTAAGTTCTTTCCAGAATATCTTTTGCACTTAGTACATTTTGACACAACAGATTTCATTGTTTTTCTGCCATTTTGTATCCAAAAGTGTTCTCTTAACATATTTAACAAAATCTGAGTACCAGTATGGCTGTTTCTTACATGATAAAAATATATCAAACGCCTTACTGTTTCATGGTACGCAGAAAGAATCTCAGGTTTCACAGTCTTCTCTGTAAAAATTGTTTGTATTCAGTCTAATGATTCCATTTTGATATTTAAAGACGCCTAAAGTTCTTTAGTTTGTTATCCTTTTTGTTTATAAAGAATTCCTTTTGTATCATTATTAACATTTTATTTTCAGCTTCTACAAACTCTTCTGAATGAAGGTTTCCTTGTCTTCTAAACTCTTTCAAAGTACGACAGCACCTCGAGAATCTCAAAATCCATCCAATCAAATTTACAATATTTTCGTACTGAGAATGGTAGCGATAATTCAAATCAGTTTCAACATTTAGCTATTGGAGAATAGGAGAGTACCCGAAGAGGACAAAACACCTTTTATTTTCTTTAAGAACTTAATCCATTCAGTAGAGGGCCATTTATCATAGGTCAAATACAACCATTTGGGTCTCTCCCATCATTTCAATTTCAGTAGTTGATAGTTAGAAGAGCCTCTACTAGGTAGATCTGCAGAATTTAGATTTTTAGGTACATGTCTCCATATTTCTTTGGAAGTCAAATTTCAAATTTCTAGAACTCGGTTGTTTATGAAAGTTTAATCCATTTCTTAATCCAGGTGAGAACGGTGGTAGAATCCGTCCAAAAATAAGTTTCTTCACTGCGGAATCTCAATAATATCGTAGATGCAAGGTAAGGTTAAATAGTGGACACAAGCAATTCTAATCTCGCAATCGTTGTTACCTTCTTGCCACAAGAAGAAACTCTAGACCGCGCTTGTAATAACTGTTACATTAGGGGTGTCAAATTGTGGCCCGCCGGATACCACTAAAATTTAAAAGTAATCTTTTCCTTATCTAATCATCGAATTTTTGCGATTCAAGAAGTTGACTATTTCTTTAAAAAATTAGTGGTATCTGGTGGGCCACAGTTTGACACCCCTATTGTATATCAACAGATTCCCTAGTTTCCATTCTGATAAAAACTACGGCAGCAAAAGCATATTTGCTTGCGTCAGAGAAGAAATGCAGGGTGCATTTTTCACTGACGTTACCGCTTTTTGAATATCGTGGAATGCAAACATTTTCTAATGGAGAAATATTTTTAAGCCACTTTAAAAGTTCAGTCTAGGGCACCATATCCACTTCGTCATCCCAACTCAGCTTCATACTCCAAAGTTTCTGGAAAAGCAGTTTAGGGAATAAGGAAACAGGACAAGCCACCCCCAATCCAAAATCCAGTGGGCTGCAGACTATAATTTTCTTGGTGACTTTCTAATTTTCTCGAAACAAAGCTGTTTTCAGCAAGCTATACTGATACCTAGTTTATCTGCTTCTTTATTAAATAATATTCTCGGCACATTTGTGTTAGGTCTAGTTTCACCTGTAATTTTCGCGTATTTCGACCTACTCAATTCAAATTTGCTTTCTGTTGTAACTGTTGTCACCAATTTGATAAATAGCTCAAATTCTTCTTCGTTCCGTACACTTGCAACATAGTCTACGTAATTATCGTGTACGTTATTATCTACGTAAAACTATTCATGAGTAATTTAATTATATTTATCATTTATATTCATCGTTGTGACGTTTCAAAATTTTCTAAAGATGATATTGAATCACAATGTTCAAAAGGAAAGGGTGTTTATGACTTCGGTTTGTCTGCCGTATGGCCGTCTGTCCGTATAGCCGTCTGTCCGTGCTCTAACTCCCGTAAATATGCTCGGATTGCTCTGCAATTTTTATATGTTATTGTCGTTATCTATAGCATGTTCCCTATTTCAACTGAAGTGTGTAGCACTTATAGTTTTTTTTACAGTGGCACTCAAAAGAATTCTGTTACATTACGGTCTACGGGGAAAAATCATTTGCGGTTTATTTTAATGATGTTACACAATTTCAAACACATTGTAATTGATATACAGGGTGATTCATAAAAGATGGGCAGAACTTTAAGGGGTTATAGTACACTTAAAGACAAATAATATTAAATAGGAGACTAAGGGTCCCAGACGTATTCCCAAGGAGATAGGGGGCATTAAAGTTTAGGGTCCGAAATTTCAAATGATTATAAAACATGGAAAAATTGGTCGATTCGTTTGCGGTTTTTGCAAAAAATTTTCTTTATGCCAGTATTTTCTTGAAATAAAATTTTAAAGTTCAATTTCAAAAAATGCCGATAGGGGGCGCTTTAGACTTTGGAGTAACAAACAACTATTTTTTAACGTTATTTTTTGTATTTCTTTAAATGATTTCGAAAGCTTAGACTTAAACTTAAATTTTGATCTAAAAATCTGAGTCCTAACGAGTAGTTAAGTAGCGTAAACTGAAATTTGAAATTTGAAACCCTTCTCCCCCCAGAACAAAAATCAGTTATTCCCGATCTTTGTGTCGTAGATTAGGCTCTAACTACTGCCGCGTTTTGCTAAAATTATTCTTTATGTCAGTATTTTCTTGAAAATAAATTTTAAAGAAAATTTTCAAAAAATTCCGATAGAGGGCGCTTTAGACTTTGGAGTAACGAACAACTATTTTATACCGTTATTTTTTGTGTCTCATTAAATGCTTTCTAAAGCTTAGACTTAAATTTTCAGCCCAAAATCTGAATCGTTAGACGTGGTTAAGTTTCTGGGGAGAGGGGTTTGAAATTTCTACTCCTGAGCACAGTTCAGTTTACCATGTCCACACATTGTGTGCTGTGATACGAGGTAAAAAGACACAAATTAGGATTATGTTACCAAAGCATATTTATTAACATGTAATCACAATAAATGTTCAAAATTGTGACCACCAGAGGTTATGCACGCAGAACAACGGCGACGAATGGAACGGCGAACATTCGCGAAAACATCAGGCTTTTCGAGCACTTCCCCTACAGCGGCGGAAAGTCTGGCGACCAGTTCCTCGGGGGATTCAATGGGTGTCTCATACATAAGAGCCTTCAATCGTCCCCAAAAAAAGAAATCGAGGGGTGAAAGATCTGGCGAGCGAGCAGGCCAAGCAACAGGACCACCTCGACCAATCCATCTGTTCGGAAATGTGATGTCCAGATAGTTGCGGACGTCTCGTACGTAATGGACTGGCGCTCCATCGTGCTGGAACCACATGACCCGCCGGATGCGTGGAGGAACAACGTTTAACAGGTCTGGCAGCACATGTTGCAGAAATGTGAGGTATGTTTTACCGTTGAGGCGTTCAGGAAGAAGGTACGGTCCGATTAGGTGGTCTCCGAGGATTCCTGCCCAAACATTGATGGAAAAGCGTCTCTGATGAGCATGTGGATACGTAGCATGTGGATTGACATCCGCCCATACATGTGCATTGTGTGTGTTAAATGTACCTTCACGTGTGAAGGTACATTCATCGGTGAAAAGCACAGTTCGTCCAAAATGTGGATTTAGCGCGTTCTGCTGCAGAAACCAGCGGGCGAATTCAATACGATTTGGATAATCCCCTGGAGACAGTTTCTGGACTCGTTGCACATGAAACGGGAGCAAATGTTCATCCTTCAGTACCCTCCAAGTCGTGGACTGTGAGGTATCCACCTGGCTAGCCACTGTTCGTGTACTTGTACTTGGCTGCGCCGCTACTACATCCAGAATGGCTTCTGCAACAACTACTGATTCGTCCTTTTTTGCACGACCTGCATTCGACCGGGAAGCGAGAAATGATCCCGTCTCACACAACTGTCTGTGCAAGCGCTCGAAAGTTTTGCGGTTAGGCAACCGCCTGTTAGGAAATCGCTCTCCGTACATTCGTTGTGCCTCTGCACCATTTCCATCTGCCGCTCCGTAAATTAAATGCATCTCAGCCTTTTCCTTATTCGTGAAGGGCACCATCTTCCGATTCATTACTACAGCGACTTACACTTGACTCACCGTTCAGTGGTTTTTATGCCTGAATCGTGTCGAAATTTTGCATACGTGTTCTTCTTCTTCCCCATTTGACATTTGCATACTTTCTGTTTCCTTCTTCACCCGGTGACTAGCGTCAGGAATGGAGCTTTAACGTTTGCATGAGCGACGTTTCCAACTGTGCCAGTGCCTTTATGAGTGAATTCCGACTATGCAGTCCTTGACGAAAGTTGTATTTTTGCCTCGTATCACAGCACAGAATCGTTGGGCATGGTTAAGTAGTGCAAACTGAACTATGTTCAGAAGTTGAAATTTGAACCCCCTCCCCTCGCTACTGAACCACGCTCAGCGATTCAGATTTTGAGCTGAAAATTTAAGTTTAAGTCTAAGCTTTAGAAAGCATTTAATGAGACACAAAAAATAACGGTATAAAATAGTTGTTCGTTACTCCAAAGTCTAAAGCGCCCTCTATCGGAATTTTTTGAAAATTTTCTTTAAAATTTATTTTCAAGAAAATACTGACATAAAGAATAATTTTAGCAAAACGCGGCAGTAGTTAGAGCCTAATCTACGACACAAAGATCGGGAATAACTGATTTTTGTTCTGGGGGGAGAAGGGTTTCAAATTTCAAATTTCAGTTTACGCTACTTAACTACTCGTTAGGACTCAGATTTTTAGATCAAAATTTAAGTTTAAGTCTAAGCTTTCGAAATCATTTAAAGAAATACAAAAAATAACGTTAAAAAATAGTTGTTTGTTACTCCAAAGTCTAAAGCGCCCCCTATCGGCATTTTTTGAAATTGAACTTTAAAATTTTATTTCAAGAAAATACTGGCATAAAGAAAATTTTTTGCAAAAACCGCAAACGAATCGACCAATTTTTCCATGTTTTATAATCATTTGAAATTTCGGACCCTAAACTTTAATGCCCCCTATCTCCTTGGGAATACGTCTGGGACCCTTAGTCTCCTATTTAATATTATTTGTCTTTAAGTGTACTATAACCCCTTAAAGTTCTGCCCATCTTTTATGAATCACCCTGTATATCACTAAGGTGCATTACAAGAAGCTTAATATGAAATAGGGTGTGCATAGCACTTATATTTACTTTACAGGGACAGTCAAAAGAATTCCGTTACATTACGTCTATGGAGAAAAATCGTTTGCGGTTTAATTAAATAATATTTCACTATTTTAAACGCATTGAAATTTATATATATCACTAAGGTGCATTACAAGAGGCTTACTACAGAATATTGCGTGTATAGCAGTCATCGTTTATTTACAGGGACACACAAAAGAATTATCTACTGTCTGTTAACAATAATTCCTGGAAGTGCGTTTTAAGTTGCTGAACGCGATTTTAAACTTAACTCACTTTTTGTCTATTACTTGGTGTGTATAAATTCTGTAGATCATACACAGGGCAGCACAAAAGTTCGCGAAAACATTTCCGTTAATTGACAAAAACTCCAGAAAGAGAATTTTAAACTGTGCTACGCGTTTCCTAACTAAATTAAAATGTAGCATCATATGTAGTATATGTACAAATCTATAGGTAATGATTTGTAAAATTATTTTGAAAGCGTTGGAAAGTGTTACATAATCTATGCTTGACGCATGATTTTTCGTTCTTGTTTTTAAATTGCCCCAGAATTGCAGCCAGTTCTTAATTTCTCCATTAAAAGTAGGTAACTGTATCTTCGGATAATGGAGCAATGCATTCTGCTTAGTTACTGTAACATCTGATTTTAAATATTCATTTTCTGCAACCAAATTTCTGTTGTAATACGCGCCATCGATCAATATAATCCTAGGATTAATCAACATCTTTGTCTATTATTTCTTCCTCAACTTCTTCGCTAAACAGTATTTCTCAAACTTTTTCTACATCAATCACAAGTCTCGCTTTCTCTTCTATCAATCTCAATTTCATAACTTTTTCATAGGGAGAATAAATTATTTTCATTTAGATCAAATTCGTTACACGCTTTTGTAAAAAGTCTACGATGTTGCCGTCTAGATATTTTGGTCTATACCATATTACACTAGATTAATTTTAACACAATTATACAAATTGGTAAAGCAATCATATGAGTTGTAATTTTCCAACTGGACGAAAAATGTCCGGGGTAGGATTCGAACCTGAGATATCTTGGCTGAAGCTGCCATGCTCTGCCATCTGAGCCATCCCGGTTGAATCTGGAGGACCTAATTCATCCAGTTAACCTTATTGATTATAGCATCTGGTCTGATATCTGAATCAGCTGAACAGAATAAATCGCAGGTAATTTGGAACTCCAGTAAACTCTGGACACGTGATTACACTAGATTAATTTTAACACAATTATACAAATTGGTAAAGAAATCATATGAATTGTAATTTTCCAAATAGAAGAAAAATGTTTGGGCCAGGATTCGAACCTGGGATATCTTGGCTGAAGCTGCCATGCTCTGCCAACAGAGCCATCACGGTTGAATCTGGATGACTTAATTCATCCAGTTAACCTTGTTGATTATAGCATCTGGTCTGATATCTGAATCAACTCAACAGAATAAATCGCAGGTAATTTGGAACTCAAATAAACGTTGGATACTATAAAGAGATAAGATATAAAATACTGATACTAGATATAAAATTGAAAGTGTCCAGTGATTTTTAGTAATATAGTGTATATTTATCCGACGATACTTAAAAGTACTGATTCAGTTTATTAGTTCCATTTAACGAGTTGTTTTTGAATTATGTATAATTATTATATAAATCATCAAATCTGATTTTATAAACATAAAAAAAAGAAGTTTTGAGAAGATAATTTGAGCCATAAAGGTTTAATCTGCATCTGAAATTATTCAATGTACGTACTAGTTGTGACTGTTTAAACTAGCAATTTTCAATATAGTATTATGCTTATAAAAGTAGAAATGAGTTTCTATATTTTTCTCAGTTTTACTACAAACATATATTTTTAAGCATAAATGACACCTGATGTGTTTACCCTACTTATTTCAAATAAGGAAAATAAACTATCCAACCTCTATTAGTTGATGGGCGAGTCATTACAACTTTAGATGAATCCAATTGTTGATAAAGGTAAGCTTTATCAAGGCTAGAAGTTAATAAAATCTAGTTTTTCTTTAAATAAAGCGTTTTCTTCACCATCTGTGTCCTATTAACAACTTTCTTGCCCACAACGTAGCGATCACTTCAAAGATAAACGTATCTTCTGATCATGGTCAAAGTGTCTGTAACTTTTCAGTCATTCAGATATTTGCAGATTTTTATTTATAGAATCATATCATGTAGGCGTATTTTTTCCTTAAAAGAAAATAATTAAAAGAAAACTATATCATCATAACGATATCTGACTAATAAAAACATACACATAAACCATACTATATAGACAATATTATTTCTGAGTATTTTCCAGAGCTGAAATGCATAGCTGATATCGCTTCATTTACATTTGGACCACGTTGTAGCTTGCGATCTCCATCCTCACCCATGGCACATTGAATGGGTTCTGAACACTATCAGCATCAGGGGATCTCGGGGTGCGCAAGAAAATCGCCAAGAATCTCCGCCTGGCATCTTATCCTTTCTATCGCCTCCATGGTAACGCGTCCGTTTCCCAGGGGAACCCCGGCACGCGCCGCGGGAGATGACACCCTCCGATATCCCACTGACGTCACGCAAGCACACCCCCTCTTTTAATTTCGCACGAATTTCACCATCCGGAACGATGTAGATAAGGTGGTCACTTTAACTGGACAGTACGTGTCCCATAAAGTTTGTCGGGAAAAATAAATAAATATTAAAAGATTTCCAGAATGTTATAATGTGATTTTGGAAGTTTATTTTAGTATTTTATCGTCGCTATGTTTTAGATTTCTAAACAAAATTATTACAGTAAACCTCCCTTTATATGGCGCTGAAGGAAACGATAAAAAAAGTGGTGTAAAAGAAACAATAAAAAAACATGTAGAGTGATGACTATTCATAATTACTTTTGTATGATATGTAAATATTTCTGTTCCGTAATATGATGGATAAAATTCTTTCTTAACCCCTTCAGGGGCAAAGTACTCTTGTAGCTAAAATATTGAAATGATTGATTGACACCAGGATTCACGAACGAATTTATTTTGAAATAAATAAAAGCTTTTCCTTATGTACCTTATAAATTCAAAATTTGATTATAAAATTCTGGTGTCATTGTGGCATTTTGGGATTAAAATTAAGTGGTATATATAATATACCGGTGCCCTTCAAGGGGTTAAAGAATCCATGCTACAGATTAACAAGCTTCATTACAATGTGGAGATGAATCAAATTTTTGCTTGTTGTCCCCAATTCTACAACTTATATCTCTGACCGCAATTGATTAGAGAAGTTTTGATACGTAAATCGTCATCAAAGCTCACACTATCTTCAAAAATACTTTAAACTAATTGGCTCACACATTAACATCAACCATTTCAGTTTCTGTTTAGATAACAAAATTGTTGGGAAACCAGCACACCGTTTTAAGTGCTGCTTTTCTGTATACGTATTAAATGATTTAAATATTCAACAAAATGTTTGCCCATTTGATACCATTGGTAGTTATTTCATAAAGATATATAACAATCTAATCAGATTTTTTTAATGTAAATAAAAGTTGTGAGAAAGTGCTTTTGAAAAATTTGTTTTTATCTATAAATTGAACCTTGCCATTTTATCTATAGCGTCAAAGCCCTATAATAAAGAAGTACCTGATAAATTATTATGCTTGTTAAAGATGGCATCTCGTTTTCATTACTTCTCAGAAGTTATTGTTAAATCTATGCTTTCAGCAATACCGCTCAGCCTAATCCCTTTAAGTGAAATCATGTATAAACACTGTAAAAAAGACGGATGTTTCTTAATGTAGGAAAATATATAACCACAAACAAAATTATACAATAACTTCTTCCGAGTTACCCATGATTTCTAAAAGCGTCCTTTATCTGTAGAAACATAAAAAATATATATATTCTCGACATTTAAAGAATTCTTCATAAAAAAAGGGGAGGTTTGCTTGGCTGCTACTGATTTTTAGAAACTTTTACGCAGAGTAGTTTTTTCATATTGCAAATTATTATTCTCAGCCCGGAATGTAGGTTTTTTGGATGCTATCGATTCTAAAGTACACATTTTCGTGTTTAACAAACATATTTTTCAGACGAACATGATAAATGAACAGCATTGGCATTAATATTATTTTGTTACTCTTGCATGTGTAAGTTCAGTTATGCAACTGAAAATGTTTAACTGAGAATGGATAGCATTCTAAGAACCAATTTTCATGTTTGAGAAAACTGATTAATACATTATAAAAACTGCGTTTCTGAAAATCAGTGACAGCAAAAGAAACTTTGTTTTTATAAATTCTTTAAATCTCGAAAATATATTGGTTTCTGAGGTTTCTAGATAAAAAACGTATTTTGGAATCGTGGATAACTCGGAAGAGGTAATTATATATTTTTGTACGTGGTTATATTATATTTTCGTAGTTTGAGAAACTTTTTTTTTTTTGCAGTGTATTTCTTGGACAATAACAGACAGAACAACATTAAAAGTGATATCTTTTTATCTAATCCTCGCATTTATATATGTGGTTTGCGTCATTTTTTTTTTCTAAAAACATGATATTTTTTAAGTTTTTGTGTACAGGGCCACATTAATCCACATTAATTATAAACAGTAATACACTACCGTGCATGCGCGGCAGTGTTTTACTGTTTATTACTGTTAATTTTACGGTATAATACTGGCAGCTGAGATGCCAGTATTATACTGTAAAATCAACGATTTTTTTTTGCACTGTACGAAGTAATGGGAAGTAAATTTCAACTTTTTTTTAATCCTTTTTATTGTTTGAAAACTATGTCATCAAAGTTCTAATCCTTACTCAGTTGAGACTACCAAGCTAGTCAAGAATCAACAAAGTATTAATACCCTGAGATTAAGATCTTACAGCATATCACCGTGCCGTTCAGGACATATTTTTCAGACCCAAAATCTCACGCCAAAAGTGTAAACTTTCATACTACATACAAACCAAACAGAAAAAAGAAAGAGAAAGAAAATAAACTTTAAAAACTACATAAAGACAAAAGAAAACTAAATATAAATTCCTCCTCTCTGAAATCCCATCCCAAAACATTTAACTTTATATACTATACGAAGACCAAAAGGAAAATAGAAATGAAACTTTCCATACTACATACAAACTAACTAAACTTCTTCAACATTTATTACTTTTTGCTATTTGCAAACTATGTCATCAAAGTTCCCGTCCTCCTTCAATTGAGACTACCATGCTGGTTACAAATCAACAAAGCATTAAATAACCTACCTAAGGAATCCAAAGCACATCAATATCTCTTCCAGGACCTAATCCCTGAAATACACTTCAAAAACTGAAATTTATATACTGCATAACTACATACACACAAAAAAATAAAAAATAAATAAAAAAAGATGAAAATGAAGATGAAGTTGTAAATTATATGCGTACACACAAAGAAAAATATAAATTTCAACTCCTCATGTCTGAAAATCCTCCTCAACTCAAACAAATAATTTTTACACACCACATAGACCTAAAAGAAAAGTTACTTTTATTACGTACTAGAAACAAACAAATTAAAAGTAAATTTTAATCTATTTTTCTTTTTATTGTTTAAAAACAATCATCAAAGATATAGTTCTTTTTCTGTTGAGACTACTAACCTGAACAAGAATCAATGAAGTATTAAATACTGCTCAGAGATCTTAAAACATATTACCATTCCGTCCAGGACGTACTTTTCAGTCCCAAACTCTCACGCCAAAAGCGTAAACTAAACGTTTGATACTTCATGTTAACCAAAAAAGAAACAGAAAGAAAGGAAATTTTACATACTACATACAAATAAAGGAAAACTACGTTTGAATTCTTCATCCCTGAAATCTCTCCCCAAAACATTAAACTTTACATAATACATACTACATACAGACCAAAAAAAAAAAAGAAAACAACGGAAAACAACAGAAATTAAACTTCTCATACTCCATACAAACTAACTAAACTTCGACATTTATTACTTTTTGTTATTTGCAAACTATGTCATCAGAGTTCCAGTCCTTCTTCAGTAGAGGCTACCACGCTGGCCACGAATCAACGAAGCATTAAATACCTAGGGAACCCAAAGCACATCACCATCTCGTCCAGGACCTACTCCTCATCCCTGAAATCTCACCCCTCTTCCCGCTTTTCAGGGGAGAAAAAATAGAAGAGCAGGTTTAAAGGATCCGCGTTCAACAAAGGTGGGATTTAGTAAACCGCAGCCCCAGAGGCACTGAGTCAACAGGCCACTGTACAATAGCAACGAATACTAGGGGGAAAAAAAGTCGTTCTCTCCTCCCTACTCATCCACATAAATAAATAATAATAAAAAGATAAAAAAGAGAAGAAATGTGAAAGTTTCTCCGGTTTGCTGCCTCTGCTCAATCCTGTCCTTTCGAGTCAGGAACAGATTCCAGTACGGATGGTTGGATAGGGGAGATTTAGAATGTTTCAGACAGGTTGGGGGATTTCATCCTCTAGGACAGGGAAGACGTCATGTTAGCTGTATTATGCTCCCACAAAGGACAATGTGAGGATTAGGTGGATGTCGGTGTCAGTCATATGCAATAGTTAAGTGGTAAAAGCTAACGTCTCTGTTTATATTTTGAAACGATAGAAAGTACGAAGCTTCAGCATTTCATTCTACATCAACCCATAGTTTTTTTTTTTTTTTTCGGTAAATGAACTTCAGGAACCAAATAATACACATACACACATACATACATACATAAACATATATATATACACAGGGACAGGGTAATCTGTTATTCCGGCAAAAAACTCAGAGAGGTGATAGTACACATCAAGATAAACAAATTTCCAATAAAACCAATGATCGCAATCAACTTGTTATGTCAGAGATACCCACTTCAAAACTGAAACTGATCTTTGATCTGTGATCTAATCTTAACATTAATGAAGATACTACAGCGAGCTTTTCAATAGATTTACCTTACTTTATTCGAAATGTGAATGCATAATAACAAGTATTGGAAGTGGACACTAACCATGTGCAAAATACACTGCACTGGACGTTCCATACTTCGAAATGGGGTTGACAATACGTGGGAGTCACTGGCTGAATTTGTGTGCTCTTCCATCACGTTACGTGATTTAGGATGTCCTTAAAAGTCCTTATTTCTTATTTTCTTATAAAAGGTGAGAAACCTGTTAAGGCAGTCAACTTTTAAAATCCTAAATACGAGACAACACGACTTAGCTGCCATTGATGTTCGGATATATAATTTCAATCAAAATTGGATATAAAATTTCGGTGACTACTATTTTATGAATATACAGTATTATTGCGATTGAAAAACATGAGTCTTGGTTAGTGTTGAAGCTGACTTCCAAATTTCTTTAGCGAAAAAGCTGAAATCAGAAAACAAGCTTCAGCAAAATATTAAAATAATGCCTATATGTTTATGAATATGCATTTAACAACTCTTTGCGATGTCTTGCTACAATAGCTTTTACAAATAAAATACTTAAACAACACTACTATTTCAAGGTTGCTTGCGCATTCGAATTAAGCCTGGTTTCAAAAATTTTGTGTGGTGTATTTTCTGATTTCAGCAATTTTTAAAATTATTTTCCATCTTTTTTTTAAAATAAAGGTATGTATTAGAAATTTATAAAATATCTTTAATAATTTAATAATTTGTTAAAGGGACCAGAAAGATTTGAAGTGACGAAAACTGACTGAAGTTTCATTGTGGATTAGGAAGCTTGTACAGGGTTCGTACGCCTCAGTGGATTTAATTCACGCCTTAGTTGTTTAATTTAGACAGGTAAAATGCCTTATGTATGCTTAAAGGGTTTTTTTTTTTTTTCTTTTTTTTTTTTCTTTTAAGATTCAAGTTATACAGTTTGAATTTGTATTAATGAGTATAATTTCTTCAAATCGCTACATTTGGATTTGATCAATTTTGTTGGTTTCTATTTATATTAACATCTAAAATATACTTACATGTCAGGATTATTCTCTTCTTATTAAAATCAATTTTTACAAATCACGTGTTATGGATTTTTTTTTTAAAAATAATACTTATAATACTTTTTAAAAAATAAAATATTTATTTACAACTACACGGTATTGGCCGAGAACATGGTCAAAATTTAACCAAATACCGAGTATATACCGAGTACTCAGTACACCTCTAGTTTTTACCAATATATTAATAATTGCATGTAAATAAGTTATAACAATTAAAATAGTTCTTGGAAGCATGAATAAAAAAATAATTAAAGCGAAATTAACAGAAAATCTGAATTTATTATATCAACAACAGAATTCTGGCCCCTCCAAGCATCATCTAAAATGACATGTGATCTAAACTATACTTACATGTCAAGATTATTCTCTTCGTATTAAAACCAATTGTTACAAATCACGTGTGTACATATACATATGGAGTCATTGTCATATTTTTTCCCCTTAAGTAGCGTTAAAAGTAGCGTCAGTTTCCGCTACAAATTACTGATTTTTTGTATCGCGCTACTCTCTTACAATACATTGTTTTAAATGTATCGCTAATACACTACAAACTACTTAGTAGCGACTACTGTAGTTTCGCTACTTATAGCGCGCTACTTCCGACCCCTGGAGACAAGTGAATAAAAAGGTTCTATCTTTAATAGCATTACCATATTAAACTTATCCAAATTCAGATGTGCCTTTAGTTTTTAATATTACAGTTCTCTATAACTCCGTTATTGTTATAATTCTGCTATAACGAGAATCAAGAGGTCATGGCTTTTGCTCGATATAACAGAGTTCTCTTTTTCTAAATTCCAGCTTACATGTAAAGAAACACAAGAAAGAAAGTACAAATTCAGATGAATTATTAGAAACGACAAACTGATGCTCTGATAAATGAAATTCCGCATTTATGTATTAGAAGGATTAACTTAAATTATTAGATTAATAAGATCAGTATTCACTTTAATAATGCTGCAGTTCTTAATTAAAAAATTGGGGGGGGGGAGGCTATGAAGGGATGATAACCGAAGTAAAAATGCTTATGATTTATTTATTAATTTAAATAATTTTTTTTAAGTATTCTCTTCCAGAATTTTTTTTAAGTTCACATTATGTATTTATTTTCTAATTACTTTAATGAACACAAAAAGACAATACTACTATATTTGAGAGGGGAAAAAACCTAATTCATTTAAAATATATATTCATATAAAGGATGGGCTCTTCTAGATGATTATCTTTTTTGTATTAAAAGTAATACGGAATAAGCGTGAATTTGAATTTAATTTGCTTGGGAAAAATGAGAAACATTTTAATTTTTTTGTTTGGTTTAATGGTGACGCTATGGTCATATTTTGCACACAAGGGCTAAACAGAACGAGACATCAATTTAAAGTGGAATCTCACAGATTACAAACAGTCATGCCTAAGTTGGTATTCGAATCCGGCATCCTTTGTCCAGTAACCAGATCTTTAAGGGGTCTCAGGAGTCTTACTTTTCCTCCGAAGATGCAAGTTTGCATCATGTCACATTTTATTTTTTTTCTGATTTCATATAACACACAATAAAATGCAATTTTTACCACTAATAGGTCAATGTCTGCTTGATTTAACATAATTATTTCAATGTTGTACAATTCATATTTAATTATTTTAAAAAGTTTAAAATTTAAAAAAAAGTAAAAAAAAAATTGCCTGGTATCCACTGCGCGCAAGGTTGTAGAAAAAATATTGCTTTTAAAATTACAAACAAAACTGATAATGATGTAAAATTTATGTATCTTGAACTTATACTTCAATTTGAAGCAATTAAAAATTTAATTTGTTTTTAAATTCCAATTTAAATTGTAAAATGTTTAAAAAATACATTGTTTTGTTGAAAAAATGCCAATTTAAAGAAAAATAAATTTTTAATTGCTTGAAATTGAAGTATAAGTTCAAGATACATCAATTTTACATCATTATCAGTTTTGTTTGTTATTTTTGAAACAATATTTTTTCTACAATCTTGCGCGCAGTGGATACCAGGCAAAAAAGTTTTTTTTTTTACTTTTGTTTTAAATTTTAAACTTTTTTAAATATTTAAATATGAATTGTACAACATTGAAATAATTATGTTAAATCAAGCAGACATTGACCTATTAGTGGTAAAAATTGCATTTTATTGTCTGTTATATGAAATCAGAAATAAAATAAAATGTGACATGATGCAAACTTGCATCTTCGGAGGAAAAGTAAGACTCCTGAGACCCCTTAACTGCTAGATATAACATATAAGTAGGTGAGCGGAAATATTTTGTGAGTTCGCAAAATATTTGCTCGTTATACATCCGAGAACTCCTAGTTAGAACCAATTTTTCTACAATGCATTTTTTTTTTTGTTAGTCTAATCTTCTCCTTTATTTTACTCGTTAAAACTGAATTCTTCTCATAAACGAGTTTGACTTTACTTATTCTTAATGGTACTTTAAATGTAATATAAATTGCTTAAACGCAGAAATATATCTTTCTACACGAGCTGCTTTTGTTGAATCGAATGCGAATATATCAAGCTCTGCCCAATATAAAATTATTATATAATCTAACCTATAAATACATTCACAAACTTCACAATAAAGTCGAAACACTTTCGTAAGAAACGTGATAAAGAATGTACTTTCAGATTTTTAAAACATGTCCTGATGATTTTGCATGTTCTGAAGACATTTACATTCTAATTAAAAATACTCAATTATTTTTTATTCTTCCTGATAGTATTTTAATTTGTTATCTGTTGTTACTTTTTTTTTAATCTGTAGAAGAAGAAAGTATTGGATTAGTAAAAAAAAATATCGATCGCCGGTTTTCGACGGTTTTCTACGTTTTAGAAAGTCCTGAACATGATTTGGCTGCTTTTAGAAAATGTCTGTCCGTGATTCTGTGTGTCTGTCTATATGCGGCACACATTTTGTGGGAGCTCTAACTCACGAATTACTGCGCAGAATAGGATTCAATTTCATATGAAGTACTATACTTATGTGAATTGATGCTGATTCATTTTGGAGCAAAATATCCCAAGAGTGTGTGTCGAAATCGATGATTTGTTCTATTTATGTGAGGCTTATATCTCCAGTTTATGTGCGAAGAATTCAACGAAACATTAAAATCCTCAGGGTAAGAATAGATTGTCAATCAATTTTGGTTGAGGTCATTTAAGAGAGGATGTCGAAATTCGAAGTTTTTTTTTTTTAATGTACGGTGCTCATATCACATGTTTAAATGCACAGAATTCAACAAAACTTCACACTTAGCATCTTAAATATTTGAATACATTGTGTAAAAAACCTATTTGCTAAATCGATGTAATTTATTGTACTGTTTAAATCATTTCATAATTTGATTTATATAGACGAAAGTTTTGTGATGGACACAACGTACTATTTTTATTTTATTCGTGAAAGTTTTCGACTTTTGACGGATTTATACGTTTTAGAAGATCCTGAACACGATTTGACTGTTTTTAGAAAATGTTTGTTTGTGAGTCTGTGAGTCTGCATGTGACAAAGCCCAATAGGTGGTGCTGGTATGCTACCTTTTTCATGATTCTCACGATAGCTATATCTCAAGAACTATGCACAGAATTTCATCAAGCTTCAGATTCTGTTATACCTTGACATAAATAGACGGTGTGGACGTTTTGGTGTAAATATCCCAACAGATGGCGCTGATACTCTACTTTTTTCATGATTTTCCCGACAGCTATATCTCAAGAACTGATGCACAGAATTTCACCAAACTGCAGATTCTGTTAGACGTTGCCATAACTAGATGTTGATTACGTTTTGGTGTAAATAGCCCAAAAGGAGGCACTGCTATGCTACTTTTTTCATGATTTTCACGATAGCTATATCTAAAGAACTAATGCGCAAATTTTCATCAAACTTCAGATTCAATTAGACGTTGACATAAGTTGTTGTTGATTAGGTTTTGGTGTAAATCTCCCAACAGGTGGAGCTGCTATGCTGCCTTTTTCAGGATTTACACTATATTAGAGATAGTCATATCTCAAGAACTAATTACGGAATTTAATAAAACTTTAGATTCAGTTATACCTTGATGTAAATTGGCGCTGATTCGTTTTTGGTGTATGTGAAACCTGCATGAGATAGAAGAAAGTTTTGGGATTGGCACATCCGACTAGTTTCTATTGTGAATAGGTATATGAAGTGCTACATGGAGAGCTTTGGTTGAACCGTAACTGTAAGTGCTGAAACAAAATGTCACCATCTTATGGTTGCAGCTACTGCAACACCAAAAGATGGTTCAACCAATAACAATATTTTTAACAGTGCAACTCTAGATATCTTAGAATGTTTTTGCAAATTCTTTTTGTAATATAGTCTTACATATCTTAAACTATTTACTTACAAGATGAAAAGTTGTATTTTTTCGCACCAAAAGTGATACACCACTCTCATAAAATTATGCATATTAAAAATTTAGAGAAAACTAAACTATACATTCGATTTTAATCGGATTCTCTAGTTGGCTTTGGGAACACTACAGTCATCTTTTGAGCACAAGGTCTAAATAAACCGATACCTTCAACTTAAAGTGGATTCATAAGCATTACGAATACCATATACCAAAGCAGGAATCCAACCTGGTACCTCTTGGCTAGTGACCTGTGCCTTAGCTGGAAGTCACTGACCTGTATTTAAGGCACAGGCCAGTGCCTTAAAAACTTGCCCTATGCCTTAACAACCTGGCAGCCTTAAGCTTCGTCCTTAAGATTGATCTGAAATAGAGACTAGCAACTTTCTGACACATTTTGAAGTTCATTTTTGTTCGGAGATCGCACAAACGGTTTCTCGTTTAATATTCCTTTCAAAATACTTTATCCTTTCTTTAATAAATCCAAATAAATTTCATTTTCAAAAAAAGAAAAAAAAAGGTCATGTTTTTTACACTGTAAAAAATATTTGGAACGTTTAGTATTCTAACAGGAATGTTTCTGATACCATCGGATATCTGAGAGCTATTTTCATTTTCTGAAAACATCAGAAACCTTTCCGAATGTTTAGGTTTAGGTTATTGAAACCGACCTTCTTCTATATCAAACCAGTTTGTGCGCATTCCAAGTAGTATTTCTCTTATCAACTATTTCAAGCAGCTTAACCGTTAACGGCAAAGCTAAAGCAGCACGTTGTTGGCTGTGGAATATTATGTTAGTTATTCGAACGGTCCAAAAAGAGAATTTAAAAAAAGGAATATTTGAAAAAGGTAAGAATTCCTGCTGTTTTAAATACTCTAATAATATTTTTTATAATGATTCTGTTTTATATTCATTATTATCTCATACATGGCGTGATATTTTTCACTTTATATCAATATTTTTAACAAATATGTCTTAACCCTAACATTTAGGACTATTTACATGAGCATTTAGATACTTTGAGTTGAAAGGATAATTATTAAAATATACTCTAAAATATAAAAATACAAATCCTTTGTCGCTTATTTTAAGTTTTTTTTAATGTTGCTTCAATAAATATGATTTTTAAATAGCATTTAGTAGCAATTTTATCTCTTAAAGAATAATATCTGCCGGCGGTACTGTGTATTTGTTTATATATTTTTTTTTAACGATGTTTCAGAACTCTAACTTGTATAATACTATATATTGAAAATTGACTTGTCTGACTTTAAAAATATCGTTTTAAAGTAAACAAACTATATTTATTTATTTTATTCTAATTCTGAAAAAAAATTTCCTAGGTGTTTTTATTAATCTCAGGGTTATGTCCAGGTTTTTCTCACTGGATCCTGTTATTGTGAAACTGAAGTTTTTTTAATATTTTTAAAAATTCTGGTCATAATTTTGTGAATTTGAAATTATCGTTATATCAGGTTCCTTTGTATCTATCATTTACACATAAAAAAACTATGCACTTTGGTAAGTTCAATTGTTTTGTGATAGGTCAGATTTTATTTTTAAATCATTAAATTTGTGAAAAGTTCAGTTTTTGAGGTGGTAAAGTCTTGTTTTTAAGACAAAGAATTTTGTGAAGGATACTGCTTTGGGACGAAAAATTTTGTGAAGGGTCCAGTTTTAAGATGAGAATTTTTGTGAAATGTTTTAATATGAAAAATTACCTTTTAAGGACCGAAAAAATTAACAGATTAACAGATCTCTGAAGCTGCATTGCTTTTGGAAAGCTCATACATAAGTTTTAATCGTTTTATGTTGCTGGGAGTTAGATTATTTGAAATGTAGCTAAAATATATTAGTATAGCTTTAGTTTGTCTATTTCATGTTAATGAAAAGTTTTGAAAGTTTTCTTTCTAAGTATATATGCTATTTTTTTTTTTTTAATAAATACTTGATTTGTGAAGCTGTATGAATCCCATATTTTTTTCATGATATGTTGTTAAAAAACAAGGTAAATATCTCCATTCCCCAATATTCACTGCGTGAATATGCTTAAATATTAGGGTTAAAACATATTTGATAAAATTTTGATATAAACTGAAAAATATCACGCAATATACCGAATAATTTCGCCTAGAAAAAAGAATCATTATAAAAAAAAAGTTTGATTAGAATATTTAAAAGAACAGAAATTCTTATCTTTTCAAGTATTCTTTTAAAATTCAGATAATATATAATAAAAATAGATAAAAATATATTCAGAAGCACTTCAGATATATTCAGAAAGGTTTTAGATACATTCAGAAAAGTTTCCGATATATTATGAAATATTTCCGATATATTCAGAAACATTTCCGATATATTCAGAAACTTTTCCGATCCGTAATGAAAGATTTCCGATATATTCAGAAAGGTTTCAGATATATTCAGGAAGGTTTCATTACGAATCGGAAAGGTTCCGTGTTTTAGCCGAAACATTTTTCTGATCGAATCAGAAACCTTTCTGTTAGTATAGCACAGGTCTCCGTTACTTTCAGAAACGTTTCTGAAAATTTTTTACAGTGTATAAAGTAAAAATTTACCGGTCTATTTTTCATGTTTTTTCGAAAATCTGAAATAGCCCGATAGTGAGCGAATCCCGCTATTATAGTCTGTCATAATAATATTTGTCACGTGAACTAAATGAGATATTAAAAAAAAAATCAGTTTCAAAATTAAACATGTTGTATAGAGACATTCAAAATGCTAAAATATATGCCAGTACTTCCATAATTGGGTTTTTGTCATGATTCAATACTTCCTCTAACTCATATATTTACTATTTTCTATTACTCATATTGATACTCGCTTTGTATTATTCTCAAACATTTGAAAAATCCGTTAAACTTCCAATATGACGTCAGATTAATTTTCTTTTTAATTCTCTAATGACGTCATGTTAAGCTGCTTTCTGTATTTACACATACTCATACTCCATGTATTATTGAGAAATGTTTGAAAATTTCCGGTTTATTACCATTATGACGTCATATTAATCTTTTTTTCAATTGGTGAAACTTTTTACTTCATTTTCATTTTTTACGTGGAAATCTTTCAATAGAAAATTAATTATCGTAGAAAGAATTTATTGTGGATTTTTAATTGTTGGCAACTGCTATAACGACAAATTTTTAAATTTAATAGGAAAAGACTGTTAGATGTTGGGTTTTTTTAATCTCTCTGTATTAAAATAATATTATTTTTTCAAATTTTATGATTTTGAGCTTCATAGTAAAGTATTCAGCTATAAGTACACAAATGTTCATGCCTGTGAGTTATATTTTTTGTAAACCATTTATGTGACAGACAGACAACGAAGCGGAACTAATAGTGTTTCGTGAGATGAACGAAACCCTAAAAAACTATGTGACCGAACTGTTTTTTCCGTTTTCGGTAAAGAAAGAAGATATTTCTGGAAATGCTGTTAAAGTTGGTGTTTTAACCGAATTTACGGGGCGAACGGAGAGGAAAGGAAACAACTGTGTCTTGAGAAAGTAATCACTTATTGCAAGATGTAATTCATTTATCGGAAAATGAAAATAACTGTTCGATTACAAATCATTTCAATAATCATTCGTGCAAATACCATGCTTTTATGTTTAAAAATGAGTAACAAAGTTTCGCGTTAATGTGCAGAGAAAAAGGCGTTAATTCCATATAGAGTAGGTTATGGAATAGGTTATGGTAGGATATGGTAGGTTATGGCATATTTTTAAAATATGCCATAATTTAGATAGAACAGTTAAGAAATACGCCTTTGTTAGTAAAAAATAGTTAGAAAATATGCCATAGTTTGGGCTTTTCATTATAGAAATCTTATCATCCAAATAAATAACACTCATTCTCCGATTCTTTAAAGGCTATTCTGCTCAGGATAAGTAATTCAGCAGTTTTAGGCAATAACAGGACGTACAACAGGCTACAAAAAATATAAACTCTTGCTTCCTTATTTTTTTTTATGTTCTTATTCCTTCAATGAACTTGCTTTAAGATTTTGAAATCTCCGATGGTGAAATATTGCTTCAACTCTTATTTTTCTTGAAATGCCCAAACACTGCTGGGCCCTTTACCAGTCAAACGGAAAAGGTTGGATCAAAATAAATAAAAGACCAAGGTAATCCCTCTCTGGTCTGTGGGAACAGCACAGTACGAAAAGAGCAGCCCTAATCTTACCAAAAGAGGGCCTATATCTGCAGTAGCAGGGATTACAATCTTCTGCCCGACTAACTCCCTTGTCGAAGCGGCAGAGCCGACTAGAGTGCAAAAAGGTTGGTATTTTCTACGTACAGTTGGGTTGATACGAAATTCTTTACTTCAGTAGTTTAACGTGTAATACTTAGTTTTAATTTATAATATATGGTCATACAAGCAACATGGGCATTTAAAAGAAAATTTTGGCTTGTTAAAGACGTCATAGTGCATATAGCTTCCAACTTTTTGTTGCCATTATTTCTGAATAGCCTTTTTCGCCTTATTTAATTACAAAATTTCTATGATGAAATAAAACAAATATTTACTCTTCATAAATAATGGTAACAAAAAAAGCGTAGAAGTGGGAAACTATGTATCCTTTCTTGCATTTTTCGAAAACCATAGCTCTATCTTCCGAATTTCGTGCTCCGAATATAAGAAATGTTTTCTTTATTTAAGTACAGAAGTTTGCGGTTAAATAAGCCGAATATTATTATTCGGAGATAGTGGAACTCAAAAATCAGAAGTGTTGCAGCTAGGGACAACTCAGTATCGTAATTAGTATGCGCTATCATTTTTAACCCTACAATAGCGTACGCACTTTTATTTTTCGTACCGTAAAATTGGTCCACTTAGACAAGTGTTTTAAGTCATCCTTGAGTCTACTATGGTTTTATAGTACTGACGGGTTTCATCAATATTTTAACAGTTATTAGACCTTAGCTAGCAATTGAGGCGCTCAATTACGCCCAGTCTGCTCGTCTTCTTCTATAGTTGGGGGATATGTTGTTTTGTAAAAAAACACGAAATTTTGTGGCCTGATAACTTCCACCTCCACAACTCTGCAGTTACACAAAAGATATAAAGAAAATTAGATATCACATTCCGTCCTTAAGAAAACAATAACAATCTTAGCTAAATAGAAATTACTTAACATTGTCAAATTTATAAGTAATGAATAGTGTGCTGATAATTTAAAAATGGGGTTACTTGAACCCACTTGGACTTTCTATTTTTTTTTACTAACAGAAGCATATTTCTTAACTATTCTATATTAATAGTGGCATATTTTTGAACCTATTCTATACAGAATCAAGACTTCAGTAGTTAAGGCACATATCACTAAAAAATGAAGGAGGGGGGGGCAGGTTGGATTTCTGCTTTCGTATAAGGTATTCGTAATGTTTAGGAACTCACTTTAAGTTAAAAACTCACTTAAATTGAACCGGGATTGAGTTCAAAAAACAACTAACCAGATTATTTTTTATTAAATTTGTTGAAATTTCTCTATAAAAGGAATTGTTAACCATTACTTTTCTGTTAGTTTTATTTTTCATTAAATGTTTTAATCACTATTCACGTGGAATTTATTTGCAAGATCTAAAACCAAAAAATCCCCCAAAATTTCGAATGCTCTCCTGGAAGCAAATTTTAGGGCTCAAAAGTTAGAATAATGTTTGAATTAGGTCAAGAGAAATGTCTCTGAAAGACATATTAGCCTTTTTAAAAATAAGTAGGTCTACGGATATTTTAAAATATAAGTGGTGTAATACATAAAAATCCAACCCCACTGATGGAAATCGGGTTTTCTTTTGAAATCTCCGATGGTGAAATATTGCTTCAACTCTTATTTTTCTTGAAATGCCCAAACACTGCTGGGCCCTTTACCAGTCAAACGGAAAAGGTTGGATCAAACGATGTAAAGAACTTTTTCATTAATTTTTCTTACTAGAGCTAGTTACCATGGCATAAAAGGCTATCAAAAATGTGTGCGTCAAAAAATCACAGAATTTATGATAAATACATTTTTAAATACATTTTTAAATTCAATTTCAAGTTTAAATAAACATTTTTATGATTAAAGTGACTCTATGTAATATCATTGCCAGATCCTACGTCCTGCTTCAGCCCTTTGTATATTTAAACGGCTTATATTTGAAAAAAAAAAGCTTTGTTCTAAATAACCCAAACCCGTTACTTGAACCCAAATTTCTATAATTTATTACATAGATATATAAAAAAAATTATAAATACCACAAAACTAGTAAAAATTCGGTTATTAGCACAATCAATATTTTCTAGGCTATAGTTTCGTAAGACATGTACAAAAAACGTCACTTTTTGTGTCCAAGTAACCCGATTTTACGGCACATAAATCGCGGATAATTTTATTTAGTATTTCTACTTGAAGTAAGGTTTGAACAAGAAGAAGGATTACTAAAGTTTTACTTTTATAATTACCACATATATTATATCTAATACTTATGCCTTTCTTTTACAGTTAATTCAACCATTTGTTATTTGCAATACAACATTGTCCTTCTGTTTGCTCTTTGTTTTAGAACGTTATCCGAAAAGAATGAAGCGTTTGGAAAACGTTTTGTCCAATTCCGGTAGAATGTTACTGGTAAAGATAAAACAACGACCATTAACCATTTTGAAAATGAAAGAAAAATAAAAGTAGTGATTTACCGAATATTTAAGAGTTGTGAAAAAAATTAACACCAGAATTCATAAATTCTGAAGGTCGTACACCTCTAAATCTACATCAGAAATCACTCGCAAAGTATAGAAAATATCTTCCAAGAAAAAAATTCTTCTATTACCCGTGCAGCTGCTAAAAAATTTAAATTAATGTATATTAATAAGATTTTATAGATTTAATGTATATTCTAATAGACTAGAAATTAAACGTTTTGCTTAAAAAAAAAAAAAAAAAAGAAAAAAGAAAAGAAAAGAAAAATTATCTAAAAATACTCAAAGAATCATTGAAAAATCTCTTTTACAGATAATTCAAATATTATTGTTTTGTAATACAACATTGTTTTTGTTCATTTTGTATATGGTTAACGGTTGCTGTTTTATCTCTTCCACTAATGTTTTTCCAGTATGTTTTGCAAATGTCCAACATGTTTTGCAAATGCTTCATTTTTTTTTCGACTTATGTTTTAAAACAAAGAGCAAACATAAAAGTAATATTGTATTACAAATTACAAATTATTGAGTTAGATGCAGAAAAGAGTAATAAATATAATTTGAAATAATAAAATTAAAACTTTAGTAACCCTACTTATTGTCCTAACCTTTTGAATTGCATAAATGCTCCCTAAAACGTTAAAACGGTTTCTAAAAAATAAAAAAAATGAAAAGTGTGGAAAACATTCTAAAAACTTTCTACATGACGATTTATTTGGAAATGTTAGGTATAGAAACTGGAAATTTGACAGAACAGTTTCTAAAAATTTAGAAGTTTAAAAGGGTGCAGGAACAAAAGACGTTACCAAAATTACGATTTCTGTTATATGGTTGGGTCCAGAAACTTGAAATTTGGCATTGTGGTTACTTTTGAGATGTAAATACTCACTATGTACTGTTTCTAAAAAAAAAAAAAAAAAAATCGAAATTTAAAAGGATGAAATGAGCGGAAAATGTTTTAAAAAGACACGATTTATTTGGAATTCTTAGGGCTAGAAACTTGAAAGTTGACGTGGATGTTACTTTTAAGATGCAATTGCTCTCACAGAACAATTTCTATATATAAAAAATAAATAAATAAATAAAGAGTGGTAAAAATTTAAAAAAAAAGTTTCATTGTGTGAAAAAATGCAATTTCTTAGTAATAATCTACTAGCGTTGGAAATTATTTCATAATCTGTCCCTGATGCATGATTTTTCGTTTCTATTTAACTACGTTTTGTTTGGTTAGTAATTGTTTTGTGATTTACTTTAAAATTAACAAGGATGTCGCGAGGATACCTTATAACAGTCTTAGAGACCCCGGTCCTTTCTATGAGTTGTGAAATAGGAATGCCAGATGTGTCAAATAAATGGTTTCCATAATTTTCGCTGCTTGAAGTCAGTTACGAATAGATCTGACTGTTTTTGAATTTACGAAAAAACTTTTTATCTATAATCAAAGCATTTCGATTTATCGTGTATTATAACATCAACTACAAATTAAAATTAAAAAAGGTCATGAACTCTAGTAATGTTGTGCTTCTTAAAAATTCAAATAGGCTATATAAAAATAACAATATTCAAACAAATTCATCTAACAACTGTATAATTTTGTTTAAGTGCGAATATCCCACTATCGTACCCGTGATAGCGCATAGAGGTTTCGTAACATCAAGCAGTTTGATCACTTTTAATTGTTCGACATTTTTTTTTATAGCATAATTACCATTTCACTTACCCATCATACGTAGTATAGGGTAAGTCTTGTAATCGTTTTGAAAATCGAAAAAAAAAATTGACGGATTTACACGTTTCAGACACAAGAGATTCCGAATCACATATTTTTAGAAAAAAAAAAATACCGTCCGTCTGTCTGTGTGTGTGTCTGTAAACGCTCTATCTCCCGAACGAATTGAGATAGAGACTTGCAATTTGGTATGTACTTAGTATATAATAATGGGAAGAATTTTATTTAATTTCAGTAACCTCGATTATCCGGAACTATTTTTTTTCGGACTCTCGAAATATTCGTTCTGATAAAAGGTACATAAAATTTTTCGAAATTGTTTATTTTAAGGAGTGAATATAAAAGATAATAAAAAAACATAAATTTTCCATAAAGAATGAAGTTACGTACTAGTTTGTTACGTACTGATTTTATAGTGAAATGTATTTTAAGTTACGAACTTATCTTAACGAAGTTTAAAAGAATCTATTTAAAATCAATCGTCATTCAAAAAACAGCTTCTAACGTCCTAGTATTGAAATTAATATTAATAAAATTTAATGTAGTAATTTAAAAAGCAGAATCTAAGAATTTTACAAGGTAACAGAGCAAAATATTTTATTGCCATCTAAATAATATTCTAAAATGTGACAATCATTCACTGTAAAAAAAGGCAAATTTTTCTTAATCTAAGAAAATATAGTATATCTAAACGAAAATAAACTATAACCTCTTCTGAGTTATCCACGTTTTTGAAAAATGTGTTGTATCTTTAGAAACCTCAGAAACCAATATATTTTTGAAATTTAAAGAAACATTTATAAAAACAAAGCTTCTTTTGCTGCCACTGAATTTCGGAAACTGTTTCCCAGTAGTTTTTATAGTATATTAATCATTTTTTTTTATCGCGGAATATCGGTTTTTCGGATGCTAGTAATTTGTAAGTAAACATGTTCATGTTCAACAAACATGTTTTACAGACAAACTTGATACATTAACACCATTAAAACTAATATTAAAATTATTCTTCTTTTGTTACTCTTGCATGATTAAATTCAATTGTGCAGTTCAAAATGTTTAATGGAGAATTGATAGTATCCAAGAAATCCATATTCTGCGGTGTGAAAAAACTGATTAATACACTATAAAAACTACTCGGAAACGTTTGCGAAAATTCGTGGAAGTAAAAAAATCCTTGTTTTTATAAATGCTTCTTTAATTCTCAAAATTAGGTTTTGTTTATGAGATCTCTAAATAAAGTGAAACCTCCTACAACGGTCACTCCGAACAAAGGTAACCTCCGAATACCGGTCATGTTTTAGTGGTACCGAATCTCTTTCATAGAAATAACATTACACGAAACCTCCAAACAACGAATTCCGAACAACGGCCACCCCATAAGATTTTTTTTAACGTTATGTTTCAACCACAAGTGAGATTGCAAAGAATGTAGAGGAGGATTTGCTTATTTAGTTAATAGTAATAGATTATGCTGAGTTAAATCATATTTTAAATAGAGCCTGAATAATCATGAAAGGCAACGAGTACGTGGATGTAGATAATGGTTTGGCAGTTTTTTCTGTTTTTATACTATAGAAGAATTGATAGAAAGCAAGGTCAATGAGAATAAAATTGATGACAAAAATGAAGCGGAAGATAACATGGAATTATCACAAAATTGCAACATAAAATCATATTTTGATGTTCTTTCTAGCTTCAGAGAAATTAAAATTTTGCACTCAATCTAGAAGATTACGAATTGTACAACAAATCTGTAGAAACGATTATGCATTTAGAGAAAGAGATATGCTTTATAAAAACAAAACAATAACGAATAAGTGATTTCTTTAGAGTAAAATAATAGTATGTATTTTTTTAACTGTAGAAATAAAATAATTTTGGTGAGTTAGTTTGATTTTAATGTAATGTAATTTTGAGCTTTTAAAATGTGAAACCGGTGAATAACGGCAACCTCCGAAGTACGGTCACTTTATCATGCTCCCAGTGATGGCCGCTATTCAGAGGTTTTACTGTATAAAGAAGGTTTTTCAGAATCAGGAGTAACAGACATGAGTTAGAATGGAAAAGGTTATTGTACATTTTTGCACGTGGTTATATTATATTTCTGTAAATTAAGAAACATTTTGTCTTTTTTACAGTATAGGAAGCATTTATTTTTCCTCTAACGAATTAAAATATAAAAAGCGTACTTTGTTAAAACATCTTTTATTCTATCTTTATTTTATTCTATTTTTATTATATTCTATCTTTATTTTATTCTATCTTTTATTCTATCTCTGCATATCTTTATTCTATTCTGTGGTGAGATTACTAACAATAGCATGTATAAATCTCGACCGGAAAAAGGGTGTTCAAAGCCTTTTAACACCTGATTTCGGAAATGCTTCAAAACTTTTTGCAGGTGCGTAGTAGGATTTAAGATACTTTTAACGACGTATAAACAGGAGAAAGACTAACCTGACGATAATCTGACATACATGACCAACGTTATTCGGATTTGCTGACCCATATTTTTTTCTACTGTTAAGTATGTCTCTAACTATATGTTATACATGTACGTATGCGATGCTGTAGGTATTTTCTCACGCTTACTAATGATTTCATTTGGATTTATAGACCCATGTCTTTTTTCTGCTATTGGAAATGTATCTAGAAGTCATATTCAATGTTTCAGGTACTTTCTCATATCAAGAATAACGCAATGCTTTTGAACCGGTGTGTTGCTAGACACAAGTGTGGCGTGTAGGGGCCTCAGTTTTTTTCACACTAATCGTGTAAAAAATTAAACTGTTTATAAATATTTAATATAATCTATGCTAACATTTTATTTACTTTCATCTCATTTATCAACGAAAAGATGATTATCCTAATCGTTTTAACTTTAGATTATTCGAGTCATAAATAAATTTATTTAAAAAACTCAAAAAAAAAACGAAAAATTATGTGTCAAGATAGATTATGAAACACTTTCCAACACATCCAGAAAACTGTAACGAAATTTAACCGTTAAATAAGGTGAAAGAAGATATGCTGTACACAGTTTAGGAAATATATAACACATTTAAAAATCCAGTTTTAGCATTTACCTTCCATAGTCAAAAAAGTAGTCAAATTATTTTGTGTAGCCCTATATATCACCTATAGACTTGGATATATACTACATAGCATGATAAAAATGAGTTCAGTTAGAAAATTCACTTTTAGCAATTTTTGCCAATCGATGGAGATTCACTCGAAATCTTTTGTACAGCCCTGTCTAAG
This sequence comes from Maratus michaelseni, assembly GCA_963931845.1. NCBI lineage: Eukaryota > Metazoa > Arthropoda > Arachnida > Araneae > Salticidae > Maratus > Maratus michaelseni. Next base: position 235,071,313 of record OZ007593.1, read on the forward strand.
ACTAATCTATCTAAAGATTTTTGTATAACAACATATTAAGCTAAAATTTCAGGAAACTCAAAACTCACTTCCAGCAATTACCAAATATAAACGTCAATGTATCAATGTTCAATGCGAATCCCTGTACATGAATTTATTTATATTCCACAAACTTATATCAGTCTACTAAATATAGTTCAGTAGGAAAATGCGTAACACAATTAAAAATACCCTTAAGCAATTCACTCCCGTAATCAGTAATACTTACGAATTCCTTTGTGTAGCCTTGTATATGATCAACAGAACTTATACACGCCAAGTACTATGCAAAATTTAGTTAAAGCTAAAAACCCAAACAAAAGTTAAAAGCGGACTTATCACACATAGACTGTAATTATCGCACAAAGACTGTAACCGAAATATTTTGTGTGTCCCTGTAAATGAACGATAAACGCAATGCACATCATACTATTCGGTAAGCAATTTATAGTGCATCTCAGTAATATATATAAATTCCATTATGTTTTAAATAGTGAAACATCGTTAAATTACACTGCAAATGATTTTTCCCCGTAGAACATTGTGTAACAGAGTTCTTTTGTGTGACCCTGTAAATGAATAATAAATACTTCGCACACCATATTTTAGGAAAAAACATGTTTTAGTCTGCTACATAATTGTATATCAATTTTATGATGTTTCGGATGACGTAGCATCATCAAAATGCACTTGAATTTTTTTTTCTTATTGACCGTAATGCAACTGAAGACTTTTGACTATCCATGTATATAAACTAGCACTTCATTTTCAATATGGATCATGCTATATAAGTGTCAATGACAAAATTTCAGGGCGATCCGAGTATATTTATGAGAGTTACAGTACGGGTGGATGGCCAAACTGCAGACGGACAGTCAAACTGAAGTCGTAATCACTTTTTAACTGTGTTGGAAAGTATTAAAGAGGCTTTATTTTATATGTGCATTGGATTTTGCAATGTTCTGTGCCGTGTTATTTTTTTTAAGTTTTTAGTATTTATGATAGTTTTGAAATTATCTGTAAACTATCAGGTCGAATATTAATAATATTTACTTATGTAAACTGTAATAATAATAATAATAATAATAAAAATAGTGCTTATATTATTTCTTTAAATGTGAGTTTTTGTTTTTATAAAATTAAAGTTTGTTTTATTATATTATTATTTATGTTTATTTTATTTATATTTTATGATTCAATCATAATTTGTTTTGCTCATTTATAAGAACTAGATGATTCATTAAAGACCAAATTGAAAAGTTAAAACTAATGAGAACCTATTTCCGTGAAATAAGAATGAAGAATTGCTTTGCCTATATTTGAAACAAAATTAAAAGTAATTTAGAAAAACAACATCAACAGATTCAAATATTAGTTTAAAATAAACTTTGGGTAACTTGTGTTACGTGAATAAATTACTCTATTAATATATATATATATATATATTATAACATTACTACTATAATAAGCTTTTGACATGTTCCCAATCATGTATTTTCATAATTTCAAAAAAAAAAAAAAAAAGTGGCATATCTCAAGATTCTTATTAAAATAAAAGTGTGCTACTGATACAAAAGGGATGATAAAAACAGGAATAACACATATCATTAAACAAAGAATTAAAGAGTTACAAGAGTTTTCTTTGTTATAGCTGAAATTTAGTATGCAAATGGGGATAAGTATTCGACACTTAGCAGTTTTGGACAGTTACTGATGCATACATTTATATTATAAAGCAAAAACATTTCCGTGAGTAACGCTAACGTCATATTGACGGTGGAAGCACCTCATCAATAAATTTTGTTTTTACGGCACTTTTTTTAACTTCTAAACATTGAACAATTTTAACTTTAATACCGTCGAATATAAAAGAAAAATGTTCTTTTAAATGCAAATTGATTGAAAACTGTATCTCTATTTACTATTTTTTTTATGGGTTTTAAATTAATTCGTTCGAACATAAAACAATATAAATAGTTTAGCATTTGTTTGCGGCTAATTTTCCATAACGAAATTAAAACTTCATCAATAGACATATAAATAAATAAAATAATATAAATAAAATACAAATTTAACAGACGTTTAATAGAACTATGCGCGTAAACCAATGAAATTAACAGAATCGAAAAGGCTGCTGCAAGTAGCGAAATCTTTGTCGATTTCTTCGGTTTATTAACTTCGAACATGCGGCTAATACGAAAACATCGTTTTTATTAAATTTAAAAAAAGTATTTGAACATATTAATGTGTTCAAATATAATATGAAAACAGTATAAAAATGAAAATAGTATAAAATATGAAAATAGTATATTTCATATTTTTCATACTAAAATGCATTTTGGTGTTGTTAGTGTTTTCAATTTAAAAATTGGTTTTCACCTATAATCTATAATCCGAGAAACCTGGGTTGAATCCCGTAATGTTAATAAATATACTGCCATTTTTCTTTAAGAGTTTTCTTAAATCTAATGAGAAAATCTCATTTCATATCTGCAATATGCCAATGGAGAAAAAAGAAAATTAATTCAAATCAAAGGATATTGTAACTTAACTTATTTTTTGATCTGTGTGATTGATTCTCTTTTGATTTTATTTTAAATATTTAGTGTTATGTAGGTTTTGTTATTTCTACGGAAATATTTTCTCAATATTCGAAAGTATAATTTGAACTTGCTGAAATAGATAGCATTTATTACTGTATTACGCTAACAGGTTAAGTAGCATGGAATTGCCAAAACCATCAAGTTAAACCTTTTTTGAGGAATTGGCCAATAAAATTTTCCATGTAAATATACAGATAGACAGAAGTTTAATGAATTGTTTTAGATGTTTTCTATATTACTGGAATGAGTTCTTTATGCATATATTTGTATGATTAAAAAAAAAAAAATCTCATATTTCTCATTTAAATATATAAATAATATATGACTGCATCCACAAAACATAAAAATGCTTCGTAATTTAACATTACCATTACATTAGTTTAATTTAATTTAAAAATAGCTAAAAAAAAATACATTTTGTTCTTAGATGCAGTTGTCCTCATTCTGATGTCATTCATGAGGCTGTTAGATAAGTATTAGATAACTCTTACATTCCGAACGTTGTAAATCATTTGCGATTATTTTTAAAATTTTGTTAAGAAAATGTCTTGAAAAGAAAAATTTTAAAGTATTTTAAATTGATCTATATGATGACATATATAATAATATCTGATAAATGAAAATGCATCAAAATCATTTATAATCAGGAATGAGGAATTTTCAGAAAATCGCACTCTTTTTTTAGCACTTTCCATCATAGTTAAAAAGTGTTTATGAATTCGGTTTGTCTAGCCTGTTTGTCTGTCCGAGCTCCAAGTCACGTAAATATAGTCAGATTGCCATGTAACTGATATATGTTATTGACATTTACTATGGCATGTTCGGTATTGAAAAATGAAGTGTCTAGCAATCATAGCTCGTTTAAAAGGACAGTGAAAAAGTTCAGTCACATTATGGTTTATGGACGAAAATCACTTGCAATGTATATGTTGCACTATTTCAAGCTTATTGAAATTGATATATGTCACTGAGGTTCATTAGAAGATGTTTACTGTAGAATATGGTGTGCATATTAGTTATCGTTAATGTTAGAAGGGAGTGAGTTCTTTCGCGCAGTAAGTATTTTATAAGTGTATACAAATCATATAATAAAAGATAGGTAAGATAAATTTGCTTACCTTCATTTTCCAGACATCAGTCCAGACATCTGTATAATTCAGTGTTTGAACGGGTATCAGGCTTACAAATAAATCCTCGTTAACGTATTATTCCTTGATTACGACTGTATCTGTTATAGTAATAACAAAAATTAAAAAAATCTACTATGAGTAATAAAAGTGTAGTAGCACAGGAGTCCGCTACTACACTTTTATTACTCATAGTAGATTTTTTAAATTTTTGTTACTACTGTACTTCAAAAATCTGTAAAATATTATATTAGTATATTTAAATAATATTCACTAAACTTCATCATTTAAATTTAATTATATATCAAAATTATAGAACATTTACATTTATGTTAAATAATAGAATTTTACTTTTGGAATATTTAAGGAAGAGCAAATACATTTTTACATCTTTATCGCGAGAGAAACATTATCCGAATGAATAATAAAGAAAAATTAGTTTTTGAGTAGTTCTTGAGATGAAATCATCTGTACAGTTTTTGATTGGAGAAAACTTACATCATCTTTTCCAGTTTCATTGGAAATCATACAGTTGTTTACGTCACTTCTATGACGCGATAGAAAAACCTCTAGATTTCACGTGTTTCATTTTTGGTTGAAATCGACAATCTTCTCATTCAGAAACTCGTTAAGAGTTCAATGTTATCTTTCTTTCATTATTCATGATCAATTGAAGAGATTACATTCTGGGTTATTTCCAACAGCTCATATCCAGGGACACACAAAAAGTTCGGCTATACACCACTGTCTATGAGCGATAATAGCTGGACGTGCGTTTTCAGTTGTGGTATGCGTTTTTAAAGTTAACTAATATTTTGCATATTGTGTGTATAAATTATATAGATTATACACAGGGTTGTACAAAAGAATTCGAATACATTTCCATTTCTTGACGGAAATTGCTAAAAGAGAATTTTCAAATGTGTTAAGCATTTCCTAACTGAAATAAATTTTAGCATAATATGTAGTATATATACAAATCTAAAGATCGTATACAGGGATTCAAAAAAGAGTTCGAATTCTTTTTCGACTATAGATGGTAATTACCGAAATTGAGTTTTCAAATGTTTTATGCATTTTCCAAACTTTTTACTTTAGATATGATTTTTCACTTTATTAAACGGTGAAGTTTTATTACAGAATTTTGAATAGATTGGAAAGTGTTTCATAATCTATGCTTGACACATGATTTTTCTTTCTTGTTTTATTGACAGGCAAAATACGACATACAAAGATGTTCAAATACGCTTCGATGCGCACTATTTATAAGCTCTCTGGAGCTCTGGTTAATATTTTAATATTCACTAAAAATAAAGAAGTACCGGGGCTGATCTCCGGTGCAAAATAATCTCCTATTATGCTTTGTACTTGTTGGTGTATGACAGGGCTATTTAAATTAATATATTATTACTTATCCATACACTGAAAAAAAATGTTGATTTTACGATGTAATACTGACATCCCAGCTGCCAGTATTATTAAGTAAAATCAACAGTAATAATAAAATAAGCAATAGTACGCTGCCGTGCATGCGGGGTAGTGTATTACTGCTTATTACTGTTAATTTTACGGAATAATACTGGCAGCTGGGGTGCCAGTATTATACCGTAAAATCAACATTTTTTTATTTTTTTATTTTTTATTGCAGTGTATACTGTCTATCTAAATTTTAAGAAAGTTATTTCCATACGCTGATGATTTATTATATGGGTTTGTTTGCAATGGATATTGTCTTATTTAAATCATTAATTACATACGAAAAACAAATTAATCTGAGTAATTTCAACCGGCAACCGATAACTTAAAACAATCTTCTGAGTTTTTCAAACAAAAATCTAGCAAAATCTGTAAGCTATCGATCGAGTCGCAGTATCATGTATTATGCACCACCACAACATTGTTTTTTTGTTTTAACACCGCAGATGTTTAAGTGAAAACATTTTTACAAGCATAAACCACCATTTTTAAGAACCTCTAATCGGATTATGTCACTTTTAATCACGGCTAATGATTTTTTGTTGCTTGTAAGTCATCATTTTTTTTCGGCGGGATTCTTGATCCAATAACGCTAGAAAATAGAAGCAAATGTTGAGATTAATGTCAAACGAATTTAATCGCTACTTACCCCACCAAAACAAGAGAAAGAAATACTTCTTTTTAATTTAACGATTAATTATAAAATTTAAAATTTTTGAGATAAATCACTAAAGCAAAGTATTAAAAGTAAGAGTATCAATTGTCATAGAAAATTATCCTTCTGAAATTATATTCAATTTAGATTTTTCGTGATCCGCGTGATCTTTTATAGCAGAAACGAAATCACAGAATTTGGGTGTCACTATTTTTAATTTCTTCTTAAGAAGAAATCATTGCAATCGTCAATTTCTTTTTCTGGTGGTTTTACACATGTTCGAATGGCTCGAACACGGTTTGAAAATTTCTGCAAAATGTCTGTCTGTCGTCTGTATGTATGTGACACAAATTTTGTAAATGCTCTATCTCTGGAATTACTGCCCGAAATTTCATCGAACTTCGTATCATTTTAGAACATGACATAAGATGATGTGGATTAGGCTTGGGTGTATATCGCTCAACAGGTGGTGCTGCTATCCTCTTTTTTTGCGACTTTCGTGATAGCTATATTTCCGTAGCTACAGGATGGAATTTCATCAAAAGTCATTCAGTTATACATTGGCGCATAAAGGTTCTGATTAGATTTTAGTGTATATACAGCCCAACAGATCACACTGCTATATATGCTGCGTTTTTCATGATTTTCCGCTATACCTTGGCATCTATGGGAGGGAATTTAATCAAATCTAATATTCAGTTAAACCTTCATATAAATTAGTGCCGAATAGGTTTGGCTGTATATCTCTCAACAGATGGCGTTGCTCTGCTATGTTTTTCACTATTTTCGTAATAGGTAAAATCTCGGCACCTTTGGTATAAAATTTCACGAAATTTAATATCTGATGTTTATTAAATGTTGATGTTTTTGATGTTTATTAAAAAATATTTCGATTCAATTTTGGCTTTGTTTACTGAAATGCTGTAATGCTATGTTTTGCGATGAATATTATAGCTGTATCAGTTTCTATTTAATACAAATGTAGCAAATTTTATATTTAAGGTTCTTAGTTAAGGAAACATATATGTTTGTAACATTTTTTATTTGAATACCCAATAGGGGACGCTGTTGAATTGCATTTTTTTTAATTCTCTGATCACTGTAACTTTGAGCTAAATTAAAAGAAATGCACTATATATTTCGTAATTGCTGCATTGTTTAAATTTTGCTAATATTGCACCAATACTCCAAGGTAAAAAAAATAAAAAATCTTTTGATTTTACAGAAAAAATCTCAGCCAAGACACCAATAAAAAACTGCTTAATTTACGGAAATAACCTGTATTTATTACAAACTTACGGGCAAATTCTGTTAAAATAACAGAAAGTTAGAGGAAAGTATGGATTATTTCCGTAAAATAAAGTGTTTTTTTACTGGCGTTCTGACTGACAATTTTTGATTTCTGTAAAATCAACAGATTTTTTTTTTTTTTACATTGTAATATTTCCAGTTTCAAACCAACAATTCTATAATATTTTTTCTTATAACAAATATTTGCAATGTAAAAGCAATATTTCTGTAACATTAACACTAAAGGTAGCACTATTAACATTCAGGGAATATTTTTAATATAAAACCAATATTTAATCAAAATTAGGCCCATTCTAACCAATATTTGTTTTATACTTAAGGAAGCGTACCATTTTGTTCTTTTTGCTGAAGTAATAATATATAGTATTTTATACATGCTTTTCATTTTGAAACTAAAATAAATAAATAAATAAGAACAAAATACAAAAAGAGTGAACTGTGGAAACTTTGCACGAGGTTACTAAATTTCAATTATTCCTTAAATGTTCTTATATATTTCAGCAAATTCTATCACTGCATGTTTCAGTGTTAGTATTATCAAAGCGGGGGAAAATCGCAGAGAATACGCCTAGATTTCTTCCCTGCGAAAATCATATCAGCTATCTAATTTCCCTACATGAAAATCCAATTCCCAATCCTGATGATGCTCGGTCCTATCCCTAATCACATTTTGAGAGAGGCGCAAAAAGTGAACGACGAACTGCAGTGTCTATTTGTGCCCCGCGTTTATTCCATTGAACTGCAATCCTATAGCAGGGCAAACGCTGGGTCAGATTTGTTCCCGAATGCAGAAAATAGATTTAATCCTTTGCTTATCCCTTTCATGCAACGTTAGTTTAGTTCAGTGAATTATTTTATGTGCAAAAGTACAATGTTGTAATCTCCACCTGTTTCCATATTTAAGCACTTACACAATTACAAAATGATACGCCTTTAAATAGACAATGTGTTTAACTAATTTTTATTTGTGTTTAGTGTTGAGATTACAGCTCAGCTATTTTTTTTTTTTTTATCTAGGTACAAAAGATCGTATCGATCTAATATTCTGATTTCTGCGCATTATATATATAATTGTCAATTTTACTGAGATTTAATAGTTATTATTAACAAAAGTTTATTATATATGTATATACACACACACACACATACATATATAGCTATTAAAACATCACAGAAACATCATACAGGAATATGCATGAAATGTATGGAACATGAAAAATGCACGTTCAATGGTTTTGAAAAATCTATTTAGGGATATCAAAGTTGTCATTTTTCTAAAATATTAAACACGTATGTTTCCGTTTTTCAGTCTGATCAAATATTTCTCGAGTTATTCGAGCGTTTCCAGACATTGCAATGGTAACGATTCTCACTGCATTTTATTCGATTACTACAATGTTTCGAAGAAAATGTAAAATACAAAAGTTACGTTTTTTCCCCCATAGAATCCGAATCTGCAATAAGAAAGGGATGGTTATCATTTAAGATTTCAAAGTTGCCCCCCTTTCCCTCCAGGGTGCAGAAGGAGGGGGGGGGCAACTTTGATATCCCTAAATAGATTTTCAAAACTATTGAACATGCAGTTTTCCGTTTTTCAATCTGATGTATATTTCTCGAGTTATTCGACCGTTTCCAGAATTTTCGGACTCCCTGTATATATATATATATACATACACACACACAGAGAGATAGATATATTCAGATAGATTATAAATATATATTATCTTCAGTTTAATTATTTACCTTTTTGGTTATTTCATAATTTTGTTAAAATAACTGCAACCTATTAACTGATGATACGTAACTATTCCACGTGCTTGTAAAAATCTTTGATCTTGTTCATATGTTTAAAGCTGTGTTAGTAAGTGAAGATTTTTCGTTATATATTTTAAATTGGACTTATTTTTAATGACTTTTTTCTCTTTTCCATTATTGGTATTTATTTGTATGGCATTTTTTTAAATGGATTTTAGAATTGATTAACTCTTAATTTTCCCAATTTTTCATATGTGGTGTCGCAGTTGATCTGGAAATTTGAGTATAGTAATTTCTGCCTAATCGCTTACTATATTCTGACAGATATCACATACGACTTACTTATATTGTGTAATATTGTTCTTGAAAAAGTGTTTCAAGTTATAAGTCACATTCCCTTTTTTTTTTTTTTTTTTTTTTTTTTTTTTTTGATAATCAGTGTAATTAGGTTCCAATAAATTTTCTATCGTATTCTTAATATTGGTTAATTTATATTGGGCCGATTAATTTGTGATTTAATATATTAATTGAAAAAAATTTATTATATATATATATATATATATATATATATATATATAATTATAATATCTATGAATTTCAAAAACATATCAAGTTCTAATATCATTCTACTAAAATCTACTAAGAGATAATTAATGATATTGTGTAATCAGAATACCACATAGCTAATAATTAACTTGTGCAATCATAAAATTACCATAGCATGTGCTTCAATGGTAATTAGCCAAATTTACTCATACCTGAAGAACATTTAAAAAGAAAGAGAGAGAAAGGGGAAAAAAATTATAAATTGGAGTTGCTATTATGTAAACACAAATGGATTAATAAATTAATTATGAACATTATTCAGTGGAAAAACTGGACCACAAGAGAACCAATCAAGAATTGGATATGAAAAAACATATGTGGATGTACTCTTCAGCTTGGCTGCACCCACATGTGTTTTAAAAATAATTCAGTATTTCATAATTCTATTGGCATGATGCTAAGTACAGTAGAATCAGCCAAGTATACTGAATTATTACCAGACAACAATTGAAAAAATTTAAAATTGGAAATATGTAAAATGTAAATAAAAAACCATTAAGAAATATATAATATATCACTTACAACGATTATCCAAAATCTTTATAAATCACCACACTATATAACCACCAGATATCATTTTTGATATAATATTGGAATTTTGAACCCTTAAATTGTAGAAAAAATGTTTTACTCACAAGAATGATACAGTATCCTCAAAATATAGCAACTTCTTCATAATGATCAATTCCACATGGCACGTATCAAACATGTTGACATTCGAGTCGAGTTGAGAGAAATGATTTGAAAGACAAGTTGAGATCTCATGTTTTTAAAAACACAACTCGATCAATGACACCCCAACTCAATATAATTCAAAAACACACAAAACTATGCTGTTGATAATACTCTTATTACAAAATTATATCCGTGAATATATAATTACTCCATCAAATTTTAATTCCTGAAAGTAAAATTAATATACGAGCAATAGCTCCCTCTATAGTTAAATTCAAAATAATATCTATAATATCATCAACTAACTAAAACGTAAAGTGTCGCCATCTATTGGTATTATAATTATTCATAATTAATATTTAGTTACATATCCATATTATTATTTACATAATCACTTCATTAAATTTAATCAATATATAAATTTTAATAAACAATACTTCCTTGTAGTTTTAATATTAAATTCGAATAAAATCCTACAATATGAATAAATATACACAGAATTTATTCATCCTGCACAGCATTTCAGATATTCTTAACAAAAGTATATTTTGTAAAAGATATATTATTTTAAAACAAAGTGCTTTGCTGCCAGCTGTGTTAAACCACTGATATATATTATAAACTTATAATTAAATTATTGATTTTTTATTGTTACTTCTACTTAAATATATTTTAGACTTGTTATTAAATAATTAATGTATTGTTTATACTTATACTTAATTATATTTTAGATTTCAGAGATTAATTTAATATCAAATTAAATAATTATTATTATCACTACTGTGCTTCAATCAAATTTATGCTAATTTATTTTAATAAGTAATTAAAATTACTTATTAAATTTAATTTCATAGATAAAAATAAAAAACTATATATATATTTATACACTTTGCAAATAGATATGTTTGTGAGTTATAATAACCAATGTTATCCATGTATAATTTTAAATGTATGAAAACTGCTCATCAATGACACCCTAAACATATGTGATCGGCAACGCACAATCACATACTATACAGAGTGTATATAATGTTCAATAAAATTTTTAATTTCCTAATATGTTATAATTGTATTAATGTATGTTATAATTGTAATATTATATCTAGTGTTATATGTTATCGCACATTCAAACAAAAATTTATTACATACAGTGTTAATAATTTAATGATATAATAAATGTTATTTAAAAGAGTTGATAATTGAATTTATCATAAAAATTGGATAACCATATATTTTTGCTTGATCTCGAATAAATCTAATATTTTTGTTTTTATTTATATCTGAGCATAAGTATTTTATACGATGTAGATAATTGATAATTATATTTTTATATACAGATTTATGTAAACATGAAGCATAATTGGTAAAAATATTTACTTTAAATGGAAAATCAAATCTCTTATCATAAATATCAAAAATTAATTTATAATTATTATTAATATTGATTTTTAAGTCAAGAAAGTTAATATTATTATTAATTAAATCATTTTCGCTTAATTTAAGTTGAGTAGGATAAAAATTGAGTGGTGATGTGCAATTTTTTTCATTGAAATAAAATATGATAATGTCATCAATATATCGATAAAATACATAATCATTGTTCGTACTAATATTTCTTTCATAATAATATAAGTAAAGGTCAGAGAGAATACTAGATGCTGTTCCGCCCTGCGGAATTCCCTGGCATTGTTTATAAATAATATTGTCATATATGATGTAATTATTATGCAATGTAAAATTTAGTAAAGTTTTAAAAAAATTTACTGAAATATGTTCTTTTAATTTTAATTGAGATTTAAATTCTTTAAATAATATACACATTGTTTTATGTAAGTCTTTTATATCAATGTTATTAAATAAATCATTAAAATCCAATGTTTTTATGAATTTTACCGGATTGATATTATGTATTTTATTAATGAGTTGAAAACTGTTTTTTAGGCAATGTTGGTTATTATGTTTTAACGTTATATCATATATCTGCTTTAAAATATTAAGTAGTAAATTACTTGCATTATTATTATATGTGTTACACCCGATGGTAACAGTGCGAAATTTTATAGGATTTTTATGAAATTTTGGAATTATAACAAGATAAGGATAATTTAAATTATTACATTTGATTTTTAGTAATTTGTGATAATTTAATAATTTTCTATTATTTATTTCAATATTTAATTTAGTTTTATTAAAAATATTACTTGTGTTGATTGCATTGTGAATTAACACTTTATAGTATTCTTTACAAATGATAGCATAATTATTTGGAGATTTATCTACATAAGTAATTATAAATTTGTTTTGTAATTCTGATATATGTTTATTTATATTATTAAAAGCTGCATGTGTAATATGATGATAATTTTTTATAATTTCATTTTTCATTTTATCTATAACAGAAAATCTCCATTCACTAAAATACTCGATTGGTTTATTGTAATCAATAGCAATTTTATATATAAATAAATCAATATCTTGAATAAACTGCAATATTATGGATTTGATGTTACACTTATATGGAAGGCGAAATTTTGTTCCATTATGCATTAAGTTTTGTAAAATAGGTTGTTCTACAATATTAAGATCGCCAGTAATGATATGACCATGTGTTGTATTTATGTACTTTTGATATTTTGGGTCATTACAATAACAAGGGTAATTGTTTGAAGAGACCATTTGTTTTGCAAAAGAATTGTAATTAAAAATTTTACGTCCAAGTGTGCGATTATATTTGTATGTCTTGTGAATGGTAAAATTTTTTATTGGAAAATTGTTAGTAATGTTGTTTATTATATTGTGTAAATTGATATTATTAAATACATGATTGGAAAAATTTATAATTAATTGTGTATTATTAGTTTTATATTTAGGTTTATTAGAAAGACATGTATTTAATAGGTTTGCTCTATAATGTAGAATATCATAAAAGATATCACAAAAATGTGTAGAATATTGATTCTTTTTAAATACCTTGAAATATTGGTTCAAATATTTCTTTTTTATACTAAAAACATGTTTTCTTATATCAAGCCAACAATAATCATTACAAAATTTTGCCTCAAGATCATCAAGCTCCTTTTGAATCATAATATCATCAGTGTATTTTTTGTTATTATGTTTACCTCTACCAGATCTTGAAGTTTTTTTTTTTATGTTTGAAAAATTTAATCCTGAATAAAGATTTTTATAATTTTCATATTTAGTTAAATCTGAAAATACAGGATGTGATTTTTTGTATACTAATTGATTTAATCCATAAGGATATGTAGTATTAAAATGTCTTATATATTTAGATTCTAGAAAAAGTCGTTTAGTAAAATTTTTTTGTATTTTAAGTATTTTAATAGTAATATTTTTAAAATCATGATTTTTGAAATGAGTATATTCAATATTATGAGTTGTTTGAAATTTAGATTTTTTATATTTATCAATATGAGAACGATGTAAATTTAGCCGCTTATGTAATTTTTGTCGAGACTGTCCTATATATTGCATATTACACGAATTGCATTTCAATGAATAGATTACATTGTATGCTTTGCAAAATTTTACCAAATCAAGATTGTTATCATTTGAAATCTGTGACTTATCAGCTAATGGACATGTAAGGCAACGCTTTGATTCACACTCACGAAAACATAGTACAGGCTTGGGACAATAGAATAGGTTATCTGATAACGATCCAGGAAGATCCCTAATAATCTTCCTGTACCGAGCATTAGTCCTGGATCCACCAAGGTCTAAATTGCCAGTATCTAACATTTTACTAATAACTGCCATAATTGTTTGAAAGCAATAGAAATTGCAAGAGATACATATAAAAATATATTTAAAGATAAAAATGTTTTGAATCAACCTTATTGTTATAAAGTACTTGAATATCCATAAAAAATAAAAAATAAAATAAAATAAATTAAAAATAAAAATAATAAGATTGACTATATATATATAATTACCTAGCTTTAAATTGGAAATTTAGAAAGATTTGTGGCAAGAACTTGTTTGATGTATTTTTAATTTAAACGTATTATATACAGGGTGTTTCACAAAGGACCCCTAACTTTAAAAATCAATAACCCGAAAACGGTGATAGATAGAAACATAAAACCAGTGGTATGTTTATTTAAAAAATCGTAAGAATCTTATACATAAATCTCAAAATTTAGTTAAAAATAGCACCGATAGATGGCGCTGAGAGCGTTAAGAACCCTTCTAAATAGAGTTCAGGATCATAGAAAGACTAGCCGTCGAAGATTTCGCCATTGAAATCTGACCACTATTAGCGTATAGTGAAAATAATTCCAAAAGTGATGTATACCGTGGTGGAACATTTGTTTATTGTGTTGGAGTACCACCGATTAAATCAGAGTCCTACTGCCACAAGGAGAAGTTTTCAAACGCGATTTCAAGTCGCAAAAGGCCCAGATGAGAAAATAATTCGTGAGCTTTTGAAAAAGTTCGACAGACAGGCAACGTGTCCGATGCGAATGATTTTTACTATACGCTAATAGCGGTCAGATTTCAATAGCGAAATCTTCGACGGCTAGTCTTTCTATGCTTCTGAACTCTCTTTAAAATGATTCTTAACGCTCTCAGCGCCATCTATCGGTGTTATTTTAAACTAAATTTTGAGATTTATGTATAAGATTCTTTTAATAAACATACCACTGGTTTCATGCTTCTATCTGTCACCGTTTCCGGGTTATTGATTTTAGGGGTCCTTTGTGAAACACCCTGTATATATATATATATATATATATATATATATATATATATATATATATATATATATATATATATATATATATATATATATATATATATTAGACTATCAATTATCCGAAATCTAATTAACCGAGCTGTCTAATTATCCGAACACCCCTTTTTTGTCGGATTTTTGTTTTTTCAGGACGGCCCTTGAAATCGAAAATGTTTTCCAGATCAGTGGATCGAGGACAATGAATAACGAGTCTTTTGAAAATGATCCAGGCCCATCACATAATGAAGCCTTTGATTATTTGAAAGCAGCTATGAAATGGTTGGAACTACAGGAAGATGCTGATTCTATTCAACATATGTATTTAAGAATTCGTGATATGTCAGCATTGAAAAGAATATCTTCTTTAAAGCAAAAGACAACACAAAGCTTTTTTGGTTAAATTTCAAATTTTGCAATTCCGAAAATTAAAAAAATGAGTATATAAATGATTATATAAATCATGTAAATAATTAGTATTTGTTTTAATTTTCGTAAATGGAAAGAGAAGGGAGCACTGTAAATAAATTTATATTAGCTAATAATATTTTCCAAAAATTAACCTATCTATTATTCCTTATTAATATTTTTTGGATTACTTTGTTGACTAACAAATTGGGGGCTTAAAGTTTGGTGTATTGATTTATTTTAGTTAATATCCCCCCCCCCTTTTTTTCTCCATCTTTGTTGCATTTTAGTTTTATATTAAATGTGAAAATGTCAAATAGATGGCAGCCCCATGTATTAGAAAATACGTTTAGTTAACAATATTTAAGTGGTATGTAGATGGCAGTAATGTGTCCCTTTTTTTATCTCTATGATAGATAATAATTAGAAAACTATTTAAAATAATTGTTTTTTACAAAATTAAATAAGTTTTTATTATTATTATTGTTATTATTTATTTATTATTTTAACTTTTTTAGTGTGTTTTACTTCTAATGGTTTTGTATGGTACAATTTTGGGTTTCTTTCATCTGTTGATGTCTCAAATAAATTAACTGTTAGTTTGGTCACGGATTCATGCATTGTCATGCGCTCAGTTCAAATGATGTTGGTCAGTGTAATGAATTTGAACTGTGCTGCATGGATTACTTGGTTTGTGAGTAAGGTCAATTTTTATTATCTTTATTTCATGGGGTTTTTTATTTTCCTTTCTATTCGTTTACTTCTATTAATGCAGTATTTCTGTCAGAAATATAGCACATTTGCCAGTATATTTTATGAAATATTGCATTATTTTTTAGACATGTGTAGGGTTCTGCCAGACTGACGATTAAACTCTGCACATGTCTTTTTTTCATTTCGAATTCCATTTTAATTTCATTTGATATCCAAATTCCAATTTTCTTACATTATATGGCATCTTATATCATTATATATATTTATTTTCTAAATTTTCTTGAAAACTTTTAAGTATGTTTGGCTGCGTGCCGTCACTGAAATGGCGCTTTGGTAATCTGATATTTGTACTTGTTAATTATATATTAACTTAATTGTATTCTGTATACACTTTATAAATACCTACCTTTAAATAGGAGATTTGGTTAAATTTGATGCAAGAACTTGTTTAATGTACTTTGAAATTCAAAGGTATTACAATTATATATATATATATATATATATATATATATATATATATATATATACAGGGCTCGGAAGTAGCGCGCTACAAGTAGCGAAACTACAGTAGTCGCTACTTTTTCTAGTAGTTTGTAGTGTAGCGCGCTACATTAAAAAAGTGTAGTGTAGCGAGTAACGCGATACAAAATATCAGTAGTTTGTAGCGAACATCGACGCTACTTTTGACGCTACTTTAGGACGGAAGAAAAAAGTGGCAATCATCAAATCACGTGATCATAACTCGTTTCTTTTGTGCGAAATATGTTCTCTGCAACAATTAGCGAATGTCAGCGACAAATCTCAGTTGCAGTGTCATATATTTCTCCATAGACAACGGGCACGGTTGCAAATTAACTGTCATTTTCACAGTTTGGGTGTCAGAAACTTCGTGTACTGTTATTTAAATCCAAAGAAATCTTCTCAATATAATGTATTTTTATACGACTACGATTGTTTTTACCAAAATATAGTCGTCTGGCTATGTTATGTTTTTATCTGACTAATTTCTTCTCTCTTTTGCCTCCGACCCCCAGCAAGCAAAGAAATGTAAAATCTTTATTAAAAAAAAAAAAAAAAAGAAAAGAAAGAAAGAAAAGGAAAGGAAAGAAAAAGAAAGGATTTATCTAAACATAAATCATCTAAATTACCCCTAACTTCTCAAATTCACGCTTACAACCTAGTAGCATACAAAGGAGTTTAAAATATTTTTAAATCTTTATTTTTATACAAAAATAAAATCTTTCACTCCATTCATTGCTCTCTAATGACAATAAATAAAAATTATTTTATTGTCCCCAAAATTTACGCTTCCCTTTTTGCACCTCCTCCAGCATACAGTTTCAAATATTTAATACTCTTTATTTTAAAAAAATGGCCACATTCGCTTCTACCTAATAATAATATATAAGTAATCATCTAAATTGCCCCTAACCTCCCATAATTTACTCTTCTTGAATGTATTTATATATATATATATAAACTTTCTGCCCTAAATAGTGCTCCTGTAGTGACGATAAATAATCAGTAATATAAATTATCCCCCTTCCCCTCTCCATATACAAAATTTAAAACTCTTCCTTTTTTTTTTTAGTTCCGTATTCTTTGTTGTCTAGTAACATTAAATAAATAATCAATCATCGAAAATATTCTCCTTCGAACAAAATTTCTGCTCACTTCCTGCCAGTTTAAAATCGTTAGAACTGTAATTAAATATATATATACGTATATATATACGAAAAAGCACAGATAAAGAACAAGTACGCCATTTTATTCTTTGAGAAAAGTGCACCAGGAAGGAATGATTTCTGCCTTCAAACAAACTAGCAGCTGAAACGTAAAGTGTCAGCATGCCTATGATCTATTATTTGCTGGATTTGCTGATAAAACCGCAAAGTACTCAGTCATCAAAAAAATTATTTTTTTTTTGCTGGCAACCCTTTGCCTTTTTACTCATTATTAGATCTTGTGTTTTAATTGGGATTCTTCTTTTGAGATTGATGTAATAGAATGACAGACAAAAATAGTATAGAACTGCCCTGGCCGGCATATAATGAATATTTTGAAGTTATAGAACAATAAGAAACTGGTAATTATTCTATAAAATGTAAACTTTGTCCATTTAATAATAAGTCATCAACCTGAAGTTCACACATAGAGGTGAGTTACCATTTTCTTTATTAATAATAATTACTGGATCACATCTCGCACCGAATATCTAAATCATTATTCATTAAAATTCATAAATCATTAAAAAAAGTATTTTCGAATTAAGATCCCTGGTTCAGAAAATATTCTTATCGATCTGTTTATTATCGCAAAAAATTATTTTATTAATACGTCTTTTGATCGTTGTGAAATATTTGTCCAATGTGTGCATACAAATTAATTTACTGCATATTTTCTTTTGAAGATTCCAATAGGTAAAACAAAGATGATTGGAAATAAAAATATATTACTTTAAAAAATGCCTAAGATTGCTTAATTTTATTTTTATGGGTTTATGGCTATTTATTTTTACTTTAGCTGCACAGGTTTTTTATCGCTAAAATAATTGATTTGTAATGTTTTATATTAGATTTTATATTTGGTTAGCTTGGTGTTTTAATGAAATATTTTTATCTTTGTCTCCTGAATGAATCTAAAGCCCAGTATGTTGTAATTCGGGTTTTTAAAGGGAAACAAACAAAAAGAGATTGAAAGGAAAAGAAAAGCTAGGATTTAACTTATGGAAGTCTATATGATCTTGTTCAATTTTTAAATTGCTTTCAGGAACTACATTTAAATTGTAAAGAAATAGGACTATTTAGCTCTATTTTTAAAAAATAATGTATATTCAAATTTACCGAGGGATATCCGCTCTTAAGGTTGTTCTCAAATCCAAACTCGTTACTTTATGACATATTCTTTAATTCCTGTTTGTTCGGAAACGCATGAAAATGCAGGTGTTCTTATTCAGAAACTTTGTAACCGAAATACGTTTTCCATTATTCTTTATTTTATTTTATTTTTTGGTAAAGACAGAAGATTTTTCAGAAAACACTGTCAAAGTCGGCGTTTTCAACCGAATTTCCGACGCCGCAGCAGGGGAAAGGGAAAAAACGTGACACGAATCGCTTATAAGCCGATAAGTAATTTATTTATCAAAAAATGGAAAATTCATTTAGATTCCAAATCGCTTCCATAGTCCGGCCTGCCAATTGTATGCCTTTGTGTTTAAAAATGTGTCAGAAAGTTTCGCGTTGTTGACAAGGAATTTGAGAACCACCTTAAGCGCTACTGTGCTATATCACTCTCATAAATTTGTAAGATTATTACAATTTTTGTTTTCAAATTTCCTCTTTTTAACACTTTCCAACAAAATTAAAAAGTGTCTATGGATTCGCTTTGTCCGTCTGTCCGTAATATACTCGGATTGCCATGAAAGTTTTATATGTTATTGAAGTTTACCATAGAATGTTCAGTATTGAAAATGAAGTGTGTAGCATTTACATCTCGCTTATAGGGACATTCTAAAGAATTCGGTTGCATTATGGTCTATGGGGAAAAATCGTTTGCGGTGCACTTTATTAGCGATGATAACTAAAGTAGCGAAAAGTAGCGAAGTAGTGACTACTTTTTAAAAGTAGTTTGTATTCGCTACTTTTTAAAATAAGTAGTTGTAGTTGTAGTTAACTACATTTTTCATAAAGTAGTTGTAGTTGTAGTTCGCTACAAACAAAAAGTAGTTTTTCCGACCCCTGTATATCTATACTAATATTATAAAGGAGTAAAGATTGTTTGTTTGTTTGTTTGTTTGTAGGGGGTAATCTCTGGAACTACCGAACCGATTTCAAAAGTGATGGTGGCAAATCGATGGTAACAACCCCTGCTCCAACATAGGCTATATTTTATGTCGGTGCCACTACACCAGGGGGGTGCAGGAGCGAAAAACTTTCTAAAATTGTGATCTTTTCTATACTGAAGCAGCTAGAAATTTGAAGAAATGCTCTCTAAGAACAAAATTTAAAAAAATTCGAAATTTAAAAAGGTGAAATGAGCGAAAAGCGTTCTAAAAACATTCTAAATTACAATTTCTATGTAATCTCTAGAACTACCGAACAGATTTGAAATTTGGCGTTGTAGTTACTTATAATTTGTAAATGCTCTCTAAGAACAAAATAAAAAAAAAATTCGAAATTTAAAAAAGTATGAGCGAAAAGCGTTCTAAAAACATTCTAAATTACAATTTCTATGTAATCTCTAGAACTACCGAACAGATTTGAAATTTGGCGTTGTAGTTACTTATAAGATGTAAATGCTCTCTAAGAACAAAATAAAGAAAAATTCGAAATTTAAAAGGGTGAAATGAGCGAAAAGCGTTCTAAAAACATTCTAAATTACAATTTCTCTAGAACTACCGAACCGATTTGAAATTTGGCGTTGTAGTTACTTATAATTTGTAAATGCTCTCTAAGAACAAAATAAAAAAAAATTCGAAATTTAAAAGGGTGAAATGAGCGAAAAGCGTTCTAAAAACATTCTAAATTACAATTTCTATGGAATCTCTAGAACTACCGAACCGATTTGAAATTTGGTGTTGTAGTTACTTATAAGATGTAAATGCTCTCTAAGAACAAAATTTAAAAAAAATCGAAATTTAAAAGGGTGAAATGAGCGAAAAGCGTTCTAAAAACATTCTAAATTGCAATTTCTATGGAATCTCTAGAACTACCGAACCGATTTGAAATTTGGCGTTGTAGTTACTTATAAGATGTAAATGCTCTCTAAGAATAAATAAAAAAAATTTCGAAATTTAAAAGGGTGAAATGAGCGAAATGCGTTCTAGAAACATTCTAAATTACAATTTCTATGGAATCTCTAGAACTACCGAACTGATTTGAAATTTGGCGTTGTAGTTACTTATAAGATGTAAATGCTCTCTAAGAATAAATAAAAAAAAAATTCGAAATTTAAAAGGGTGAAATGAGCGAAATGCGTTCTAGAAACATTCTAAATTACAATTTCTATGGAATCTCTAGAACTACCGAACCGATTTGAAATTTGGCGTTGTAGTTACTTATAAGATGTAAATGCTCTCTAAGAATAAAAAAAAAAAATTCGAAATTTAAAAGGGTGAAATGAGCGAAATGCGTTCTAGAAACATTCTAAATTACAATTTCTATGGAATCTCTACAACTACCGAACCGATTTGAAATTTGGTGTTGTAGTTACTTATAAGATGTAAATGCTCTCTACGAACAAAATTTAAAAAAAATCGAAATTTAAAATGGTGAAATGAGCGAAAAGCGTTCTAAAAACATTCTAAATTGCAATTTCTATGGAATCTCTAGAACTACCGAACCGATTTGAAATTTGGCGTTGTAGTTACTTATAAGATGTAAATGCTCTCTAAGAATAAATAAAAAAAATTTCGAAATTTAAAAGGGTGAAATGAGCGAAATGCGTTCTAGAAACATTCTAAATTACAATTTCTATGGAATCTCTAGAACTACCGAACCGATTTGAAATTTGGCGTTGTAGTTACTTATAAGATGTAAATGCTCTCTAAGAATAAAAAAAAAAAATTCGAAATTTAAAAGGGTGAAATGAGCGAAATGCGTTCTAGAAACATTCTAAATTACAATTTCTATGGAATCTCTAGAACTACCGAACCGATTTGAAATTTGGCGTTGTAGTTACTTATAAGATGTAAATGCTCTCTAAGAATAAATAAAATAATTCGAAATTTAAAAGGGTGAAATGAGCTAAATGCGTTCTAGAAACATTCTAAATTACAATTTCTACGGAATCTCTAGAACTACCGAACCGATTTGAAATTTGGCGTTGTAGTTACTTATAAGATGTAAATGCTCTCTAAGAACAAAATAAAAAAAATTCGAAATTTAAAAGGGTGAAATGAGCGAAATGCGTTCTAGAAACATTCTAAATTATAATTTCTATGGAATCTCTAGAACTACCGAACCGATTTGAAATTTGGTGTTTAGTCCAGTCAATCTTGGCTTCTGCCTGGAAAGTTTTGGAGAAGTTTTTTTTTCTTTTTTCTTTAATGTTTTTGGGGGTGCTGAACACGAATTTCAAATTTACCACCTCGTATCTGGTCTGCTTAAAAAATTATAAGCAAAAAACCATGAAAAAATCGGAGATTTTTCGTTTTTTTTCCCTGTATTCCGGAAAGAGTTAAATTTTTTTGAAAATCTTATCGCACCAAATTAAACTAGAGAACATTTCCTACATTTTTCATATACAATGTTTGTTTCTAAGATGAATAGTTTTGGCATACGAGTAAAAAGAATTTTAGCGATATAATTGAAATTCCATCATCGGAGGGCGAAAACGTGATCCAGTCGCTATGCATCCATTTTAATCACCAATTTGAAGCTGTTTAGTTATTTCTGGTTGCATTTCGAATATGTTTACATTTTCTTACCAAGTTTTAAACCGTTTATAGCACTAAGAAAATAAATTGAAATCAGATGATTAGGAAAGATATAAAAACGCAATCACTCTGCATAAATGAGAGAACCAAGTTTTATTTTTCTGGTAATCTGATTTAAGTACAATTATAAGTATTGTAAGTTTAATATAATAATAACATGTGTGGAAGATTATAAACAGGAAAAAAGAGGAATGTAGTGTCGTTTTCCAATTAATGTCGTTTTGGTCACTTTGAAGGACCTGGTTGATATTCTTCAACAAGAGGTTCATCGGTATCTTCTTCTTCATCATCATCACTTGATGGCTCAGGTTGTATCTCCACTTGACTTAAAATATCCTGTATTGGGTCGTCAACTTCTGTTTCCAAGTCATCTTTAGCGATGAAGGAGCTGACATTGTCACAATGGCCATCTCAGTTCAGGCAGAGGAGCGAACAAAACAAACTTGC
This sequence comes from Maratus michaelseni, assembly GCA_963931845.1. Classification (NCBI taxonomy): domain Eukaryota; kingdom Metazoa; phylum Arthropoda; class Arachnida; order Araneae; family Salticidae; genus Maratus; species Maratus michaelseni. The sequence goes on from OZ007593.1 coordinate 235,094,300, forward strand.
TTTCTTACAGCCACACATTCCACTACAGTTTGTTTTGCATTTGCAGGATATTTTTCACAGAACAGTTTTTGGTGCGGGAGATTTGACACTTTTTATGGGTATTACGCCTCTCTTGGTTTTATCCCAGCCCCATTCCTCAACATTTTTACAGTTACCTAGCCATAACTGTACTTGGTAGTAAATTTGCAGACAGTGACATCGAGCTGCATCTTCTGTTGCAGGGAGCGATGCTATATTTGCATATTTTAAAGCATATTTTATGTAGCACCTGTACCCCAGGCTGTTTAGGGAAGGTGTTGCTTTCCCTCTGAATCCGTATAGGTGTACCAGAAACAACAGCCCAGCTTTAATAACATCATAGGCTACACCACTAGGGTTTTTAAATATATCTACCTCATGTTGCAGGTCGGAAAATTTCTTCAAAATTTGAAGGTATTTTGTTTTTCCTTGACTGTACAATGCAGAAGTGGTATCGTATCCACTCATGGCATGTAGAAATAGGAAGTGTTTGGTAATTAATTTGTCTACTGCACAAAAAGGTGAATAGATCTTCTGGGGACTTTTCCCTTTTCCTGGTTTCAAGAATTAAACTTTGGGAACATTGCAAAGTCCAATTAAAATTACCAGAAGGTCTACATCTTCACCAATGATTATCACGTTCTCATGGTTAGGTGCCAACTTGAGAGCAGTGTTGATAATGAGGCTGTCGCGTCAATTTGTCGCGCACAATTCATCGTGGAGCAATTCATCGCGGCGACAACTCATCGCAGCGTCAATTCGTCGTGGTGTCAATTCGTCGCAACGAAAATGTTTGTGAAGGCTATTATGATGAAATTTAAGATAATGTAGTAAAATTATTTAATGATAATTTGTTTTTTTATATAGAGAGAACTATAACTAACAATTTACATTAATACACACATAATTTTACTAAATTAGTTTTACTTTTATCATCATAGCAATCAAATATATTTTCGTTGCGACGAATTGACGCTGCGATGAGTTGTCGCCGTGATAAATTGTTCCGCGATGAATTGTGCGCGACAAATTGACGCAGAACCGATAATGAATGTGTCGGCATCTTCTTTTGACTGCTTACAAGCCATATTTTCAGAGCCAAATCTACACATCAGCAGGGCTATTAAACGGTTTTTTTCTTGTTGTTTGAGAGAAATTTTCCCTGATAAACCGTTGGTACCATAGTCTCATTAAAAACAACCTCATTAGATAGCGTTTTGCGAGATCGTCTATCACGCTCAGCAAATTTAGTGCTCATTTCAGTAATGTTTCCTGGGGTTTCAAGGACACCCTCCCACCCGTTTTGTATTCACAAAACCATTACATTAAGCGTTTTCGCCTACAACACTCCATTCCTCTTTTTTCCTATTTGTAATCTTCCACAAATGTTATTATTATATTAAACTTACAATACTTATAATTGTACTTAAATCGGATTACCAGAAAAATAAAAATTGGTTCTCTAATCTATGCAGAGTGATTGTGTTTTTATATCTATCCTAATCATCTGATTTTAATTTTTTTTTCTTAGTGCAGTTTTAAAGGTTTTTAAAACCGCCAACTCAAGTTTTAAAATTTTAAAACTTGGTAAGAAAATGTAAACATATTCGAAATGCAACCAGAAAAAACTAAACAGCTTCAAATTGGTGATTAAAATGGATGCATAGCCACTGGATCACGTTTTCGCCCTCCGATGATGGAATTTCAATTATATCGCTAAAATTCTTTTTACTCGTATGCCAAAACTATTCATCTTAGAAACAAACATTGTATATGAAAAATGTAGGAAATGTTCTCTAGTTTAATTTGGTGCGATAAGCTTTTCAACAAAATTTAACCCTTTCCAGAATACAGGGGAAAAACCGAAAAAACTCCAATTTTTTCATGGTTTTTCGCTTATAATTTTTTAAGCAGACCAGATACGAGGTGGCAAAGTTGAAATTCGTGTTCAGCACCCCCAAAAGCATAAAGGAAGAAAGAAAAAAAAACTTCTCCAAAACTTTCCAGGCAGAAGCTTTTTTTGGTCTAAATTTACTGGACTAGTTGTAGTTACTTATAAGATGTAAATGCTCTCTAAGAACAAAATAAAAAAAAAATCGAAATTTAAAAGGGTGAAATGAGCGAAAAGCGTTCTAAAAACATTCTAAATTACAATTTCTATGGAATATCTAGAACTACCGAACCTATTTGAAATTTGGCGTTGTAGTTACTTATAAGATGTAAATGCTCTCTAAGAACAAAATAAAAAAAAAATCGAAATTTAAAAGGGTGAAATGAGCGAAAAGCGTTCTAAAAACATTCTAAATTACAATTTCTATGGAATCTCTAGAACTACCGACCCGATTTCAAAAGTGATGGTGGCAAATTGATGGTGACAACCCCTGCTCCAACATAGGCTATATTTTATGTCGGTGTCACTAACCCTAGGGGGGTGCAGGAGCGAAAAACGTTCTAAAATTGAGATCTTTTTTATACTGAAGGAGCTAGAAATTTGAAATTTGGCGTTGTAACTTATTGTTGTGTACTTATAACATGTAAATGCTCTCTAAGAACAAAATAAAAAAAATTCGAAATTTAAAAGGGTGAAATGAGCGAAAAGCGTTCTAAAAACATTCTAAATTACAATTTCTATGGAATCTCTGGTAGTACCGAACCGATTTCAAAAGTGATGGTGTCAAATGGATGGTGACAACCCCTGCTCCAACATAGGATATATTTTTTGTGGGTGCCTCTATCTCCAGGGGGATGCAGGAACGAAAAACGTTGCAAAATTGCGATTTTGTTTATACTGGAGGAGCTAGAAATTTGAAATTTGGCATTGTAGTTACTTATAAGATGTAAATGCTCTCTAAGATTAAAATAAAAAAAAATCGAAATTTAAAAGGGTGAAATGAGTGAAAAGCGTTCTAAAAACATTCTAAATTACAATTTCTATGGAATATCTAGAACTACCGAACCTATTTGAAATTTGGCGTTGTAGTTACTTATAAGATGTAAATGCTCTCTAAGAACAAAATAAAAAAAAAATCGAAATTTAAAAGGGTGAAATGAGCGAAAAGCGTCCTAAAAACATTCTAAATTACAATTTCTATGGAATATCTAGAACTACCGAACCTATTTGAAATTTGGCGTTGTAGTTACTTATAAGATGTAAATGCTCTCTAAGAACAAAATAAAAAAAAAATCGAAATTTAAAAGGGTGAAATGAGCGAAAAGCGTTCTAAAAACATTCTAAATTACAATTTCTATGGAATCTCTAGAACTACCGACCCGATTTCAAAAGTGATGGTGGCAAATTGATGGTGACAACCCCTGCTCCAACATAGGCTATATTTTATGTCGGTGTCACTAACCCTAGGGGGGTGCAGGAGCGAAAAACGTTCTAAAATTGAGATCTTTTTTATACTGAAGGAGCTAGAAATTTGAAATTTGGCGTTGTAACTTATTGTTGTGTACTTATAACATGTAAATGCTCTCTAAGAACAAAATAAAAAAAATTCGAAATTTAAAAGGGTGAAATGAGCGAAAAGCGTTCTAAAAACATTCTAAATTACAATTTCTATGGAACCTCTGGTAGTACCGAACCGATTTCAAAAGTGATGGTGTCAAATGGATGGTGACAACCCCTGCTCCAACATAGGATATATTTTTTGTGGGTGCCTCTATCTCCAGGGGGATGCAGGAACGAAAAACGTTGCAAAATTGCGATTTTGTTTATACTGGAGGAGCTAGAAATTTGAAATTTGGCATTGTAGTTACTTATAAGATGTAAATGCTCTCTAAGATTAAAATAAAAAAAATCGAAATTTAAAAGGGTGAAATGAGTGAAAAGCGTTCTAAAAACATTCTAAATTACAATTTCTATGGAATCTCTGGAACTACCGAACCGATTTCAAAAGTGATGATGGCAAATTGATGGTGACAACCACTGCTTCAACGTAGCCTATATTTTATGTCGGTGTCACTAACCCCAGGGGGGGGGGAGCGAAAAACGTTCTAAAATTGTGATTTTTTTTATACTGTAGGAGCTAGAAATTTGAAATTTGACATTGTAGTTACTTATAAGATGTAAATGCTCTCTAAAAACAAAATTTAAAAGAAAATCGAAATTTAAAAGGGTGAAATGAGCGAAAAGCGTTCTAAAAACATTCTAAATTACAATTTCTATGGAATCTCTAGAACTACCGAACCGATTTCAAAAGTGATGGTGGCAAATTGGTGGTGACAATCCCTGCTCCAACAGCCTCTTTAATAGAAAAACTATGCGTTTCTGACGACTGGGTTTTTGGCTAATCTTTGCCACAGATTAATCTCGAAAAATGAAACATTTGAAGTTACTGAAAAAAAATAGTAGCTCGAAAAGTATTTGTCAGAAAATTGTTAGGCAAACTGCGTTTGAAAGGTAAAAAATTGTATTTTTCTTGATATAAATTTCAAATCTAATGTTTATGCCATTTTTCAAATATTGAATTTGAAAAATTACCAAATTTCACAATGGAGTACCATAGCAAAACCTTCATGCGTAAAAAGATAATGATAAAGGCGACGTGTCGTGGCGTGTATATAGCACGAGTCACAAATTATAGTAGCCGTATTATTCTGTTAAAATATAAAAGTGAATTATGAAATGTCAATATTTTGTTGGATTAAAAGTTCGTTATAAGAAATTGACCAGCGTAGCGGGCGTAGCTTGCTAGTATATATATATATATGTGTGTGTGTAAATTTTCATTCATGCCTATATATTTCAGTTTACAGAAATGTTCTTCTAAACCACTGGAACCTTATTAAACGATTATGCTCCTCTCAATTCATTAGGCCTAATTTATTACATTTAAAACATACAGCATTGTCTTACAATTATCCCCTTGCTTTTCTTTCTACCTGGATTAAACATGAAAACATTCATCTAATTTTACCAGTATGGGCATTAAATATGCATAAAAATTATAAAATGGAAAACAATATTTAAGAGAGTGGGCGTGGATTGATAAAAAAAATATTAAAACTTTTTTCTAAAAACAATTTACGAAAAAAAAATCATAAAATAACAAAAATTTCCCCCCAAAAATTATAAAATAAAAATACCATTTAGGAGGGATGGGGCGGGACTGCCAAAAAAAGTTACAAAATTTTTATAAAAAAAAGGGTTTTATGCATTTAATCATTTACTTACCTCACAATATCATTTCTGCAACATAAATAATACACTCTTCCTTTTACTCACACAATGTCTTATTATACATTGCTAATTATTGTACTTTATTGTATTGTATGGTTCCTATATCATCTTTATTATATTTAAATTTTATTTACTTCATTAAGTTTCCTCACATTTCAAATATTATTTGCTTTGTCAATATTTTTATTTTTCTTTCTTTTTATTCTATTTCATCTTTATCCGTAACAGATGGCAGCACTACCATTTTTTTAAAACTTGTACACAATTTCAGATTTTACTTATAATTTTCTGGGATAGATGACAGCACTACTTAATTTTTATATATCATTTTTCTCAGCAAAGTTTTGGGCATCCATATGCAGCCATTTTGAGATGGTGTCTGGCTGTACGTCATGTAACTACAATCTTTTTACATCTACTTTCAAATTTGTCTTTTTTGGTGAGTCTTGAACATTATTTTATATTCTATTTACTGTTTAAGTTGAATAATTTTTTATTTTTCTAATTTCTATTTCAGTTGCATATTTATTTATTTATTTTGCTATTTGAACCTCATGTCGGGTTTTAATTTTCTAGTTTCATTATATTTTGTCATTTGAATCTCTTGTCGGTCCTTAATTTTCTTGTTTCATTTATATATGTTATTAAGGGCTTAATATTGTCAATTTTAGGCATAATGCTGCCAATATTTGATGCAATAACAAATAATTACTATGAATATTCTTATAAAGCCCTTCTGAAGATTCTATAAAATATTCATAGTTTTCCAATTTTGTTTTTCCAAATTATGCTTTTTCATCCTTTTAAGTATAATTCCTTCAGTGTCCATTCCATTGCTTTTTATGGTGTCTCATCCTTCGTTCTTCACATGTGTATTGATTTTTAAATATATATATATATATATACACACACACATACATATATACACACACACACATATATATATATGTCGTGTTTCCAAGTTCAAATCCGGGAAAAAGGCAGTCGTGCTCGTGATAAATAGGGTTAGCGATGTTATTGGTTTCCCTTTTAGTTCGCATCAGGCGGCCGGGTGGTATCATCAACAACAAGAAATGTCAGTCCATATTTTTGTCGAAGAACCTTTTATTTCCAGTTTAAGACATCTCTTCAGGGAAAATGCTCATTAGCCAACGCTAAACGAAAAAAAATACAACGTTCCATTATTTTCTGGAATCCGTCCCGATTCTTTTAGCAAACACCAGCGTCGAAAAAATCCTCTCCGAATCAGGATGATCGTGTTTTTAAACTAGCTTGCGTAATAATACAGAATACGTCACGTGACCCACTTCTATCGAATCAAAAGGTCTCTTTTGGAACTTTATCAATATTTCCGGTGGATTTATTTTGTTGTAAAATGCAAAAACTTTCTACGCTCTTCCAGAATATTCCATAATCTCGTACCAGATGTCTGTCATATCAACAAACGAGCTTATCTGTTTTTGAGGCTGTAGCTAAACTTCGAATTTAATACGTAATAAAAATAATAAGAAGAAAAGAAAATGAATCTTTATAAAAGGAAAAAAAAAAAAGAAAGAATTAAAGTTTTTCGGAAATATTTTAATAGACATTTGATATTTAATAATAGGATAACTTTATGAAATAAGGTTTTTTGAGCGGAATATTTTAAGAGATACGATATTTTAGCATTTAAATAAAGAAGTTATAGCAATTTGACCACACGGGAATAATACTAATGAATTTTAATAATGGATTAAAATAAAGATGTTCTATTTAAAGAATAAATTAAAAAAGCTATCGCCATTTTTAGAATAACTACATTCGAATAAATATTATTAAGTGGATTAGGAATAATTGGCTTTACATATGGATAGTAAAAGGCTATTTTAAGAATGAGAATTATTTTAATAAGCTGGGTTATATACCGAATATTATTGAATGGACAAATTTTATAGAATAATTGCGGAAAAATTTTAAATTTTGTAATATTATCCCCCCTCCCTAAAGATTTTGGATGAAGTTAATAGTTAAGTAACTATAAATTCAGACAATATAAATTTAATACTTTAGAAATTTGAATTTTGACTAGTATAAATTTAGAGACGGCCAGCAAGGAGATGGGGAATTTCTGAAGAACTGGAAGACAAAAACAAAAACAAAAATAAATTAATAGTAATCAATTAAAATTAATAGATAAATAAAAATAAAGCTACGAGCATTTCCCCTGTAAAATAATACAAGAAATGGTTACAATCTCACTTACCATTTGTAAGTGCACAAGAAAAATACAATAACAATAAATAATAAATATTAATAAACAGGAAAAACAGGATAATAATAGTAACAGAATTTTGCTTTTACCAAGTTCACAAGCTTTAGAATAAGTAGTCACTAGCAAATTGTTAAAACAAAGTTTTTAAAAAAAAATTCGACTTCATTCAAATTTGAGTTCATTAGATCCAACTGTTTTATTTCAGTCTCTTTCTTGGATCGTGATAAGTCCTCATTTTGTTTTTTAAAAAAAATGGTTACTGCAGTCCCTTTCTTAAAAATACAGTTTTTATGTAAAGGCTGAAAATAAAGACATTACTCCATCAAAATTTTAAAACTGTAGTCATTCTTACCAATACTTTATAATGACTTTATAATGCTAGCACTTGTCACAACATCTTCTCTTAAGTATCACATTAATTTTCTCACATAATAAACAAGTCAAATTATCTTTTGGTCGTTTATTGTACTTGGAATATGTTATCTTTGTTATATTCCTGTGGGATTTGTTATATTTCTGTTGGGATTCCACCATCTTTAACTAATATTTGTCAAACATTTTTTCACTAATAAATAATATAACTCTTCAATAATATAAATAAATGCTATAATAAAATTCAATTCATAAACATAACAATAATAACTTTCAATATAACTAATACTTCTCAACATATGTAGTAATTCATAATATAATTCAATAGTAGAAATAATAATATAATAACATCAGTATAATTTAAGAAAATATCACAGTTTGTTTATTTATTGTTAGGAAAAATATTGGTTGAGGATAAAATAATTACATAGCAAATAAATAAATTTCTTATTTTTTTTAATTATATAAGAAAGTATTTTTGCCAGTCGAAAGTATACAAAAAAATATATATATATAATAATTTCAAAATCCAAATAAATTTAAATCTAAATATTTAGAAATTGAACTCTCAACCATTAGTTCCTTACAATAATTTTTTCCTCTGATACCCTTTTACAAAATTATACTGTTAAGTTATAAGTATTCATATCCTAAATGCAGAGAGTTGTTTTTTTTGGCAAACTTAGAATAAATAAAGACAATAAATAACAAATAAAAGATGTTAATTTTAGCTGAGAAATGGAATACAAAGGCAATTAGTTTAGATACTTAATTTTCTATTGTCACACCAAAACAATCACTGTAAAATCACATCATCACTATCCAATCATTTATATAATTATAGAAATACTTATTAACGGTTACTATTTGATTATCTATTGAAGTAAATAACATAATATTAAATTTTTGAAACAATTGGTTTAAGAAAAAGTAAATAAAGTAAAAATAGTTTATTTTGATATAGAATTAAAACATTTAATTTCATTTTTCAACATCAATTTGACAATTCCTAAAATCAAAATACACATCTTATGCCTGCATAAGGTGTCTACTCAACCTCAAAAACTCTCAAAAACAAGTAATATTCTCGTTGCGCACCAAGAACATACCTGATAATGTTGAAAATTATTGTAATAAGAGATATTTAAATAATTAGAATTTACTCTATTGTTTTTACTTTAGTTTGATTTTGTGATGGTGATTGTGATGTCTGTGTTGGTTTTGATTGTTGTTTGGGTTGCTCATGAAATAGTCTGAAATTATTTGGTGAAAAATATGGTTGCGAATTGTTCCATGTCTCCAAATTAAGACCATATATACCCTTCTGACAGAAACATAACTGAATTCAAACCTTTCCTATTGAATTTTTAAGAATTATAAGAATTTGTGAATCCAAATTAAGCATTAACCAGAACATTTATTCAATAAAATACATAAAAATCTCCTAAATTTTATTTATTATTTTTGCTAAATTTAAATTTAATATGTTGCATTAACTACCTTAGAATAAATTTTTTTATCATAGTAATAATAATAATAACAATTGTATCATCAGCAAAAAGAACAAGAAGAGCAACATCATCAACAAAATTTTATTACATACCCTATGAATTTTTTGAATGCAACTTACCTACATTTTCCAATTTCTCTTCTAAATATTTTTATTATTTGTCACCAAGGAAAACATGACTTTATCTTCATATTGATCGTCATCACGTATTAATTCTATCATCACATCATAATTATTCTGAGTATTCAATTCTAGTAAATTTATTACTGCTGAGGACTTGGTAAATAACGAACTTATTTTTACCTAAGCTATGGACAAATGAGGTGTAAAAAAAAGTTCCCCATTGGTGAGCTTAAGATTATTAAAATTCAAATTACCTAATAGCGAAATTCAGCTAGGTTAACATAGTGCTAAATGTCTACATGTTCCAGTAATCTAATTTCTACCTGACCTAGCATTTTATTTAAACACTTTATTAATATTATAACACCATCAAAAATTTTCAAAGTTTCTATATTAAATATTTTAGCAAGTTGGTAAATGCATCATAAATCCTACATTAAATGAAAATAAACAATAACATACTAAATTTAGTTTTATATATTCACAGTTTAAATAAACAATAAAATACTAGCACTCTATTTACATATTTACATCATAAATAATCTTTCAGTGGCTCATTAATTTACTACAATTCAAACCACCAGTCACTTATTCAACATACAGATTTTTTTTTTTTTCTCATAATAGCTGTTTTGTAACTTAGGTTTGGCATGGTGCCAGGAATGTTCCCTTAGGATAAAAGCTGTCTTTTTATAAAATACAGATCAGATCTCAGTAACATATTTAAAATAATAGATTTTTTTTTTTTTTTTTTTTTTTTTTAAGAATATCTGTTCTTAAAACATGAAAATATAAATTATACCGCTGTCTATAATATTACAATGACGTATCACACGAAATCATCAAATAAATTAATTAACCTTAACAACACTTAAATATTTGCAACAGAAATAAATTTTAAAAACAAAATTTTAATCAGTATAACATAGTATACCATTTATATAAAACCTTTAAATTTCAAGGTAGACTATTAAATAAATTAAACATTTTAAATATAACATAAACTAATAAATATCAACATATAAAGATACCAATAAATAAAAATACCAACTTACAGTTACTCTTGAGCATATTTCACAGGAAAGTCTCACACATCTAAAAATCTTTAATTTTCTTGATAACACAAAAGTTCTGCTTTTTCGCAATCCTTTAAAACCAACACCATGAAGACGCTTATGAAGATGAATAGTATATTCTCTAGCAACAACTTCACTTAGGCCAACTTTTCCTCTTCTTTTCTCTTTTAGGCTTGACCATTTTTAATTTATTATAAAACTACAAAATAACAAAACACCAGACGTAAACGTGCTGTAATGGCGTAGACGTCCTCGTAACATATTCTTCTAATCGGCAAATTTCACGTTTAACTACACAAATTTTCTGTTGATCACCAGCATCCTGTTCGACTTATTATATTAATGTCGTGTTTCCAAGTTCAAATCCGGGAAAAAGGCAGTCGTGCTCGTGATAAATAGGGTTAGCGATGTTATTGGTTTCCCTTTTAGTTCGCATCAGGCGGCCGGGTGGTATCATCAACAACAAGAAATGTCAGTCCATATTTTTGTCGAAGAACCTTTTATTTCCAGTTTAAGACATCTCTTCAGGGAAAATGCTCATTAGCCAACGCTAAACGAAAAAAAATACAACGTTCCATTATTTTCTAGAATCCGTCCCGATTCTTTTAGCAAACACCAGCGTCGAAAAAATCCTCTCCGAATCAGGATGATCGTGTTTTTAAACTAGCTTGCGTAATAATACAGAATACGTCACGTGACCCGCTTCTATCGAATCAAAAGGTCTCTTTTGGAACTTTATCAATATTTCCGGTGGATTTATTTTGTTGTAAAATGCAAAAACTTTCTACGCTCTTCCAGAATATTCCATAATCTCGTACCAGATGTCTGTCATATCAACAAACGAGCTTATCTGTTTTTGAGGCTGTAGCTAAACTTCGAATTTAATACGTAATAAAAATAATAAGAAGAAAAGAAAATGAATCTTTATAAAAGGAAAAAAAAAAAAGAAAGAATTAAAGTTTTTCGGAAATATTTTAATAGACATTTGATATTTAATAATAGGATAACTTTATGAAATAAGGTTTTTTGAGCGGAATATTTTAAGAGATACAATATTTTAGCATTTAAATAAAGAAGTTATAGCAATTTGACCACACGGGAATAATACTAATGAATTTTAATAATGGATTAAAATAAAGATGTTCTATTTAAAGAATAAATTAAAAAAGCTATCGCCATTTTTAGAATAACTACATTCGAATAAATATTATTAAGTGGATTAGGAATAATTGGCTTTACATATGGATAGTAAAAGGCTATTTTAAGAATGAGAATTATTTTAATAAGCTGGGTTATATACCGAATATTATTGAATGGACAAATTTTATAGAATAATTGCGGAAAAAATTTAAATTTTGTAATATATATACACATACATATATACACACACACACACACACACACACACATATATATATATATATATATATATATATATATATATATATAATGATATAATGAGTCATTTTTCTTCCAGAAATGTCCATGTTTCCATTGAGTTTCAAAGACCACTCAGATATTATAACAAGATTTTTTTTTTTTAACCAATTCATGGCTGTTTTTTGTATTTTATATTTCAAGCATAAAATTTCGTTTGTGTCGGTCGTAAACTGTGTAAACGTTAAGATATCCGCAACTTTTTTTTTCTTTTGCAAAGTATTTCCTTTTTTAATAAAAAACAGAATCACTTTTATGACTACTATCTTTGAAATAAAATTTATATAACAAAGCGTGCATGTATTTGTATATGTAAAGTTTAAAAAAAAAAATTCTGACTAATGTTATATCCTATGTAATTTCTGATTATCAACAAACTCTTAATCTATACATATGTGTTACTATAATATGTATTCCATACATATGAAGTCCCGAAATAACATCAAAATCGCAAATCACAAATTTCAATTATACTTAAAAATTATACTTAAGTGCTCTAAGTTTCATAGTTTATTAAACTTTCAAGTACATAGTACGTTTTTACAGCTATGCACCAACATTTTGTATTGGAAAATAGTTAAATGATTTTTTTCATAAAATAAGTGCCATACTCGAGGTCTTATAACAACGTATTGTCAGTTCAACTCATAACATAATTCAAATCGATTTTACTTTCCCATTTGCCATTATATACCATTTCTTCTCCAATATTTTGTACATACAAAGCGATTTCCTCTACCTGTTAAACAGACAAAAGGTATCATTACACAAGAAATAGTGGAAAAAGAGGGGTGGGGGTGGGAAGAGAAACTTATCCAAAAAAATAAATAAATAACGTGGATTCTTCAGGTCTCATGAGAAAATGAGGCTGTAAAGCCAAAAAAAAAAAGTCAATAAGTCCAGGAAAAAGTGTCAAACCAACTGCCACGCAAAATGCTGACTTAAAATATAATCATTAAGTTAGGTTAAAATATCATTTACGCCATACAAAAAAAAAAAAAAAAATTAAGTTACGAACAAAAATTGATACAATTAAAAAAAATAGGAAAATAATGATATAAAAGATGTACGCACACACACAATGAAAACAAAATTGTCTTCATCATTAAAGCGTTAACACTTCCCGTCTTAATGCAAGCTGAATTCGAAGAATTAAAAAGAATGAAAGCCAACTTTACAAGTAAGTTTTCCTTTATTTTTACTCTTTTTTTAGAATTAGTTGCCAGTGGTGCCATTATTACAAAATAAATAAATAAATAAATAAATAAAAATGGCATATTTTGATCCGATAAGGCGGGGAGAGATTAAATTTTATTGTTTATAAATTTTCACATCTAGAGGATATACCTTAGTTGTGCCACCATTATAACATAAATACAACTAACGAAGAGTAATTTCCTACATAATATAAGTATTACATTCCAGTTTTTAGAACAACGTATTGTCACTTCAACTTGTAACACAATTCATATCGATACAATACTATACTATAAGATACTATAAGTGATATATTTTAATTTGTAATATATTTAACTTCCTCAATTCTTCTATTATATGTCATTTCTCTATAATAGTTTATACATGCGGAGCTTCCTTTGACTTGCTTACCTTCCAAACAAATAAAAGGTATCACTACACAACGGATAGTGAAAAAACAGGAGGAAAAAAAATATTTAAATCTAAAATAAACAATACCGTTGTGTCTCCAGTTCTCAAGAGGAAATAAGGCTACAAATCCAAAAAGGAAATTGATTGGAAAATGCCAATTTAACACATAATGATTAATTTAGGCTGAGATTTCATTCAACGTTTTTTAACAAAATAGATTATGAGCAACAAATTGGTACAATTTAAAAGGTGGAAAAAAGACAGAGAGATAATCATCACATGAAAGACACACACATACACACAAAAATTGCATTTACCATTAGAGAATTAAACGTATTTGTTTATTAAATTTTAAAGTTTTGAAAATATCTGTACCATAGTTATTCCACTATTATAATCCACTAGGGCATCCAATCCGAGCTTCCCGGGATAGATAATATATGTGAAAACCATTTATTTATTTTTATTGAAAACTCTAATAGATTTTTTACATTTAATAATAGACATTAAAAATTTTTAATAAACATGTACAATTTTTAGATTGCCCCCTAACAATACCAAAGAGCATTTTTATATGAAATATGTCAATCATATATTCAAATAAAATTTTTAAATTTATTAAAAGCAGTAATTTTGCATTGGCCTTGTGCCAGTAATTAATAGCCGAAGAAATCGCTAAAAATTTGGTTAACTACAAAAGTTCTTTTTATTATTATTGTGATAATTTCAGCAGTTTAAAGCACTTATTTCAATTACATGTCTGTTAAATTTGTGTTTTATTTATGCTACTTTATTTGCTGCTTAATAAAGTTTTAATTTCGTTATTGAATATTAGCTGGAAACAAGTGCTGAACATTGTATACTGCTTAAAGTGCAAATCGATTAATATTTTGTAATTGTCTGCTTGCGATATAGATAGATATAAAAAAAATCATGCTTGAAATTTAATTTAAATATTGTAATAAATGAGTAGATTGATGAGTAGATTGTAATGCAGTTTTCAAACAAATTTTATTTGAAAGTAGATTCCACCCCCCCCCCCCCCTCTATAACGGTGTAAAAATTGAAAATGTGCTATGTTTAGAAATATAAAAAAAATTGCTCTAAGCAAAAACCGCAAAACCGAAATTTTATCGTCCAGTATTGCCATTCGCAAAAGGACGTCAGCGTTATGCACGGACACGTTTGTCTTTTATAAGATATACCGGGTGATTATAATTAAAGTTACGATTTCAAAAATCGATAATTTTAAAACTACTGGTCAGAATGATTTGATATTTTAGCAAAACAATCGTGAGGCGATGGAATTTTGTTTGGCAAAGGAAAAAAAGAGTTCCAAAATGTGCCGATAGATGGCGCTGTCTGGGTTCACATTGTCTGGAGATATGCAAATTACTAATACGTGGCAACTATGGGTACCTGAAGAATGTTGTTTACAGCGGGCGAATTGAGAATCTAGCCGACTTGAAGGCAAGAACCACATACCACACCCATTGCATCAGTACAGATACCCTCTGATCTGTTGTGGAGCATGTCGTTTTGCGCTTCCAATTAGTAACGGAACAAGGCGGAGGGCATATCGAACAACTTATACTTTTACATCAATAAAGTGTTTGTTCCACAAAGCTTTTTTTTTTTTTTTTTTTTTTTTTTCATTTTTTGTCATTATTGCTGTTGTCGCTGTAAACACGTATTCTTATCTTTTCGCTAATACATTTTTAGCAAATCCCTGATTTTTTTTTTTCTTTTGGCTAACAACATTCCTGTGTTTAAAGAATAATTTTTTAGTCTTTCCCATGACATTACCCTGACAGCGCCATCTATCGGCACATTTTAGAACTATTTTTTTCCTTCGCCAAATAAAATTCCATTGCCTCACGATTGTTCGGCTAAAATATCCAGTCATTCTGACCAGTAGTTTTAAAATTATCGATTTTTCAAAACGTAACTTTAATTATAATCACCCGGTATATCAGAGGTTCAAAATTTTTTAGCACCTCACAGCGCATTCAATCCCGTTGTTATATAAATGCTAACTTATAAAAGCGACATATTTAATAAAAAATATAATAATGAATCATTATGTAAAAGAAATAACACAACAATGACCACAATTTTTTCTCTTAATTAATTTTGACCAAAGTAATATAAGAAGAAACCATCCAAATAAATTTCAATGAAAGTAAAATAATATTTCCCTCCAGTCTATACTATCCATCCATAATAAGAGAAACCATAGAGATACTAACACGCAAAAATACAATATGTAACGATGTGGCATATTTTAATTTATCGAAACTATGGCTCGAGTTACTCCATGGTCACAGATATGAAAATAAACAACCAAGTAAAAATAAAAGATAACGTGTGTAATTTTTTAAAAAGTACATGAAAATAATAACTTCAATGCCCGTGCAATTATGGAATATTCTCATTTGTTTTTGAAAATGACTCGGAGTGAGTTGAAACATGTAAAACAACCTAATAAAAGTTATTTTATTTTGCATTATGTTGTTAATTTACATCTTTTATCATTTAAAAGAAATATATTATTACAAGGTGTTATAATTTATTATATTGGCATATTTTTTCTTTTGCAATGATTAAATTTATCTGAAGATTCGAGACCATTTTCATGATTTTATCTCATACTCTTCTCGTGATTATACAAAATGAGAAATAAACGTCAAAATAATGCAACTTTATGACACTAAATCTCACTTCAAAGTAAATCGTGTAACATGGAATGTTGTATGTTAAAGTATGGATATTTCTGTTAATTCTTAATATCGTGTTACAAGTTGAGGCTGACACCTGCGATCTTCTCATGGCACACTATTGTGCCGCAGCACAGCAGTTGAGAAAAATTTATCTGTATCTATATTATAAAGAAAAAGTACTGTCTGTTAGTAACGTTGACGTCATATCGACGGTGGCAACATCTGAGAAATATAAATAGCACTTAAAGCAATATAAATAGTTCGGCATTTGTTTTCGGCTAATATTATGTAAAGAAATTAAAAATTCATAAATAAATAAATAAAATAATAAAATAACATAAATAAAACATGAATTTAACAGATATGTAATCGAACTACGCGCTTAAACACTGGAAAATATTAAAATAAAAAAGGCTACTGTAAGGAGAGAAATCTTTGGCGATTTCTTCGGCTATTCATTCCTTTGATGCGGCTAATACGAAAGTATTGCTTTTAAATTTTTCAAAACTTTATTTGAATACATAATTGCTATTTTTCCTATAAAATTCTTTTTGGTGTTGTTAGTAGACAATCTAAAAAATATATATTTAATGTTAAAAAAAAAAAAAAAAAAACAGTTAGAGTTTTCAATTAAAAAACAAATTATTTTTACTTATATTCTTTAACCCGGAAAATCCGGGTTGGATCCCCTTGAAGTATATAAATATAAAATAACGAAGATTTATTGGTTTTTTCATAAAATAAGTGCCGCACTCCAGATTCTAAAATAACGTATTGTCATTTCAACTTGTAACATAATTCAAATCGATTTCACTTTCTCAGTTGGCTACTATACGCTTTTTTTTTTCTCCGATAGTTTATACATGCAAAGCGATTTGCCCTACCTTCCAAACAGATAAAAAGGTATCGTGGCACAGATAATAAAAAAAAACTTTAAAAAAGGCAGAAAAAAAGGGCAGAGAAAAAAGAAAAAAAGGAGAAGAAACTTATCCAAAATAAACAATAACATGGAGTCTTCAGGTCTCAAGAGGAAATGAGGCTGCGAAGCCAAAAAGTCAATAAGTCGATAAAAGTCAACATCGGTGGTCAAGCAAACTTAGGTCCATCTCGCCTTTAGCAAACAAACGTCGCGTGTATGTGAGGGCCGAAGCGACCATTAGGGGCAGGACAGGACCGTTTGATCTCTGGTTTTTTAGTCTCTAAAGACCGTGTGTTGTCGACGATATGTGTTCGCGTGAATGTTTTGTGCGAGGTGTATCGAAGAAAAAGTAATTGAGAAGTTCATTTATCGAGAGAATTATTGGAAACGTAACTTTTTATCTTTTTTCCCTGACGAAGAATTGCTCTTTTTATTTATTTATTTATTTATTTTTTGTATTGGATTCCTTTTAACTTTGTCGAATAAAGCTTTCGATTTATGGGCCAAAACAAGTTTTTGTCAGAATAATTAAATTTTACCTTCTTTTTTCCTCATAAGTTAATTCCAATTAAGTCACAATACAATCTAGATTTTATGTAATTGATGAGGGGGAAAGCAGAGGAAAATTGTAAATAATCAGCAATTATAAATGAGGGGAAACTAAATTTATTTGAACATATCTTCGTAGATTGCAAAAAAACATAAATTCTGAGGCGATAATGAAAAAAAAAATCAGATTTTGCTGCTATGTATTATAAGGTTTGAAAAATTTTTGGGTTTAGAAAGGTAACTGAATTTGTAAACTTAGAACTTATTTTTTTACAACATTTTGAGAAAATGTCGTCCCTAAAGTTTAAAAAAAAAAAAAAAAAAAAAAAAAAAAAAAAAAAAAAAAAAAATCAGCTCTTTCTCATTATTTTTCCATCGAAATTGATATTAATTTTAACAGTTTTTCAAAAATTGCATTAACTAAGAAACACTTATTAGCTTATATTATTTTAAATAAAATTAGCGCATACTTATTTATACATCTTATACATTAATATTTTCACTCATACTTATACCAATATGAGTATTTAATAAAAAAATATCGAACATGATGGTAATGAAGAACAGGCTCGTATATCAATTCTATTCCGTTTCTTATAGTTTTACATCATTAAAACATACTTTCGAACCAATAATAATCACCCAATGATAACCAACCAGTGGCCGTAATATGTCAGAGTTCTTTTGTGTGACCTGTAAACTAACTATAAACTACATCGTTAACTAAACTCAATTCGTCAAGCCGGAATTAAAAACTCATTAGATTAATGCCTCATTAAAACATATTAATTCAGTTATCGAGTACATAAAGCAATATTTACTATATGATTATTATACATTATAATATATATGATCTTCTTTGCTTAAATTAAAAGTTGTTTGTGGGGGTAATAAAAGATAATCGGGGTAATAAAGGACATTTTTTTTCTTATGTGAAAAAAAAGTTAAAGTGTTGTTAAAGTGTCTTGGCAAACAATACATTACATTCTACAAATTTTATAAAGTTTTGACACGATTTTTATAAATATACCCGTTCGAGGCTTTCACATTGAAATTTTAGATATTATTTTCTGATACGTTTTTTAAAATTATTTTTATTAAATCCAAATTTAATCAAGCAACGTGTTTTAAGGAAATGTGAACTTTCTATGTTAAAAGCCTGTTAAAAAAACCTTTCATATGATACTTCATTCATTGTTGTACGTTTTGTATGTGCATATAGAAAAGGGGATGTTAACCTTAGAAATATGATTTTAGAGCCAATTTTTAGTCTCTCTCTCTCTCTCTCTTTTTTTTTTTTTTTTTTTTTATTACGGAACTTTTCAATTTTGTTTCCATTTTTGGGGTAATAAGACACTAATAGACCAAAGTGACCAAAATAATAAGTAGAAACAAGAATACAAACACAGCTTATCAGATTAAAAAAAAATCATTTTTTATGTGCAGATGGTTAAAAAATAGTTTTCTCGAATTATACAATAAAGTTTCTTCATTTGTCCTACAAATTATAATATATACAGCTCTATATAGATGGTTCATGCAAAATATGAATGTACATACATTAATCATAGATTGAAATACCGAGCTAAATCTGAAACATTTTACAGTGAGATATAGACAAGGCAGACAACAAAACACCCTTGTCTCTTATTACCCAAGCAACAAGAGCAAACAGGGTAATAAGAGACATTGCCCGAAGTACACTCCTAAACACATTTAATAATTTACAAAGTATAATATAAATTAACATTTACTTGACTATGTAGTTAGTACTATGGATGCACCAGATATCCGGCGATATATTGCTTATTCGGCACTCAAACCGGATACTCTGTTCGGCCAAATATTTCATTAGTATCCTTTTGCCGAATAGTGAATCATTTTTTAAATAATATTTTTAACATTATCTGAAAAAGTTAGTGCAAAATGAATTTGATTCTTACTAACATTATCCCATTAAAACTGTACTGTTAAAAAAAAAAAAAAAAAAAAAAAAAAAAAAAAAAAAAAAATTCTCAAATTGACAGAAAAAAATTGTCAATTTTGGCGCCAGTAGAAAACCGTTTAATTTACAGAAAATATCTGTATATTTTCATTAAAACAGTTTTTTTCTGTAAAAATTGCAAAATCCACATTTGTTTACCGGAAAAAACTGTTTTTCTTTAAAACAGTTTTTTCTGTAAAAAATACAATATTTTTCTGTCAAATTTACAGATTTTTTTTACAATGTACCTTAATAGAAATAAATACTCATATATTTTCACAAAAATGAAATTATATAAATTATATATAAATGAAAATATAATATTTAAAATATGACAACTAATTATTTATAATTGAATTTTATTAAAGGCAAGTTATAATGTAGGAACATTAGGTGCTCAGCATTTTCAGGCTGTAATCTGTTACATTTTTTATCACAAATATTTCCTGCTTCTGAAAATAAACGTTCACCCCACTGGTGGTCTCTTTTTCTTGTGTTATCAACAATTCTAAATTAAAAATTATTTTATTGTACTTTTTTCACTATTTTGTCTGTGGATGGAAGACAAGCTGTGGTAAAATAATACTGAACATGAAAAGAATTGTGCCACTTTCTTGAATAGTTCGCTGTCCACTCTGCACTATAAAACAAAGGTACTTGAAATGAGAAGCTTCTCTATATAAATTCTGTTAGAAAACATTTGTCATAGAAAAAGTAAGTAATAATATGAACGACTATGTAGGAAAAGAAAAAGCCACGTCAATATGGTGTTTAGTATTTATAAATAACAAAAATTAAGTATAAAAACAGAGAAATTACTTAATTGTTTAGCTTTTTATATGTTGAATGACACTGGATGACTGAATATAAGAAAGAAAACTACTAATATGTATATTAGAATAGGCATAAGACAAACATGATTGAATTTCAATACTTAATTGCTAATAAGCATTTGTTTTTAAGTAATTTTAACTTAATAAATGAAATTAAATCTATTATTAACATTTTAATGACATAAAATTATAATAATTTAAAGTTTTTCTTCTTTAAGCAAGCATAAAATATAAATATTACTATTAAAATTAAAAACCAGAAAGTATTCGGCCGGATACCAAATACTCGGTAAAATTTTTGTGCCGAATATTCGGTATCCAGTAAAAATTCATATCCTGCGCATCTCTAGTAAGTAGAAACTGTTTAATAAAAATTAACCAAAACTACATTTCTAAAAACGGTATTTTCAAAGCTGAGAAAAAAATACTCAAATCTGAGTATGTCGCATAGTCAAAATTACTCTGAATCGAAATTACTCAAGTTTGAAGCATGTATATGTTACAGTCAATATGATTAATCTGGTCATTATTAATAATAACCGGTTATTATTAATAATGACCGGATTAATCATATTGACCATAACATATATACTCATTTCCGCAAACTTGCACACACTCAAGAATAAAGCATCATGTGCTCGTATTTGAGTATGTCTATGTTTCAAAAATGAGTATGAACGAACTTCCATGTGCTCATTTTTGAGTATTTCCATGTTTCAAAAATGAGTTTGAACTGTATCTAATCCTTTTTGAGTATGTACCATGTTTCAAAAATGAGTATAAACTGACCTCTATGTGTTCAGTTTTGAGTATGTCCATGTTTCAATATTCTGAGTATTTCTGGTATTTCAGAATTGAAAGCATTGGACAGTTATATTTGAAACAAAAAGTTTCATAACAAAATGAAAACATCGATTTACTCAGATTTGAAAGTGTCATTTTTCACAGTGTAAAGATTTCAATAACATACTTTTGAATTATCTAAAATAACCTCTTACGTAAGAAAATTTCTAAACAAAAATGTAAGTATATCATTAATTAGTACACCTTATTACAAATCGATTGATAGTAGTCACATTTTTATACGATGAATTGGGACAGAGTTAGTAAGGAGTGATACTTTTTTTTCCAGGACTATACACATATTTCTTTAAAATAATTACATTTTTATTGCTAAAAATATGCGAACTTTATTTTAAAGACAGTTGTCAAAACTTAATCGTTTTTAAACAAATTTATGGGCAATATTTATGGGCAAATTAATTGTCATATAACTTTCCGGTTATTGCTTCATATCTCTGAAATAATTCATTGTGACATTACGAAAGTCTACAGACATAAATGATGATTATGGTTTAAAAGGGCTGATTTTTAAGTACATTGTATTGTCTGATTTTCACTTGTTTGTTGGTAAACCCTGGTTTATTTAATCATACATTATTAATTGTATTGGAGTAAAATATAGTTATATTATTATTTTTATTATTTATTTATTTATTTATTTTTAAAAGTTACATCAGTTACAAATACACTATTCAACATAGTTTCATTTATTTAAAATTTTATCATTTCCTTACATCGGATATTTTGTATTCTCGAAATTACGAATTTCTACATTACAGATTTTTACTCGCTAAGCAGTTTTGTATTAATTTAATCAGTCATCGTTGTAAAATTATTAAGCAAGTAGTAAATTGATATATCTTTCATTATTCAAAAATTTTCGGCACCAAATTATTTTATAATGCATTTATTCGCTTCTAAAATTATCAAAGCAGTGCTGCAAAAATACAATTTGGTAAGCTGTCAGTATACTGACAGTTATTAATGATGTAAAATATTCATTTCTGTTAGCACCTGTTCTGAAACCATGTTCACGTTTTAATCGAACAGCGCGGCACATCTCCCAGAAGTATAACTTCAGCGTTTATCATCGCACTTCTGCGGCTTTAACTTCCACTCCAAAGAATATGCGTGTTAGTGTTTGCACGGACCAAGTCTTTTGCGTTGAGGATAGATGCACGCACAGAGAAAGTCTTTCGGTGTGCTTTGTGAATTTGCCACAGAGAATTTCTTGCTTTCAGCGTGTGGCAGAGCACGTTGTTTAATACGATGAAGATATCTGCAACGGGAGCTTTATGTATAGCTTTATTTCATGCAGTTTAATTCCGCTATAGTAAATTTATTTAATAAAGGTTTCAGACGCGCAGTAGTAATTCACTGCAATACTCATTTAGATTTAAAAAAATAATAATTTAGCTACTTTTTAAATGGAAGTTTGTTTTTTAAACAAATGTAATATTAAAAACTTCAATTTAAAACAGAAACTCCTATACGAAAAAAAAAAATTGTGATGTTAAAAAAGTATATATGTACACAGGGTGATTTTAAACTATCTAGTAAATATAAACAATAAACATTTTAATTAGCTATACTATAGTAGCAACCCGATGTGCTGAGATTATCCGATTTTTTTTTCGGAAGAAAGAAATTTTATTTTATTCTGCGTTAAAAAAGACATATTTTATAAAATTTCTTATTATGAGCAAGAAATCACATTTATTATGTAAATTAACTGAAAATTCTAAACATTACATTTTGAAAATTACGTGATTTCGATGCAATTATAGTAAAATGACTTTATAAGAAAATAGGATATACGGGTAATAAAACTTTATTGGTCGAGAGAATTTGGTACAAAAGCTTTGTTCTGTAGTGTGGGTTGCTGTGGTTTGGACAAAACTGAAAACTTTATGTTCTAGAGCATTCACATTTATCGACATCATAAATAAATTCGAAAAATAATATTTCATACGAATCAACGATATTGAAATCTTTCAGCTTTTTGGTAGAAGTTTTAGTAAATGAAGGAAGTAAGTCAAGCATGAATATTCTTTACATTACAATTTTTAAACGAGAATGTAAACTAAAACTCATTAAATGGATGTTCTCAAACAAAACAAAAATAAAGATAATTCTTGAGTTCGGAAAGCAGACGATATCCCATTATTGCCTTTTCCTTTGTCTTTCTTTTCTTTTTTCAAAAAATGAAGGAGTTTTGTTGCCATCCTTACAGAAATGTCATTAAAAATTACACATAAAATAATATCTCGGAAACTAATTCAAATTTTGAAATACTAAGAGCTTATATGACAACCTCGTATCCATGCGGATAACTGGCGTTAATTTCGTCACGCTGAATTCGATATTTTAGGAGGAATAGCTGATAAATACAAACAGACATTCAGAATAATTACTATTAGAACAACATTTAATTCTAAAAATGATATTTTATATTGTTACAGTGGGGGCGGGGGGGGGGGAGGGATGTTGTTTACTGGCAAAATATATATGTGTTTAAAAATGTATTTATATTAAGCATTTTAAGGCATAAAAAATATTTAATTATTTGAAATGGTATAGGAAAAGGTACTTTTAACGAATAGCCCATGGGCTCTACTTTGGCTTGATCGGGCCAGAAACGTTGCTATTAAAAAACGTTAGAATTATAGCATTGTTATCAAGTGTTAAGTAATTTGAAATATTTACCAAAAGGAAGTAAATTAAATTATTAACAGTAAAATAAGCAAAGTAGAAGTGAATGACATACAAAACAAAAAATAACCAAATTGAAATGGATTAAGAAAAAATGCTCCCAGAAAAAAAAGCCCAAAAATCTCTTTTTTCTTTTTAACAAAACTTTATTTGCGCCCTTAAGGCTGTTTGTTCTAATCTGACACATATTTAAATTAATTTTTGTTCGCAAACGGATCAAAGTGGCAGGGGTTCTTATTCAGAAACTATGTAATCCAAATGATGTTTTTTTTTTTTTTTTTTTCCCTTCGGTAAAGGAAAAGCATTATCAAACAGAAAATATCTTTCCCTGCATGAATACGCCTTGAAAGGTAGAAACGGTTTTACAGGAGGTAAAAAAAGAACGAAAAATCATGCGTCAAGCATAGATTATGAAACACTTTCCAACACAGCCAGAAAACTGTAACGAAACTTCACCGTTTAAATAAGGTAAAAGTAAACAGTTTAGAAAACATATACGACATTTAAAAATACAGCTTTCAAAATTACCTTCCAGTGTCAAAAAAGTAGTCGAATTATTTTGTGCAGCCCTGTATATGATCAATAGATGTAGATAATGTGATAAAATTTAGTTCAGTTAGAATATTCACATTTAGCAATTTTCTCCGATCGATGGAAATGCACTCAAAATCCTTTGTACAGCTCTGTATATTATCTGAAGATTTTTGTACACACCACATATTAAGCTAAAAGGCAACTTAAAACTCACTCGCAGCATTACTCATAAAATAATATCTCGGAAACTAATTCAAATTTTGAAATACTAAGAGCTTATATGACAACCTCGTATCCATGCGGATAACTGGCGTTAATTTCGTCACGCTGAATTCGATATTTTAGGAGGAATAGCTGATAAATACAAACAGACATTCAGAATAATTACTATTAGAACAACATTTAATTCTAAAAATGATATTTTATATTGTTACAGTGGGGGCGGGGGGGGGGGGGGGGGTGAGGGATGTTGTTTACTGGCAAAATATATATGTGTTTAAAAATGTATTTATATTAAGCATTTTAAGGCATAAAAAATATTTAATTATTTGAAATGGTATAGGAAAAGGTACTTTTAACGAATAGCCCATGGGCTCTACTTTGGTTTGATCGGGCCAGAAACGTTGCTATTAAAAAACGTTAGAATTATAGCATTGTTATCAAGTGTTAAGTAATTTGAAATATTTACCAAAAGGAAGTAAATTAAATTATTAACAGTAAAATAAGCAAAGTAGAAGTGAATGAAATACAAAACAAAAAATAACCAAATTGAAATGGATTAAGAAAAAATGCTCCCAGAAAAAAAAGCCCAAAAATCTCTTTTTTCTTTTTAACAAAACTTTATTTGCGCCCTTAAGGCTGTTTGTTCTAATCTGACACATATTTAAATTAATTTTTGTTCGCAAACGGATCAAAGTGGCAGGGGTTCTTATTCAGAAACTATGTAATCCAAATGATGTTTTTTTTTTTTTTTTTTTCCTTCGGTAAAGGAAAAGCATTATCAAACAGAAAATATCTTTCCCTGCATGAATACGCCTTGAAAGGTAGAAACGGTTTTACAGGAGGTAAAAAAAGAACGAAAAATCATGCGTCAAGCATAGATTATGAAACACTTTCCAACACAGCCAGAAAACTGTAACGAAACTTCACCGTTTAAATAAGGTAAAAGTAAACAGTTTAGAAAACATATACGACATTTAAAAATACAGCTTTCAAAATTACCTTCCAGTGTCAAAAAAGTAGTCGAATTATTTTGTGCAGCCCTGTATATGATCAATAGATGTGGATAATGTGATAAAATTTAGTTCAGTTAGAATATTCACATTTAGCAATTTTCTCCGATCGATGGAAATGCACTCAAAATCCTTTGTACAGCTCTGTATATTATCTGAAGATTTTTGTACACACCACATATTAAGCTAAAAGGCAACTTAAAACTCACTCGCAGCATTACTCATAAAATAATATCTCGGAAACTAATTCAAATTTTGAAATACTAAGAGCTTATATGACAACCTCGTATCCATGCGGATAACTGGCGTTAATTTCGTCACGCTGAATTCGATATTTTAGGAGGAATAGCTGATAAACACAAACAGACATTCAGAATAATTACTATTAGAACAACATTTAATTCTAAAAATGATATTTTATATTGTTACAGTGGGGGCGGGGGGGGGAGGGATGTTGTTTACTGGCAAAATATATATGTGTTTAAAAATGTATTTATATTAAGCATTTTAAGGCATAAAAAATATTTAATTATTTGAAATGGTATAAGAAAAGGTACTTTTAACGAATAGCCCATGGGCTCTACTTTGGCTTGATCGGGCCAGAAACGTTGCTATTAAAAAACGTTAGAATTATAGCATTGTTATCAAGTGTTAAGTAATTTGAAATATTTAGCAAAAGGAAGTAAATTAAATTATTAACAGTAAAATAAGCAAAGTAGAAGTGAATGAACTACAAAACAAAAAATAACCAAATTGAAATGGATTAAGAAAAAATGCTCCCAGAAAAAAAAGCCCAAAAATCTCTTTTTTCTTTTTAACAAAACTTTATTTGCGCCCTTAAGCCTGTTTGTTCTAATCTGACACATATTTAAATTAATTTTTGTTCGCAAACGGATCAAAGTGGCAGGGGTTCTTATTCAGAAACTATGTAATCCAAATGATGTTTTTTTTTTTTTTTTTTTTTCCTTCGGTAAAGGAAAAGCATTATCAAACAAAAAATATCTTTCCCTGCATGAATACGCCTTGAAAGGTAGAAACGGTTTTACAGGAGGTAAAAAAAGAACGAAAAATCATGCGTCAAGCGTAGATTATGAAACACTTTCCAACACAGCCAGAAAACTGTAACGAAACTTCACCGTTTAAATAAGGTAAAAGTAAACAGTTTAGAAAACATATACGACATTTAAAAATACAGCTTTCAAAATTACCTTCCAGTGTCAAAAAAGTAGTCGAATTATTTTGTGCAGCCCTGTATATGATCAATAGATGTGGATAATGTGATAAAATTTAGTTCAGTTAGAATATTCACATTTAGCAATTTTCTCCGATCGATGGAAATGCACTCAAAATCCTTTGTACAGCTCTGTATATTATCTGAAGATTTTTGTACACACCACATATTAAGCTAAAAGGCAACTTAAAACTCACTCGCAGCATTACCAATCGTAAACGACAATGTATCTTTTTCTTTGCGTAGAGCTGTATATGAATTTATTTATATTCCACAAACTTATATTAATATTACTAAATATATTATAGTTCAGCAAGAAAATGCGTAACACAATTAAAAACTATCCTTAAGCGATTTACTCCTATAGTCTGTAATACTTACGGATTCCCTTGTGTAGCCCTGTATATGACCAACCAAGTTTATAAACACACACGGATTATGATAAAAATTTAGTTAAACGTAAAAACGCAAATCAAAGTTGAAAACGCCTTTATCACACATAGACTGTAAATATCGCACATGTACTGTAACCGATATCTTTTGTGTGTCCCTGTAAATAAACGCAATGTACACCACACTTTCAAGAGAGCAATTTATAGTACACCTCAGTATTGCATATAATTTTAATTATGTTTGAAATAGTGAAATATCACTAAATTACTCTGCAAATGATTTTTCCCCATAGAACAATGTGTAACAGAATTCTTTTGGTTGAACCTGTAAATGAATAATTAATGCTTTACACCCCATATTCTATAAAAAGCATGTTTTAATGCACTTCATAATTATATATCAATTTCATCATATTTTAAATGACGTAGCAGCATCAAAATGCACTTGAAACGACTGTAATGTAACGGAATACTTTTGACTGTCCCTGTAAAAAAAACTATAAGTGCTACACACTTCAGTTGAAATAGGGAACATGCTATAGTAAACGACAATAATATACAAAAATTTCAGGGCGATCCGGGTATTTTTACGTGAGTTAGAGCACGGACAGGCTTTCAGACGGCCAGACAAACCGAAATCATAAACACTTTTCAACTAGGTTGGAAAGTGTTAATAAAAAAGCTGGAAATTAGGCTGAGAACCAATCAACAGCCCGAACCTACATTTATCTGCAGAAATAACTATGCGTAAATATTAGACATAGAGAATGACATCATTCTAACTATTCTAAAAACCAATTCCTAACAAATTTGGATGTAGTGCATCAAAAAGAATTTTTAAAGAAAATGCCCGGGAAGTTTGTTAATTTGGAAATTGCAAAAACAATTATTGTTTGCTTTTCTATAATTCATTAAATATCAGTAAAAACAGTTCATGCACTTCAACATGATTTTTTTTTATTTTCTAAAAAGTGCGTGTCAAATTTTTACAAAAATATTTATTTGTTTCTAGAATTTGAGTCAAACGAAAGGAATCTCGTTGTCATACAGGAAAAAAAATCTTTACCCGGGTCAATACACTTTCAAAAGTGAAACATGTTTACAGGCAGCTGAGAAGGAAAAAAAAAATGTTTGAAATTACGCTGAAAAGCTATGAGCAACTTGGGTTTATATTTATCTTCAGAAATAATTATGCGTAAATATCAGAAAGAATGAATCACGGCATTCAGCACTGAAAAAAAAGTGTTGATTTTACAGTATAATACTGGCATCCTCGCTGCCAATATTATAACGTAAAATTAACAGTAATAAACAGTAAAATTAGCAGTAATACGCTACCACGCATGCGCGGTATCATCAATTTATCAATGAAATCAGCTCATTGACCATTGGGAACGTGTTAGTTCGGAATACGCTGTCAATGGTAGAAACACTTTTACAGTCACAAAGCAGGTACAAAAGTGGGAAATTAGGCTAAGAAGTAATCAGCTGCCTAGATATATTTTTTCTCTGGATAAGTAATTATACGTTAATATCAGAATAAAGGAACATTTATTGTAAAATTCTTAAAATCTACAATTTTAAGACAGGCTTGTTTAAAATAAGGATTCTGAAATTTGGTGTCAATGTAAACTTTCTTCGCTTGAAAAAAAAAAAAATCAACTAATTGTTTAATATTTAGTGACATCTAAGATTGTGAGGTTTATTGTTAGATGCCTCTAAAATGATAGAAACAAGAGTTGATTTTTTATAATCCAAATTTGCCCATTCCTTCTTGGAAAAAAATAAAACTTTTGCTATAAAATAAAGTTGAATGTCTATTCATTATCATTCAATGTATGTTAAGTGTTAGCAAGGCAATTAAGGATATACATTTATGGATTTCCAGGCGAACATCGTTAACAGATATTTTATTCTCATTATTATTTTAGCCATAACCGCATATTTTCATCCAATTTTAAATATGGTCTTCTCAATATTGATAAAATCTCCAAATACATTTTTATTTATACTTAATGCTTTGCTGTCAGACATGATGCGGCTTGACAAATAAAACAGAAAAACAGTGTCTGTACTGACAAAAGAAAAAAAAATAGAAAGATTCATAATGAATTTTCGAAATTTCAAATAAAAATAGGTAGATTTTCCTGCAAGAAAATTAAACTATAATAGAAATATAGAAGTATAGAGTATAGCAATAAACTTTGATGCAAATAGCTTCTGTAAAATGCGAGTATATAGTGGTCGCTGGTTCAATATTAAGTAAAGGCGACCTTTTATTTGAATATCACCTATCATGAACCCGCATTTGATGACTTACCTAATACGTTTGTGTTGTGTGGAATTATTGGAAGTACAAGTTGAAAACGCATTGCACATTACATTCACGAGATTGATAGAGTCGGCGGAATGATTTAAAAGTCCCTCAGCTCAGGACTTGTTAATTCTGCTAAATCAAAATTTAGTTTTGATTGACAACAATGAAATTTATCATCGTCAAAAGGCCTAAGTCAAAGTTATCCTTCCTAATCCCTTGGAAGATAATGAAGGAAGTAAACTTGTGTATTTGTTTTCGGATAATGTAAATGAGAAGAAAATGTATTTTTAACGTGAATACTCCAACGTTTCAACCAAAAATGTGCTTAGATCTTTTGTATATTTCAAAATTTCGGTTGCAGCTGACCCCTGCAGTATTGTTTTCTTGTTCATTTGTTTTTCAGTCAAAAATTTTCATTGAATTTAATGACGTCCATTTTTAACCCAGAAAATGTCCATCGACAGTTACTATTTCAATAATAAGAAACATCACTATGCGGTAATTATGAACACGCCACTAACATAACGAAAGTATGATTGCAATGAATATGGATTGAGTACTTATCATACCAATTCTACTTCTTCTTACTACCCGAAAAGATGTTTATTATTACCCCAGTTTTGCAGGGAATTGAAAACATAAAAGAGTATTAAATAAAAGGCAATAATTTTCCTCCAGAAACCGTAGTGTATTTTTTACAAAAAAAAAATGAAAAGAAAGTATACCAAGGAACATATTTCTGCTGCCAAGAAAAAAAAAAAAAAAAAAAAAAAAAACATGGATGATAAACGTAGGAGGCCAAATACAGAAATAGGAAATTCTGTTTCCAATTACACCGACTGACCCAACATTATAAGGATTTTTGAAGTTTGTTTTAGTTCCGATTTGAATTTAAAATTCTTCATATATCAATGAAATCGATTTGTAAGTCTCAAGATAATCGAATAACTATTATAGATATTACTATTGGTAATCAGGTAATATGCAATAATAATGATTCGTTTAAATTTGATTTTCATTAACATTAATTGCAACTACTAACGTCACGACGTCTTGCGAAAGAGGAAAAACTTTTCCTTTTGTTAATACTCTATCAAAGGTAGAAACTCTTAAAGGCAGATCAAAAGACGAATGGAGAAAAGAGTAACTGAGTTGAGAAGGAACGAACCGACTGCGGTGATGATAATTTATTCGTTTGTATCAAAACAGATGAAATAATCTATGTGAAATAACATTGAAAAAATATCGATATTAGTCATTATAAAGATTTTTGAAGAAATAATCTTGGAAATTTGTTAAGGCAAAAATCGGAAAATATTTTTGATTGGTAAATATAAAATTTTCTGATAAACTAAATTGGAAAATATATTTAAGACATTAGTTTGAAACACTTTCTTCAGCTTATATACACAGAAAAAAAATAACAAAAGAAATTTATTTGGTTAATACGTCAAATGAAGACCTTAAATGTACTATCCATTTAAAGATAAAAATCTGTGATGATATCTTTTATGGTTTATGTAACTTTTATTACTACGGTATTTGATAATCATGGAAAAATATATTAAATGAGGACTTTTTTTACTTTTAGAGATAAAGTTAAAGAATGTAAAATAATTTCAAAAGTTCCTTTAAGAAACTTTGTCAAAAAAAAACTTTTTTTTTAAACCTATTTGATTAAATCAATATTTGCATATATATTCCATTTGATAAAAGTTAATATTTTGCCGGAATTTTAAAAAGGTAACGAACTTAGATTTCTCTATTTGTGTTTTTTTTTGTATTTTGTACTTTAGCTTTATTTAAAAAAAACTTTCAACGAGTTCATAAGTTTTTAGTTATTTTTAATATAATTTCGACAAAAACAGTAACAATAACCAAAATATTTTTATTAAAGCTGTGTTAATAAACTGGTATGACATGTCGTCTCATATAATTTGTCTATAATGATCCAAAACATTATAATTTTTTAATTGCAATTAAATATGACTTTGTCAACCACGTCATCTAAATATTCTTCATTGTTTTCACCGAAATAACTGAAACAGTTCTTTCTTGAGACACGGGACCTTTAAAACAATAAATAAAATTATCTTGTAAAAAACTTAGTAACAAAAATAGTAGCAAAAGCATTTTACTTTTATTGTTTTACTATGGTAATTTTTCCATGTAAGAAGCATATGTGGGATTTTTAACTGGCCGCATGACTGTTTAAACAATGGAGCACAATTTATATATTTTTATTTATATGTTTCAAAAGTGCAATTAATTCCTAGATATTCCAGTGATAAAATATCCCAAAAATTTCAGATGTTATATTCATTCTTAAAAATCAGAATCATTTTAAAATAAATTTACATTTGTTTAGTTCATTATATGCGTGTTTCTTACCTTTATTTTAATTCCTTTAGACGGTTTTCATTGAAGAGGTATAAAAAAATTCGAGGGATAAAAGGATTCAAAAATGTATTAATCAATATTAGTTTATAAAATATTTTTTTATTTATTTATTTAAATTTCGTTAAAATATTTTTTAAACATATGAATCTTTAACATTACATAAAATTAAAATATATTAAAATATTTAAATTTTATTAAAATATATCTTAAACATATAAATCCTCATAGATTACATAAAATTAAAATACATTAAAATATTTAAATTTTATTAAAATATATCTTAAAGACATAAATCTTCATAAATTACATAAAATTAAAATCTATATCTATATTTCTCTTGCGTGGTGCGAAAATAAGGCTGAATTTGTAGCTTTCCGTTCGGCAACAACAGTAGTAACATAAAATTTAAATTAATTTGCCTTACTACATTCACAAATAAGAAGTGCGGTTTTACCACTGAAACTTGCGTCATATTTAAAATAAAAATTTCACTGGTTTTTGTAAAATGTAAACATAAATTATGGCGTTTAATTATGCACTCATCGCTGCAGAGCAGAACACAAATTATTTATTGGGTGTAAATAAAATAACAGTAAATAATCTATCATAGTAAGTAATATGCAAAGTGAAGTGTTTCCGGTGAAGAAAATAACGTTATTAGGAAAACAAAAGTCAAAAGATGCAATTTCAATCTTGCTATCACGTAGTGATTTTCCAAAGTTTTTCCGAAATAAATTTAAGCCTTTAATTGCGTTTTTAAAGTTCTCAATTACCTTTTTTTTTTTACAGTAAAAGAATTTGTAAATTTCATATGTTAAAATGATTTTTGATAGGGTTTTGGTTAGAGTTACTGCAAAAAGTGGCGAGCAAGCGAAGCCAGCTGGGAACACTTGGCTTAGCGGTCCCAAATGTGAATGGCTTTGGTGTTTGGCGAGCGGTAGTGAGCAGGGGGGGGGGGGGGCGGAGCCCCCTAGTATCTTGTAAAAACGTTATTATTGTGTATAAATGTGTTGAAATTAATATTAAGAATATATACTTTTGCGAAAATAACGCAGCCAGAATCTTCACATGAGAGGGTTCTGAATCATTATTTCTCATAAAATGATATATTTCCTCGTTTTATATCCTCATAAAGGGATTTTAAAATAAATACTTGGGGTGTAAAAATCGATGCAAACAAAAATACAAGCATCCAAAGTAAATTTAGCATTTAGCAATGTTCTGTCTCAAGGTTCTATAAAAGAAGATCCAATTTCCATCTTCGTAGCAAAATAAGAGAAGAAAATGACAAACAACAATAACAGTAACAAACATGCTTGCTGCTATTGTTTGTCACTCTTTTTTTTTTTTTTTTTTTTTTTTTTTCTGTTAGATGAGATCTTATAATGAAGCTCTTGAATAATTGTATACTAAAAAAAAAAAAATTATGCTTATCTTTAAATTATTTTTGCACGTCGTGCATTCATCTTAACACAGGGGATTTTTTAGGCATCTTCTAGTGCCTCTCGAAAAGGTTTTAACACCTAAATCTCCCTTTTTTATTGCACCGGCGTTTTGCGGCTTAGAATTTTTAGAGGCTATCTCTTAAAAAACTTTAAAATGATACATCATTGTATTTCTAATTTTTTTAGGATTACTAAATGCCCCCTTTCCCCAAAAAATACTTTTGTGAGTGTCACGTGACAGTTAAAGTATCAGCAGGCTTCCGCCTGTTCAGAGTCCAAACTCCAAACTAGCTCGTCACTGCTCACGTGCTTTGAGGTTCTGCTTTGTAATTTTCCACAATGCTCGGTGTCCCAGCACGTAACCCGACACCTAAACGCAATCCTGACTTTTTTTTTCCCTCTGCCCGATCCCCTCTCCAACAGTAGATCGCGTGAAATAACGGTCACGTGCCGTAAGTACGCTCTCTATAGACACGTGATAGCTCATTCATCGTCAAACAACACTCGCCTTTTCATGTTAGCTGGTGGGTCAACATAAAATGAGCATATGATAGAGAAAAAAATAAAAAATAAATAAAAGATCCGCGTGTTTTCTGTCGAGAAACTGCATCAACGATGTCTTCAAATTTCATGCATTCAACTTGTATATACATACCACGCTTAAAAATTATTTAAATTTTATTTAAACTTGTTCTGTCTAACATAACGAATCAAGCTAAAGTAAAAAGTTTAAATGTATATATAGAGTGTTCACAAAGCCTCTTAACAATTCCAAGCTTTTATTTTAAACACAAATGAACAGATACATGTAATGGAAAATAGGGAATATTAGGAGTATATATTCAACTTTTTTTTTTTTTCATCAGTTGATAAACTATACATGTGCATCATTGGTTGCACGAAGCAAGTCAAGGCGATAATTGTCAACGTTTTCCTCCGATACTCTTTTTCGCCCACTTCTTGCTTTATATGATACCGAGCTGGTCTCCGTGAATTTTTTATATGCCCACATCCATCAGTTCGGCACAAAAAATTTATGGAGACAGGCTCAGTGTCGGATAAAGCAAGGAGTGGACGAAAAAGAGTATCAGAAGAAAACATCACTTTACAATTCTAAGGTTTTGTTACAACACACATGAACAGATACATGTATGGAAAATAGTACAATATTAGGACTGTATGTTGAGCTTTTTTTTTTACATCAGTCTATAAAATATATATGTGCACCATTGGCTGCACGAAGCGCGTCAAGGCGGTAATTGCTGACGTTTTTCTCAGGTACTGTTTTTCGTACACTCCTTGCTTTATGATATACTGAGCCTGTCTCTGTGAATTTCTTATAATATGCTTATGTCCATCAGTTCGGCACAAGAAATTCACGGAGACCGGCTGAGTATTGGATAAAGTAAGGACTGGACGAAACAGAGTATTAGAGGAAAACGTCGACGATTATTCCTCCAGAAGCGCTTTTAGTATTAAAAAAAAAACTATCATGAGAAATTTTTTATAAAAACATAGATTTGACAATGTCAGGAACTTATTTAAAGAATTACGCTAAATTCGTTTTTTGCTAAATGATTTTAAATTGCGTAATTATGCAATTTCTCAACAGGAGTGCCCGCTACTAGCATAAAAGCACTTACCGTGTAAAATAATTCATCGAAACATAAATTTGATCATACCAGACGATCCGAGGTAAATTTGTTTGGAAGGAAGTGAGTTTAAATTGCTTAGTTGTGCAATTCGAAACCAGGGGCGCTTATTATCATAAAAAACTTTATCACGGAAACTTTTTATTAAAACTTAAAACTGACCATGACAGAAACTTATCCTGATGGTCTGAGTGATATTTGTTCGTAGGAAGTGAGTTTAATTTGCATAGTTTTGCCGATTTCTCACCCGGTGGCGCTAGTAACATAAAAAAACTAGTAGGATGTGCCAATCTCAAAACCTTCTCTTATCTCATGCATGTTAATACTTCAAAATTCACTAATCACATTGCCAATAAAATCAATATTTCTCGTCATTCAGCTGACATATGGTTCACTTCGGAGCATAACTTTATACATTTTTCAATTATACAAAGAGGACATACACACGGACGGACAGACGGACAGACAGATGTTTTGTAAAAACATGTTTTTCGGAATCTCTGACCCCTAAAACGTGTCGAAATCTGGAAGTCGAAAAAAATTTCGATTACACTACTTCTTCTATTGTAGATAGAAGAAAGTAAAAACCATCACGTGAAATGTTTTATCAAAACTTGTTTAAATTGTGTCTGAAAAGTTAGATACGGACAAGAGATACATGAACCATCATAAGTGGAATAGAATTCATAGAATAAAAATAAATAAATAGTACAAGAAAAATAGGCCAAAAATTGAGTAATAGAGGACAACTGGTGGGTATTCATGAAATTTTTCGAAGAATTTCGTTTAGGCACTAGAAATGAATATCCGATGAGTCCACCAAAAGGAAAGTTATTTTACCATGTTTTGGGAAAGCAAAAGGGGGGATTTTAACTCGGGAGAGGGAGATACGACATCTTTCTCCCCTCATAAAATACCCTACTCGACCTAGTTTAAAAAAAAGTCTTTAACTAAGTCTAATGGAATATCGTTTACGATGTATTTTTAATGCTGAATCGAATAAGATAATTCGCAAGTCGATATGATCACTTATTACAAAGTTACGGCTAATTTTATTAATAAAAAGTCATAAATTACACTTTATGAGAGAGCACAACTTTATTATACTTACTAGCTTATCCATCCCGCGTCCCCTGTGTCCATCAAAAAATAGCACAAAACGCGAAATAACTCATAAAATCGCGAAATATTTAAAAATTGCTGTACGAATTTCGAATGAACTTTATTGAAAACAAAACAAAATTTATTATTTGGGCTAGCAGATTGAAGCCGAATTCTATTTAGTACACTGTAAAAAAAAAAATGGGTCGATCTACTAAAAAAAGTTTAGTTTTTTCTAACTGATCTTTGGAAATTACTAAAAAATTTTTAGTATATTTGTATTCCACAGATTTTTTTAGTAACCTTTACTAAAAATCGGAATCATTGCTAGCTGTTTTTTAGTAATGCTGCTAGCTGTTTTCTAGTAATTCTTACAGATTTTCTTTTAACTGAGTAAGAATACAAAAAATTTTTTTAGTCTATTAGTACCGATTTTTAGTACCGGTTACTAAAAATAATCTGTAGAATACAAATATACTAAAAAATTTTTAGTAATCTGAGAATTTGTTTTTACAGTGTAGTGTGGAAAAATCGCAGTAAATCGCGAAAAAATGCTAAAATTTGGATAAAATATCGCTAAAATTTTAAAAATCGCAGAGGACAAAATAACTATATTGGGGGTAAAAGATTACAACAGAATTTTTTTTACGAATGTAAAAAAATCTCTACAGAATTTCAAAAAACTCTAAAAGTTGCATAAACAAATTCGCAAAAAAATTAAAAAATTGCAGTACGAATTAGGAATAAACTTTACTAAAAAGAGGACCGAATTTGCTATGTGGGGATAAAAGATTAAAACCGAATTATTTTTACTAATGTGGAAAAATCGCCACGAATTGTAAAACAACCGCCGAAAAAAAAAATCACTTAAAATATCGTTAAAAAGTCAAAAATGGCAAAAATTTTATTACAGTGGGCTAAAACATTATAAGCGGAATTTTTTCACGGATGTCAAAAAAATCGGTACGAAACGCAAAAAAAACGTTAAAAAATCACAAGGAGTCGAATAAAATAAAATGTACTGTATAAAATGTACTAAATGTTTGAAACCGAATTCCTTTTATGAAAAATAAAAAATCGCCGTGCAACGCAAACAAATGCTACAAATCGCATTGAAAATCGCAAAAACTTCAAAATTCGCGGAAGACAAAATTTACTATATTAGGCTAAGAGTTTGAAACCAAATTATTTTTATGAATCTCAAAAAATCGCAGCGGTAGGTGAAAAAACACTAAAAATCGTATTAAAAATCGCTAAAAATTCAGAAATCGCAGAGGGCAAAATTTACTATATTGGATTAATTTTAACACAATTATGATCAATAAGGTTAACTGGATGAATTATGCCCTCCAGATTCGACCGGGCTAGCTCAGTTGGTAGAGCGTGGCAGCTTCAGCCTAGAGATCCCAGGTTCGAATCCTGGCCCGGACATTTTTCGTCCAGTTGGAAAATTACAACTCGTTTACTATATTGGGTTAAAATTCTGAAATCGAATTCTTTTTACGAATGTGAAAAAATCGCTTCGGAACGGGGAAAATGCTAAGAATCACACTGAAAATCGCTAAAAGTTTAATATATTAGGCTAAAAAAATTAAAACCGAATTTCTTTCACAAAATTTAAAATATTGCCACAAAACGCGAAAAAACACGAAAAATCACATTAAAAATTGCTAAAAATACAAAAGTTGCAAAGGATAAAATTTACTATATTTGCATAAAAGTTTAAAACCTAATTGTTTCTACGAATGTCAAAAAAACATCGCGTAACGCGAATAAACGATAAGAATCGCATAAAATATCGCTAAAAACTCAAAAATCGCGGAGGACAAAATTTACTGTATTAGGCTAAAAGTTTGAAATAGAATTATTTTTACGAATGTCAAAAAATCGTCGCGAGACGTGAAAAAAATGCTAAAATCGCATTAAAAACCGCAAAAACTTCAAAAATCGCAGGAGGTCTAAATTAAGA
Organism: Maratus michaelseni; assembly: GCA_963931845.1. Classification (NCBI taxonomy): domain Eukaryota; kingdom Metazoa; phylum Arthropoda; class Arachnida; order Araneae; family Salticidae; genus Maratus; species Maratus michaelseni. The sequence continues at coordinate 235,132,710 of OZ007593.1, forward strand.
CTAAAAGTTTGAAACCAAATTATTTTTACAAATGTCAAAAAAATCACAGCAGAACGCTAAATATCGATGCAAAAACGCTAAAAAATCAAATATCGCAGAAGAAAAAATGTACTATATTCGGCTAAAAAATTTAAACCGAATTCCTTTCACAACTCTCAAAAAATCGACGCGGAACACTAAAAAACGATAAAAACGGCATCTAAAAATCGCTAAAAATTCAAAAATCGCGGAGAACAAAATTTACTATATTAGGCTAATATGAAACGAGATTCCCTTTGCCAACGTCAAAATATCAGCGCGAAACACGACAAAACTCTAAAAAAAAGCATAAAAAATTCACTAAAAATTAAAAATAGCTCTCCGAATTCCGAAAAAACTTTATTGAAAAGAGAACAAAATTTACTATATATGACTAAAATACTGAAACCGAATTTCGTTTATTAATATGGAAAAAATCACTGCAAAACTTGAAAAAACGCTAAAAATCTAATAAAAAAATTCTAATAAAAAAATTCTAATAAAAAATCCAATATCAGGCTTCAAAGTGTATAACTACAGATACAGAGGTACATTTCTACCAAATCTTGTACTTCTGCGTGGCAGTGGCATATTCATAACATGCACACACACACCACGCACAAACTTCTTTCCTTATTATTATAGATTTTTCACGCCAAGTCTGTTTAAATTATCTAAATTAGAGGATCTGATTTAATTTGAATATACTGTAAAAATAATATAATATTTAACCTCACGCCCCCCCCCCCCAAAAAAAAAAATAAATAAATAAATAAATAATAATATTAATAAATAATCAAATTCCCATTTAACTCGCTCACACCTAAGAGAATTCTTTCACAAAACATTTCATGAAATTATAGAATATTTATTATGTACCATTATTCCGTTTATTTCGTTTCAATAAAGATTAATTATTAATAAATTAATTATTAATAAATTGATTAATAAATTATTATTTCAGAAAGTTTAATTTTTTTAATAAAAATTTAATTAATAAAAATTTTAAGAAGTTCTATGTATCTCTATCAAGCATTGAGTGTGTGTTGGTGTGTCCTATAAACTTTCTTCGTGAGTGTGTAAATTGTCCGTGACATAAGAAAAACGTTGTTATTGCAAAATATTACAAAAGTGGAACAGCATAACCTTCCCCACATACATACTTTTACAAAGGTAAAACAACATTTACAGGTATGTTGAGTTAAACTGCTTAAAAATTATCGTGTTTACTCGAATCTGAGTCGTGGCTTAACTTTTAGCTGCGAAAAAATGGATTTTTCTTTAAAATTCGTATTTAATTTACGAGAAATTTTGAAAAAAAGAAAAAGATTGGGAAACTTGCAATTGCAATATATGGTAAATCCCAATTTTATTAATTCTATTTTGGAGAAAAAAAAAGTTTTAGGCTCGAATAAATCTGACGTAGAAAAAAATATCTATATGAAAGAACGAATCTTAGTAATCCAACTAAATAAAAAATTGTAAGTTTTTAATATATATATATATATATATATATATATAGAATAACCTGAGATTTAGCAGAGAGAAGAAGCAGTTTAAAATAGAAGAATAATTTTTCTTCTTCGAAAAAAGTTAAAAGATCAGATAATAAAAAATGTTTTTAATCATCAAGTCTAAATTTCAATACTCTTTTAGATGAATGTATATACAGGGTATTCCAAAATTCAACCAACAAATTAAGATGGATTATATAAGGCATCAAGGGAATGAAAACTTACTATAGGACACGGGGTTGCAAACCCCGTTCAGTGGGAGAAAATCGCAAAAATAGTTATGAAGGGTGTGATGTCGAGTGGAACAAAAAGGGCCAATACTAAATAGAAAAAAACATTTATATGACGCCAAGCATGATTATAATGCATTGCAGTTCAACGTTAGAAAGGAGATGACGACACATTTTTATAGAAATTCTTCGAAGTTGTGTCCACGAAGGTCATTGCACAGCCGACAAACACGGACGCGCTAAAACATATTCCCATAAAAATGTCTGGTCGTCACCTCTTTGGAGTTGAATTGTAATGCATTGTAATCATGATTTACGTCAAATAAATGCTTTTTCTATTTATTATTGACCCGTTTTTTCCACTCGACGTTACATCCGTCATAAATATTTTTGCGATTTTCTCCCACTAAACTTGGTTTGCGACCCCATGTCCTATGATGAGTTTTCATCTTCTTGATGGCTCCTATCACATCTCTTAATTTGTCGGTTGAATTTTGAAACACCCTGTATGTATATATATATATATAATTATAATATCTATGAATTTCAAAAAACATATCAAGTTCTATTCTACTTAAATCTCCAAAGAGATAATCAATGATACTGTGTATACAGAATACCACATAGCTAATAATTAACATGTGCAAACATAATATTACCATAGCTGATGCTTCAATGGTAATTGGCCAAATTTTACTCATACCAAAAGAATATTGAAAAAAGAAATAGAGAGAAAGGGAAAAAAAAAAATTATAAATTGGAGTTGCAACTAAGTAAACACAAATGGATTAACAAATTAAATATGAACCATACACAATGGAAAATTGGACCACATGAGAATCAAATATGAATTGGACATGGAAAAACACATGCACATGTACTCATCAGCCTGGATGCACCCACATGTGTTTTAAATAATAATTCAGTGTTTCATAATTCCACTGGCATAATGCTAAGATCAGTAGAATCATCCAGGTACACTGAATTATTACCAGACAACAATTGGAAATACCAAAATTTGGAAACATTTAAATAGGAAATAAAAAACCATTAAGAAAATACAATATATTTCACTCACATCGATTATCCAAAAAACTGCAATTAACACCTCACTAATATATATATATATATATATATATATATATCAGGTCAATATCAAATGAATTTCCGTATATGTATAAATAAGATACAAATATGGCCGCTTTGTTTTATGATATGTTTACAGGACGATTGTATTTCCCTATTCATCTTTCTGTATAGTGAGAAAATTTTCCTAATTTCTGTCCAACTAAATGCTTCTCATTCATAATTCTGCAGTAAGTTCTGGGCGAGGCAACGTCGCCGAAAAATAAACTATAAGCATGAACTTTTTGGCATTTATTTATTTTTTACATTTACTCATAGCTCATAAAATTTCTGTTTACAGTTGAAACTGATTATTTTAATAACTTTGCAACAGTCCTTTGATTCAATGGATTTGTTTAAAATTAAATATCTTACTGCAAAACCAATTCACAAAATTTCTTTCTTTCTTCAGCTATGTATTCAAAAGTTTTTACTTTTTCCACTTGGTGCCAAGCTGTGACTTTTATTTTTTTCGTTTAGTTTAATAATAGTACTAATCATACTTTTAGGTACCGAAATATCATAACTTTTATTTTTAATTATTTAATTATGCAAAATTCTTTCTAGCTAGAGTGAAAATATAGACTACCATCTATTACTTGTTTGAAAATACAATTTTGAAAGGAATGGAAACTGACAGGTGTCAAACAATGGCACTTTTCCACTATAGGGGCGTTGGCGGGATTTTTTATTTTTATTATTATTATTTTTTTTTAGAGCTGGCGCAATTTGGGCTTCAGGGAGTGAAATTTGTTGCCTAATGATATAAACAGCTGTGAAAACAAATCTAATTGACTTTTATTCATATATGTATATAAAAACTTTATTTATATATATTATGATTGTTTTTTTTATACAATTTACTTCTGTTTGTATATAAAAAAATAGATAAATGTCTTATTTATGATAAATAAATTGTACACATATTGATAAAATTGCTTGTGTATATGAAACAGTGAATAGCTTGCCAGAAAATATATTGCTAAATTTCATTCTCTAGCCAAGACAATTTTCTGTATCTCGCCAAAGCTCCTATACCGAAAAAGTACCAATATAATAGTTTATATAGCCAAAATCATATTGCTGTGAAAATAAAATTCTGCTTATTCATATGCTTATTTTTACAAATCATCAAATCGTCAAATTTACAAATTATTGCTTATTTTTACAAATAGTTGTGTAAAGGATGTCCGAAGAGCCTTTATAATTTACAATTTCTCAAAAATAGTAGTTGAGAATAATAAACTTTTGGTGTTTTTAGGTGCGTTCGTAATTATATAAATACGTAGCACCTATTGTCGTCGTCTGGTCCGTCCGTCTGTCTGTCCGTCCGTCCGTCCGTCTGTCTGTCCGTCCGTCCGCATATAACAACGCAAAAACTACCCAACCGAATGGTTTGAAATTTAAGATATATTATCTTTGCAGAATTTTGTCGAGTCATTTCAAATTTTATAGAAATCGAATCAAAACGTTAGAAAATATTAATAAAAACATTTATTAAGAAATTTGATTTTTTTTTTTTTTAAATCCGTGCTTTCTTGTTATAGGAGCTTCCAATGTTTAATCGTCAAGCGACCGAGATACTTATTTTATTACAGAAATTAATCCGCAGACGATATAATTCATTTCACAGAATTAAAAATCATCAAGATCTGAATATTTATATAGCTAGCTATAGTACGAACGCACCTCATTTGTCACGTTTGACGTAAAATTTCCAACTTATTGAATTTGTCTTTTAATTTTTAACACCTATACTAAATGGGAAAAAATCATACATCGTATAAGAATGAAAAGAATACGGAAAAATATTATCTAACACCGTCAAATATGACTATTGCTTAAAAAAAAAGAAAAAAAAGTCCCAGAACGACTATCTCTCCTTTTTCAGAGACACACTCCTAACCTTAGTCGAACATATCGTTTTTCACAGGCCACTTTGGACCCGGAAATCGAACGGATATTGTCCTAGGGAGGGACCTGGATTGACAAACAATGGGGAAGCGCCCCGTACGGATAATTTGTCCGGAAGTTTTCTGTTTGGTTGTCTGAACAGAATGAATAAAGGATACAGAAAAAATTCTTGCAGTATTTTTTACCCTCGACAAATGTAATGAAGATACTATGTTAAATGTTAAATATTTAAAAATATCTTTTATTCAGAAATTTTAAGCTTCTCTATTTCATTCTTCTGCATTTGAATGTTGTGGAAAAGGTAAACATCTAGAAAATTGTCTGTAGATTTGTCTTTGGTTATCAAAACATAATGAATAAAAGATGCAGAAAAACAATCTTACACCTTGTCTTTTTACCTCAGATAAATATATTGAAAATATTACAATAAATGTTTAACAATATCTGTTATCCCAAAAATTTATAGTTTCTTTATTTATTTATTCTACATTTTAAGGTTTTCATCAAAAGTACAGTAAATAAACTATACAACTGTATTACTGTAAAATATATATATTACAGTAAATATTTCAAAATATCTTTTATTTAGAAACTAGCTAACCCGCCCGGCGTTGCCCGGGCCTGAGATAATTACAATCTCAGAGAAAGGCGTTTACCCCCTCCCTCCCCATACCCGCAAATATAATGAATAATTTGTTCAAGAGAACCACCGTCACCTACATTAACGCGATCATTAAAAAAGAATTACATTTTTCTGATAATTAGAACATAACGAAGACGCTACGCTAAAATAGCCGGCAGATGACACCCCCTTCCCGGCCTCAATTTCAAAACTATATCTTAATTAGTTACTTAAATTTTTGTTCGTTAGTAAAAATTGGCAATTATTTCCTTTCATTTTCGCAAACTAAATGAGAGGGATCGGCCAGAGAAACAGAAATATTTGTAGTTCAGTTTTTAATGAAAGCAGATCCCTGTCTGAAACTTTCTCGGATCGTTTACAATGGCGCCGGCAGATTTTTGGCAGTTTTTTGCATAAATTTAAAAAAAAATACCGACCGAATTTTTTAAAAATCACATGGTCAGATGCAGAACATTTGTTTACATATGCTCAGAAATTTTCAAATTGATATCTCAATTAGTTTTCTTAAAATTCGCTAATTAGTAAAAAATTTTCGAATTTGTTCATTTCCGCTCGCAAATTCAACGCGTCAGTTCACGTCAGCTCGCCATTTTGTTTTAAAAGATGACATTTTAGAAGCGATGGTTAATGAGAATCTAATTAATATCTAGGCTAATTATCAAAACATTAAAATTCTGAGGCTTAGGTGCACATGCCCAGACCTTGGACTATCCGCACCTAAATTTCCAGACTTCTAGGTGGGCTAGATTTTGTTAGCCATCGCCAACAGACACACACACACACACACACACAGACAGACACACACACAGAGCGAAACTTTCTTTATAGTTATTTCTTATTAGTATAGATTTTAAGCTTCTCTATTCCTCTCTTCTGCATTTGAAGATGGCGATTCAAGAAAATTATCTGTAGATTTGTCTTTGGTTATCTAAACATAAAGAATAAAAGTTTCAGGAAAAAAATCTTACACTTTGTCTTTTACCTTATAGATAAATGTAGTGAAATCATTACAATAAATATTTAAAAATATATTTTATTCCAAAACTTTATAGCTTTTATATTACTTTCTTCTACATTATAAGTTTTAAAGTAAAAGTACAGTAAATATTACAATAAATAAATAGGTATTACAAATAATGAATAGGTAAAATAGATAAAGGCACCCTATATCATCGAAAGTAAACCATCGCTGCCAATTTTTGCGCTTATTCTGTTTTCACGTCCAATAAAAATATTTTGGCCTTAGATATTTTATTTAACGAATGAAATAAAATAAGTAACCCATAAAAACCAGACACATTTTATTAAATAAATATTTAATTCCAAACATGTTTATTTGACTTGTAAAGATAAGCAGCTATGGAAAAACCTTCTTCCCTATCATATATATTTATTCATTTTACATACTGCTTTCTGTTTTCGATGTATGGCAATATAATAACTATGCAGGTGTGTATATATTCCCACGACAACCGCAATATATCTAGATTCTATTTACTGTACATAATGAACATTATAAATTAATTAAAATGTAAAAAGTGATGGCTACAATTAATTAGAAAGCATTACTCTTACTAATGCATGCATTTGATTTACTCATTAATTTATTTGAGTTCAACTTCAAATCAGCATTTATAATATGTTGATGTGTATTCATTTCCACATCAATATGAAATTAATGTTTATGAATATTCGTTATTTGATTGAGCATTATTAATTCCAAAATTCCTAACAATAAATATTCATAACGTAGAGTAAAATTATCTACGTTTCTATAGAAATTATTAAGTTAACTTAATAAATACAGCTTTTGAAGTCTAAATATTTGCAATATTCGAAGTATGAGAAGATATCGACTACTAAGACACATAAGGTTTTTCAATATTTGACGTGATAATTTAGCTCCAGCGTCCATAGATTTTTATGCATCAGAGTATTTCATCAGATATTGCCCATAGCATCTCTAACGTGTAGTAGAGGAATATGGGAAACGCGATGGATAGACTCCATCTTATTCTATGAATATTTGACAAATGCCACAGAGCTCTAAGGTTGACCTTAGAAATCTGTGAGCAAATGTATTCCATCCGTTTTTGGGGAAAAAGAGAGTTGATCTTCCTAATTCTGTTTTTGTTTTTTAAAAAAAAAAGATCAAATTTGTAACAATTATTTGTGTTATAGTTGCCTACTAGTTTCAATACATTAGTTATTTTAACTTACAAGGAGAGGGCCAAGCTTGGTAATCGCAGATTTTGATTATTTTTATATATGTTGTAGGGCAGAAGCCCCTTAGTCTCAGATTCAACGGATTTTATACAACGCTCCTTAGTTCTCGAGAAATAGAGGGTCTAATATTACTATTACACAAATTATACCGTCATTTCCGGCCTATAATCCGCGGATCAAAGAATTATGTTTCGACCCGGAAATTTTTATTTCATAAAACATAACTTACTAAATCGCTGTAAATATTTGTCTTCAATTTTTGAATAAAATTTCTGGGTCGGAAATCTCATTTTATAAAACATAACTTACTAAATCGCTGTAAATGTTTGACTTCAATTATTGATGAAATGTATGGGTGGAAACATGATTGTTTGATCCAAGGATCAAACAATCGGGAATTACGGTATTTAAGCTGTGTTATAATATCAGACCCCCTATTTCGCGAGAACTAAGGAACGTTGTATAAAATATGTTGAACCTGAGACTAAGGGGTTTCTACACTACAATATATATAAAAATAATCAAAATCTGTGATTATTAAGATTGGCCTTCTCCATGTTAGTTGATTCATTATCTGATTCCGGTTTTCAAACTGTCGACTACTGACTCTGATTTTTTTGCCAGTGTCAACTAGGGATAAAAGAGGCTTAGCCCAACACGGGCATGGGTTTGATTTTCATACAAGTCTTCGGGCTTGGGCTAGCTCTGGCTCAATTTTTATTTTATTTTTTCACAAATTTTGAAAATGAAAAAAAATATATTATTTGAGAAACAAGAATGTAGTCGAAGTTTCTTATAGTTTTTACAATCCTTTAAAAATCAGTTTAAAAGGGAATTGACTTGTTATTGTTGAGACATAGGGGGAGATTTTCTGTCTGATTCTGAAGTGTTAGTAACATAAAGAAATTGTGGGATATCCTTTGTCTGTCCTCGCTTTCGCTTTGAAGTACTTTTCGAGAATTACTGGAAAACCGAACTCGTGTCTTTTTGCCATTATTGAACAATGATATTTTAAAAGAATAATAATTGTGATTTTTGTAGATTTCTGCGAGTGGTTGGGTATAAATAACAATCTTTAGCAGATTGTCAGGAATGTGAAAATCACGAGACGTTGTCACGAGGAATTATTTCGTATTAATACTTATATCTATGTAAGAAGAGGTTTTTAAATGAGAAAATTAATTTTGAAACAATTTTTAAATTTTACTAACAATTTTCTATTGCATACTTTCGGTATTGGATTCGACTGTGATCAAATTTCAAATCATCAGGCTCGGGCTTCGAAAAAGGAGACAGTACTAATTTTTAGTGTCAACTACTAACGAAAAAAAAAATGAAGGGCTTTGAAAAATTTTATTTTATTAACTGAATCAATATTTTCGGGCTTTTCTGAAACGTTCTGTTAAAAGAGGTTCTTGATAAGGAAAAAAATATACTAGGAATTTCCGTTTCAAACCTTCGCGAGAATGGGGACAAAATAGTGTGATTGAGTATTTAACCTGTTGAACATTTTTGACTTTACCCTATATGTTATTGGTAATAGTTGACTAATGTAATAGTTGATTTTTCCTTTGAAGTCGCTATTATATTTTTATTATTAATTTAAGTATTACACTTTAGCAATGTGGTTTGCAAAGTTTAGAACCTAACAATAAACATTTCTACAAAATAAGTTTCTCTTACAAAATATCATGACATATTTGCCTGTGATGACAACACTCACCGAATTTCTCTTTGTTCACTCCCCTACCTCCTGAATTCTCAACAGTTTAATCCAAAACGCATTTTATCCCAGGAGTGCATGTTAACAGCCTCTCAGAGGGGCAACGATGCGTTCTCAGGCAAGTCGGACCACCCCTCCTACCTCTTGAACGCGTAGGCGGGGACAAAGGCACGAAAAGCATTCATCAAATTTGCCCATCTTCTGTGGACAGCGAAAAGTTTTGGCAAAGAATTGTCGCTTCATCTGCATGTCGCGTGCCTTAAAATGTTTCCCAATCATGTCCGAGAGAACGCAACGTTTGCTAAGTTTTGAACAGTCTTTTGTCATTTGTTTGCTGGCGCGCCATGAAATGTTGCGAGGAGAACCAACGTTTTCGGAAGTTGGGCGGTTTTTATTTTAATAGTAAATGTCTCTATAAGGAATAATGCATGCCATTTAGTTTCAGAAATGCTGAGTTTTATTCAAAGAAACAAAGTTTTGTGTAATGTTCATTTATACGCAAGTAAAATACCAAATCTAAAACTTCCATTTAAATTTTCGCTATTAATTTTAAGTTGACAAAGTATCTATCTGTGTTTAAAGAGAACAACTTTGTTATATCAGTAATTTGTATTTTGTTTTTACTACAGAATGAAATATATTTAAGAACATTTCTTTGGCATTTAAACCGCGAAATTGAATTTAAATCTAAATTAATTTTAAATAAGGATTACTCATTTAAAAAAAAAAAAAGTTATATTTTGACAAATATAAAAACAGGTTTTACTTATGTTCTGGAAAAGTTTTTAACCTCTTTTCACTCTATAAACACTTTGCCGTCCGTATGTCTCGTAAAAATACTTCTATTCCTAAAATCTTGAAATGATTGATTGACATCATAATTTAGAAACAAATTTATTCGAAAATAAGTAAAATCTTTTCTTCATGTGCTTGACAAAAGAGAATTTTTCATTCCAAAATTCTGGTGACAATGTAGCATTTAAGGATTAAAATTAAGTTACTTTACGTACGACCCACTGTGGAGTCGCCGGACGGCAAAGTGTTAATATTTAAATATTTTAATAAATATTTGCATCTAAACGAAGTTTTTTGTAATGTGCATTTATACGCAACTAAAATTTTTAAAAAAATCTAAAAATCCTACTTAAATGTTGGCTCTTGTTCTTAAGATAACAAAGTATCTATCCGTATTTACAGAAAATAAGTATGGTAAATCAAAAATTTGGGTTTTATTTTTACTATATAGTACAATAATTTTTATAACTTTTTCTGGAAAAAATTTGCTTGGCATCAAATTATGTAAACCGCTAATTTTTCGAAAATTTAGGCGGTGGTTTGATTTTAATAGTAAATGTTTCTATAAGGAATGACGTGTGTCATTTAGTTTCAGAAATGTCGAGTTTTATTCAAAGAAAAATTTGCAATGAAGCAAAGTCTTGTGCAATGTTCATTTATACACAGGTAAAATATCGAAAGATAACATTTCCATTTAATGTTTTACTGTTGTTTTTACTTACTTACCCATCATACGTAGTATGAGGTAAGTCTTGTAATCGTTTTGAAAAAAAATGTTTTGACGGATTTACACGTTTAAGACACTGGAGATTCCGAAAAAGATATTTTTACAAAAAAAAAAAAAAAAAAAATTGCCGTCCGACTGTCTGTGTGTGTGCCTGTAAACGTTCTATCTCCCGAACAAATTAAGATTGAGACTTGAAATTTGGTGTGTACTTAGTATGTAATAATGGAAAGAAGCTTATTGAATTTCAGTAAGCTCGATTATCCAGAACTACTTTTTTAGGACTCTCGAAATATTCGTTCTGATAAAAGGCGTATAAAAATTTTCGAAATTGGTTATTTTAAGGAGTAAATATAAAAGACAATAAAAAAACATACATTTTGCATAAAGAACGAAATTGATCGGATAATTAGTTGCCGAGGTATTTGTAATCGTATTTTCCACACTCTTCGATTTTTCATGACCCAGTATTTCATTCAAATTTCAATTCAAAGATATATCTTAATTGGAAATGAGACGCTTAATCCGAATCTGTAAACCGTTAGTTAATAGGATTATCAATTTTGGAGTTATAAGGACGTTTATTTTATGCAATTCAGTAATAGAGCATTTAAAGTTTATATCGTCATCAAGCCACGATTTTATTCGAATTGCAATGCATTTTATAAATAGTTTACACATGTTTTATTTTCATATTTTATATTATGCCTATCCATGATGAGTAAGTATTACGAGATGGCCTCCAACGGCTAGTTTTAAGGTAAAAAAAGTATCTGTGCTTGATAAATGCAGATATATATTTGCGTAGAACTTAACTTTAAGTAAAAAAACAGTTACAATAAATTAAATCTCTCTCTCTCTCTCCCCCCCCCCCCCCTACTTACCCATCATGGATTTGCATAATATAAAATAAGAAAATAAAACATGTGTTGTAAACTATTTATAAAATGTTTACACGATGAGAGAGAGAGAGAGAGATGTTTACATGTTCGAATAAAATCGTGGCTTGATGACGTCATAAACTTTAAATGCTCTATTACTGAATTGCGTGAAAGAAACATCCTCATAACTTCAAAAATGTTAACCATATTAACTAAGAGTTTACTGCGTCGGATTAAGCGTCTCATTTCCAAGTAAAATATATCTTTGAATTGAAATTTGAATGAAATACTGATACGGGTCATGAAAAATCGAAGAGTGTGGAAATATGATTACAAATATCTCGGCAACTAATTATCCGATCGACTCTATTCTTTATGCAAAATTTATATTTTTTATTGTCTTTTATATTCACTCCTTAAAATAAAAAATTTCAAAATTTTTTATATACCTTTTATTAGAACTAATATTTCGAGAGTCCGAAAAAAAAATAGTTCCGGATAATCGAGGTTACTGATATTCAATAAGCTTCTTCTTATTATTACATACTAAGTACACACCAAATTTCAAGACTCTAATTTATTCGGGAGATAGAGCTTTTACAGACACACACAACAGACACACAGACAGACGGACGACAATTTTTTTTTCTAATAATATGTTTTCGGAATCTCCAGTGTCTAAAACGTGTAAATCCGTCAAAAGAAATTTTTTCGTTTTTCAAAACGATTACAAGATTGACCCTATACTACGTATGATGGGTAAGTAAAAATGAAAAATGTGATTTTTAATAAATATAAAGCACAACATTCCAATGTCCTTCCATTAAACTGGTGTGAATTTGACACAATTCAAACAAACATGTAAACCAGAAAATTTATTAGGTAAAGTGTGACTTGTTTCTACGTGATACCTATGTTATTTAATTTATAAAATAAAATTTCCAATTCATTACTTGACTTTTGCCAAATTGGCATCGTTTTATAGAAGAATACCGATAAGATGTTTTTCTGAAGTTCGTTATGTAATGAATTTAAAGTTTAAATTAATCTCCCAGGGCTACTTTATTAAAGTTAACAATTTGTATATCTGTATTTAAAGAGAACATTTATGATAAATCAATAACACTGTATATCACATTTAAAAAACGAAAATTGTTGTTTAAATGAATCATGATGATTTTTAAGTAAAACTGATATGCTGAGTTCAAATATGCAACTATCATTACGTGGTTCAATAACTAACATACATTTTTTTTTTTCTTTTTTTTTTTTTTTTAGAAAATATAAGGATATAGGTTATAAAATACTTAAAAACTATTGTTTTAGAGTAGACATGTAATTTCCACTTTGTTTACTAATAATAAATTAATTACCATCAGAATTTTCTAAAAATATTATCCAAATTTTTTAGATGCCTGTAAATATTGTTTTATTTTTTGTAGATGTATCTGCACTAGTTAATGTAGGTCTATCTGCACTAGTTAGCTGCTGCTGCTAAGTTAATGTTGTTGTTGTTTTGCAATATGTTTCTTCTTTAACTGACACTTACACACATATTTAACCGCTTATTTAAATTGAATGAAAAAAAAAAAAACCTTTATCAGTATAGATCAATATGTATATATATATATATATATAGTTAAAATGAAATCGCATGTGGGAAAATCAAAGGAAAATATATTGTAGAAATTAAACATCATATCTACCTATCTATCTGTCTCTTTGTCTCTCTCCCTATACATACATACATGTATCTATATATATATATATATAATTCCTCAAAATATGACATTTGAAACATTTTGACAGAAGGTGTACATGAAATATTTTAAAAGGTATATAGATAAGTTATTAATATATATATAATAACTTTGAAATCAAAATACATCAAAATCTGACCCAATCTCCAATTTAAAAAGCAAGTATTTAGTGCATAAAGAATACTTTTAAGTTAATAAATAATTAACAAATTCAAACATCAAATTACTGAAACTCCAATTTAGAGATGGCATGTAGTAATACATACACAATAGGTTTAGAGAAAAAAAGCAGAAAAAATAAATATATAAAATGATAAAAGATGCCCGATAATTAAAATACATATAACCCAATCACAATTTGAATTAAAATAGAATTTAGATATCAAATGAAATTAAAAATGGAATTCGAAAAGAAGAAAGACATGTGCAGTGCTTAATCTTCAGTCTGGCAGAACATTACACATGCCAAATGAAAACGCAATATTTCATAAAATATACCATATGCAAATAAAAAAAATATGTAATTTTTAATAATAATGCTGATGTCAATATTGAAACAAATAAAATAACATTATTATTTTCAATAAATCTGTAAAATGTATAGACTAAAGCTTATATTTTTTAAAATAGGAAAAAAGAACTAGATTAAGTATAATACAATATTTTTATTATGATTTCCGGTTTTATTACTGATATTAATTTCTTGGTCATCAGATTTTTCTATAAATATTATCTAAATTATTTAGATACTTTCAAATGTTGTTTTACCTTTGTAGATGTATCTGCGCCAAGAAGCTAATATCGTTGCTCTTTTGTAATATGTTACCATGTTGTTTTCTGTTTAAGTACCATTTATACACATATGCAAAGGGTAATTTTATATGACTGAAATTTTTCCGTACAAGATCATTTTGTTTGTGCGTGTGTGCAAGTAAAAAAAAAAAAAAAAAAAAAGGTATTAATTTTGATAATTTTAAATATTCTGATAATATTGAAAGAAAATAATATAAAAATATTGTTTTCTTTAAATCAAAAAAATTACGGACTAGAGCTAAAATTCTTGATTAAATGTGGAACGATGAATTTGATTACAAAGTTTATTGACCATTATAATTTTTATTATTATTATTACGGATATTACATTGACCAAATATAATTTTTAACAATTCTGATGTCAGCATTGAAACAAATAAAATAAAATAATTATTTTCAATAAATCGGTAAAATGTATCGACAAAAACTTATATATTTTTTTAATAGGAAAAAAAAACTCTATTAAATATAATACAAAATTTTTATTATAATTTCCGGTTTGATTACTGATATTAATTTCTTGGCTATCAGATTTTTGTATAAATATTATCTAAATTATTTAGATACCTGTAAATGTTGTTTTACCTTTGTAGATGTATCTGCGCGAAAAAGCTAATATCGTTGCTCTTTTGTAATATGTTACCATGTTGTTTTCTCCTTAAGTACTATTTATACACATATACAAAGGGTAATTTTAAATGTCTGAAATTTTTCCTTACTAATTTTTCCTATAAGATCATTTTGTGTGTGCGTGTGTGCAAGTAAAAAAAAAAAGTATTAATTTTGATAATTTTAAATATTCTGATAATATTCTGAAAGAAAATAATGTAAAAATATTGTTTTCTTTAAATCGAAAAAAATTACGGACTAGAGCTAAAATTCTTGATTAAATGTGCAACAATGAATTTGATTAACTGTGATACAATGTTTATAGCACATTATAATTAATTTTTTTATTATTACGGATATTACATTGACCAAATATAATTTTTAATAATTCTGATGTCAATATTGAAAATAAATAAAATAAAATAATTATTTTATTAATCATTCTAATCATCATTCATAATTATTTTATTAATCGATTTTCAATAAATCGGCAAAATGTATCCACTAAAGCATATAATTTTTAAATAAGAAAGAAAAACTATTTTAAGTATAATACAAAATTTTTATTATAATTTCCGGTTTGATTACTGATATTAATTTCTTGGCCATCAGATTTTTCTATAAATATTATCTAAATTATTTAGATACCTGTAAAGGTTGTTTTACCTTTGTAGATGTATCTGCCCGAAGAAGCTAATAGCGTTGCTCTTTTGTAATACGTTACCATGTTGTTTTCTCAAGTACTATTTATACACATATACAAAGGGTAATTTTATATGACTGAAATTTTTCCGTACTAGTATAAGATCATTTTGTGTGTGCGTGTGTGCCAGTAAATATATATATATATATATTAATTTTGATAATTTTAAATATTCTGTTAATATTGAAAGAAAATAATGTAAAAATATTGTTTTCTTTAAATCGAAAAAAAAATACGGACTAGAGCTGAAATTCTTGATTAAATGTGGAACAATGAATTTGATTAACTGTGAGACAATGTTTATAGCACATTATAATTTCTTTTTTTATTATTACGGATATTACATTGACCAAATATAATTTTTAATAATTCTGATGTCAATATTGAAACAAATAAAATAAAATAATTATTTTCAATAAATCGGTAAAATATATAAACTAAAGCTTATATATATATTTTTAAATAGGAAAAAAACTCGATTAAGTATACTATAATATTTTTATTATAATTTCCCGTTCGATTAATGATATAATCAGATTTTTCTATAAATATTATCTAAATTATTTAGATACCTGTAAATGTTGTTTCACCTTTGTAGACGTTTCTGCGCAAAGAAGCTAAATCGTTGCTCTTTTGCAATATGTTACAATGTTGTTTTCTCTTTAAGTACTATTTATACACATATATAAGAAGGGTAATTTTAAATGACTGGAAAATTTTCCGTACTAGTATAAGATCATTTTGTGTGTGTGTGTGTGTGTGTGCAAGTAAAAAACAAATATTATTTTTGATAATTTTGAGTATTCTGATAATATTGAAAGAAAATAATGTAAAAATATTATATTCTATAAATCGAAAAATATATCGCATAGAGCTAAAATTCTTGATTAAATGTGTAACAATGAATTTAGTTAACTGTGATACAATGTTTATAGCACATTATAATTTTATTTTTAATCATTACGGATATTACATTGACCAAATATAATTTTTAATAATTCTGGTGTCAATATTGAAACAAATAAAATAAAGTAATTATTTTTAATAAATCGGTAAAATGTATAGACAAAAGCTTATATTGTTTGTTAAATATAAAAAAAAACTCGATTAAGTATAATGCAATTTGGTTAATGAGATTCAAATTTGTCTATAAACAGTTATCTAAAATTTTCTATGCCTGTAAATGTTGTTTTACCCCTGTAGACATATCTGCGCAAAGAAGCTAATTTTGATGCTTTTTAAAAATAAGTTTCTAAATAAGTTTCTATATGTAAGTTTAATTAATTTTTCAATTAATTTTTCGCAGTGAAATAATTTGAGTTAAAATATATTTCGATATCAGCTTAATCAATTTACTTTTCTATACAAGCAAAATAATATACTGTAACTTTCTTTTATACATACTTAATGTTGTTCTCTTTTGTAATAATTTCAGTGGTGTTTTTTTTTTAATAGCAATTGATACACATATAGAAATGCTTATTTGAATTAATAATATACTTCGTTATCAATTTAAATATTTTTTTTTATATACAACCAAAATAATATACTGTAATTTTCTTCTATACATACTCAATGTTTCTGCTCTTTACAATGGTGTTTTCTTTAACTGAAATTTGCACACATATAGAAATGCTTATTTGAATTATTAATATATTTCGGTTTCGGTTTTAATCAATTTTCTTTTTTATACAAACAAAATAACATACTATAACTTTCTTATACATACTTAATTTTGTTGATCTTTTGTTATATTTCCAATGATATTTTCTTTAATTGCAATTTGCACACACATAGAAAGGCTTATTTGAATTAATAATATTTTTCGGAATCAGGTTTAACCACTTAATCGTCGTGCCCGAGACATTCACGGGCAGCGTAGGTTACGCGTGTTTTATTCAAATTGTTTAATTCCCACCAGTTTTTTAAAATAGTTTTATTGGCTTTATTCTTGCATTATCTTATCTGTCTATTAAATAAGACGAACATTTCTACTTAAAAAAACTGGTGGTAAACAAGCAATCTGAATTTTTAAAAAGTAGCCTACACTTAAAGTGCGCGACGATTAAGTGGTTAACCAGTTTACATTTTTATACAAGCAAAATAATATACTGTAATTTTCTTTTACACATACTCAATGTTTCTGCTCTTTTGTAATATTTACAATGGTGTTTTCTTTAATTGCAATTTGCACACATATAGAAGTGCTTATTTGAATTATTAATATATTTCGGTATCGATTTTAATCAATTTTTTATACAAGCAAAATAACATAGTATAATTTTCTTTTATACATACTTAATGGTGTTGATCTTTTGTTATATTTCCAATGGTGTTTCCTTTAATTGCAATTTGCGCACACATAGAAAGGCTTATTTGAATTAATAATATTTTCCGGAATCAAGTTTAACCAACTTACTGTTTTATATAAGCAAAATAACATACTGTACTTTTCTTTTATACATACTTAATGTTGTTGCTTTTTTGTAATACTTCCAATGGTGTTTTCTTTAATTACACTTTGCCAGCATATAGAAATTATTATTTCAATTAATAATATTTTTCAGTATCGGTTTTAATTATTTTACTATTTTATAGAAGCAAAAAAACATACTGTAATTTTCTTTTATACATAATATATTGAATACCACAAGATTGTTTTTTATAAATAATATATATACAACTTTTTATGTCTATAAATATTGTTTTGCTTTTGTACATGTATCTGCGCAAGGAAGCTAAAATTATTTATTTTTTATAATATATCACAATTTTCAATTTTTCTGATTAGTTTTTTTTATTTTTTTTTATTTATTTTTTTTTTTTCATGCATACAAGAATGCTAATTTGAACTGAAAAAATATTTTTCATAACAATCTAAACTATGTTTTATATATACAAGCCATAAATTCAGACTTTTCTATAGAATTTAAGTAACTTTGCGAATATACTCTGCATTTATCCTTGTACTATAATATCATTTAAGTGTTTATACCTACCTGGAAATTTTCAAACAATCCATTTTTATATCGCATTTTCTGAAAGCACAATTAGAAAAAAAAAATATTCTGTTACATTATCTAGTCGATATGATAAAAACTAAGAAAATGACGCCGCTTTAAATTACTTTGTTCTATCATACATAAATCATAATTTGAATCTTTAAATGTGATTATCTCAAAAGTATGTTTTTAAATTCGGTGATCACGGAAACTCAAACCACGGCCAAACTCGATCCCTTCTCCCCTTATACGGCCGTAACAAAAAGTCATTTTCCCTTTGTTCAAGAGGAATCAGATATTCTCCCCGGACGAACGTAGAGGGCGCTATTACTTACCATGGCAAATGGAGAATTTCCTTATCTTCGCTCTTGTGTTTTCTTAGATACAACGTAAGTGAAATTGCGAAATATTTTATTACCGTATATAAAAAATTTTGTGTATAGTAAACACACGTTTTTACTGACTGGTGTACAAATATTTATGTAAAATAATACTATAAAATTACATCAAATTGTTAAAATTATTTTATTAATTTATTACCGATACACCAGAAATCAGTAGAAGTACAGAGCAAAATTTTCGAAACAGGTGCTCTATAAAATTGCTGCGGCTCTCAATTTATTTTTAGATTTAAATTGAATTTTAATGATCGGAATTATAAACCCCTTAATTAATTTCTTTTTAATTGCTAGCACCACCAAGAGTTAACCTGAAGTTTGCAAGTATTGCCATTGTTATCGGATATCTCGTAAGAGTCATTAAAGAAAATTTTAATTGTGAATCCTGCTTATCAAACATAGAAACAGATGAATGTGATGCACCCATACTTCAATTAATTGCAGGGGTCTGTCCAGACACTTTTCCCAGGGTCCTGTTTTTGTGAAATTGTGAACAGCTTTTTATATTTGTGAAAAATCTAATCATAATTTTGTGAATTTAAAATGATCGGTATATCCAGGTTCTTGTTTATACATTTTTAAAAAGATACATGGATGTAAAATACATATATTTTCTTTATTATATGTAAAAGTGACAGGTCAGATTTTACTTTTAAATGAATTATTTGTCAAATGTTCGGCTTAAAAATGGAAAAATGTTGTTAAAAACCTATTTTTAAGACACAGAATTTTGTGAAGGGTCCTGTTTTAGGAAAAATAATTTTGTGAAGGGTCCTGTTTTGAAATAAAAAATTTGTGAAGGGCGCTTTAAAGGACCCAATTTTTTCCTAAACAGATCCCTGAATTGCCAATCAGGACAGAGGTGGATTGTCTTATCCCAAACCACAATTCATCAGTCTAATTTCCACAATTCATCAGTCTAATTTCCACAATTTTAGACTTTATGGAGCAAATTATACCAATCCTAAATACAAACGGAATCGTCAAAACTATATATGAATTAATATATCCGAGAGTAATAAAAAACCCTTTATGGGAATGTGAGTTAAACGATCATAAAACAAATATATGCTCATTAATATGTGCAAAATTTTTGCCCATCATTTTAAAAAATATGGCAAGGAATTTTACAAATGAAGCCAATTCATCCTCATGTAAGAATTCTTTAACAAGAAAATTTTTAAAGTTTACTTAATTTTAATTTTTATATTATTATATATTTATTATTATATAAATATATATTATATATTTTAATATTTACTGTATATTTCACTGTAAAAATTATCAATGTTTAAAGTCTAATCAAGAAATGGAATCTGCATATACCTATAGATACATTTATATATACAAGTATGGTGGATAGATTTATGAATTAATATTTTAAAATTCTAAAAAAATATTCTGTAATTTCTGTAACCACACAATATTGTAAAATTTCCACAAAAACCATTCTCTCATAAATAGAACACATAATGCTACAGCAAAAAAAAAAAAAAAAAAAAAAAACTTGTTCATTTTCTAAAATAATGAAACCTGTAAAAATTATTATTATTTTGTTAAATAATCCATGTTTTAAGAGAGAAAAAAATCGATATGAGTTGATTGCCGGATATTGGCGAAATAGGTTTTCTTATTCTCTTGATATTATGAAACCTATAAGTATCTTTTTATTTTTATCATATACATACTTTTATACAATGACTTTCCAGAATTAGAATATAATATTTAAATTTATATGTAATTCTATTATATTTCTATATGCTTATGTATTTCAGATCACCACCTATAATGGTTAAATTTATTGAAAATTCTTTTGAATGTACATATTATACATATTTTAAATAATTCAGAATCGTGTAAAAATAATCCATGTTTTGAGAAGAAAAAAAAATTCGATATGAGTTCATTGCCGGAAATTGGCGAACTTGCTTAATCTTCTTATTATTGTGAAACTAGTAAATATTTTTTAAATTTATTAACTGTGTATTTTACGCTCAGAATTATTAATGTTTCAAGTAATCAAGAATCTAAATGTATATAAATTATATAAATATAGAAATTTACTTATAATGTTTGTTTTGCATTTTGTAGTAGCGTGTTATTTAAACTATTTTTAATTGCTTAAAGCATCGTATTTATTTATATTACCTCTAAATCTTTTAGTTTTTCCTGTTTGTAGTAAAGAAAGCGTCGAGACAAAAGATACATATGTTATATATACCTTTTATAATTAATATATTGCAAAGATTTTTGTATTTTTATGTACAGAAGTAACCTTTAATAAGCATTATTTATGGTAAGTATATCGCGCCATCTACCGGCCAAAATAGCCCTTTAACGATTCCGAAACTAAGGGTGATTGTGAAGGCCGTATGAGGGAAGGGAGAAAGATGGAGTTTGGCCGTGCTCAAACAAATCTAAACCAATCTTTTTCAAATTTTGACCAATTTTTAACAACAGAGAGTAATTGTTCCTTTTAGCGATCTGATGTTTTTTTACATTTTTTATAAACAATCACAGTTAAATTATTTTGTGAAAATCGGTACCTTAACTTTGAACGGCTGCCATTTTATTTAAAATCAGTTTTTTTTTTAACCTAACTATTACTCTCTAGTTTTTACAGTGATCATCGTGGACGGCTGGCTACCAAGACGAAACCATCTCCGGGAAGTGGATCTGGTGGGAACACCCAACTTTATTTCGTCATTACAAAAATCAATTTCATTTCTTTAAAGTGTAATAAACAAAAAAATAAAAATAATGAAAGTGCCCAGTTAAACTGATGGCATTGAGTTCACAGGCTATTTACACTAATTGTATATTATATTTTTTAAAAGAATAATGCCCTTGAAAAATAAAGAAATCGACAATAAATTAAGGGGGGGGTTAGCCACCCCCCTTTATATTTAACCAATGAATCAGGGAAGCGCCTTATCACAGTGAACCTATATGCAAAATTTGAAGCAAATGGGATAATTCTGCATGAAAAACCCATTTAGCTAAAATAAGTGGGGATTAGCCCCTGTTCCCCCCTTTATACTTAACCAATGAACCCCCAAAACTAATCAGGGAAGCGCCTTATCACAATGAATCTATACACCAAATTTGAAGCAAATCGGTTAATTCTGCCTGAAAACCCGTTTATCTAAATTAAGAGGGGGGGATTAGCCCTCGTTCCCCATTTATACTTAACCAATGAACCCCCAAAACTAATCCGGGAAGTACCTTATCGCAATGAACCTATATACAAAATTTGAAGCAAATCGGATAATTCTACATGAAAAACCCATTTATCTAAATTACGGGGATGTGGATTAGCCCCACGCTCCCCCCTTTATACTTAACCAATAAACCCTTTAAACTAATCAGGGAAGCTCCTTATCACAATGAACCTATATGCAAAATTTGAAGCCAATCGGATATTTCTATCAAAATTGATCGCGTTAGGTACATACGTATATACATACAGAACCTGCGGGTACATTAGCTCTCAGACTTTGATTGCCTGTGACCTAAAAAGGAGTATTTTTAATATATTGTTTCATTTTCCCGAAACAAATCTCCAAAAATTCACGTTTTTTCGACCTTACAGGTAGATATAACCCCTTAAAATATATGATTAGTCCATCCCCCCCCCTTTTTTATGAATAAATAATTATTTTTAAATATTTTTCGGTATAAGTTTTATTTATTTTACTTTTTTATAGAAGCAAAATAACATACTGTAATTTTCTTTTATACGTAAGATGTTACTAAGATGGCATAATATTATATACATAAGATGTTTAATTTGTGAATATCTGATTTTACTGAATAAATATTCGGTCCTACCCCATTGGTGGGGTAAAACCGCATGAATCTGTTAATCTTACAGGAAATGAAATTTTAGACTTTTATACCCTTCATGACGAGCTAGACGTTCCATATAAGATGTGAAAAATCCTTGAATTGACACACCAGTATTTTTATATAGAAAATTTCGCCTTATCTCCTCACAGAATTTCAGCAATTAAATAATACAAAAATTTCTTTTCCGACAATTTGGTGGCAAAATAATAATAATAATAAGAAGAAGAAGAATAAATAAAAAAAAATAAAAGAATTAAGTATAATTAACGCTCGTCGCGAAGGGTTAAAAAGTAACGGCACATTTTATTTTAAAATTTTAATTAAGAAACTAAACTATTAATACTTCAATTATAAGTAAAAAAGGATTTCATATTTAAAAACAAAAGCATAATTATCTTATTTACAATTTGTGAAGTTGAAAAAAATAAGTTCACCTCTTTATCAGCTTTGTAAAAATCTTAATAACTCTTATCTACGTAGTTTCGTCTACCTTTCATTTCAACATTGTTTACGGACTCTTCAATTCTTCTTTTCCAATATTCTTTCTTATGCCACTTAGAATATCCGATTTTATCTCAAGAGAGTGTGAATTATAAATCAAGACGTAAAATGCCCTTTTAAATGCTAGCAAAAGTTCACCATTACCTACTGGATAAACGCTCAAATGAAGTCAAAACTCATATACCCGGTTTCATTCAACAATATGATTTTACCCTAATTTTCTCTACTTTAATTTCCGAATTAATTATGGATATTAAAATAATGATCGTCGCAATTTTCTATAAATATTATCTAAACTTTTTAGATGCCAGTAAATATTGTTTTACTTATGTAAATATTGCTGTGTGAGAAAGCTAATGTTATTGCCATTTTGAAACACACTATAAAGTTTAAATTTCTTCTTTAATTGCTATTAACACACACATATAGACAGGCTTTTTGAATTGAATGACATTTTTGGATATCAGTATAGATCAATTAACTTTTCTATAGAAAAATATCATACTATAATATCTTTTTTTTTATTTTTATACTGTGCAATTTCCGGTTTTATTGTTGTTATTAAGCTAAAGCCCATCAAATTTTTTTCTACAAATGGTATCTAAAATTTTATAGATGCCTGTAAATGTTGTTTCACTTTTAGAGACATATCTGCGCAAGGAAGCTAATGTTGTTCCTCTTTTGTAACATTTCAATGTTTTCCACTTTAATAACAATTTGCATAAATATATAAAAATATTTATTTAAATTCAGTGAAATTTTTATATTTTGGTAGGTGCATAGATCAATTTACATTTTTATACTAACAAAATACCCTACTACAATTTGCATTTATTTATACTGTATTTTAACTTCTATCTTGTTCAATGATACTAAGCTCATGACCATCCGATTTTTCAAATAATAATAATAATAATAATAATAATAATAATAAATAAATAAATAAATAAATATTTTTTAAAATATAGTTTTTAAATATGTCTGTAAATGTTGCTTTACCTTTGTAGATGTATCTGCAGAAGGAAGCTCATGTTTTCTTCTTTTGTAACATTTCAATGTTTTCCTGTTTATTAACAACTTGCATACATATATAGAAAAAATTATTTGAATGGAGTAAAATTTTTATATTTTAGTACTTGTATGTACCAATTTGCATTTTCATACAAACAAAATATCATACTACAATTTGCATTTATTCGTACTGTATTGTAACTTCCGTCTTGATCACTGGTACTTAATTCATAACCATCCGATTTTTGAAAAATAAATAAAATGTTCTTAAAAAAGTCTAGTTTTTAAAAAATATTGTAAATACTGTTTTACCTTTGTAGATGTATTTACTCAATGACGATAATGTTGTTCCTATTTTGCAACATTGCAATATTTTCCTCTTTAATAACAATTTGCATACCAATATAGAAACATTTATTTGAATTGAGTAAAATTTTTACATTTTGGTAGTTGTATACATCAACTTACATTTTCATACAAGCAAAATATCACACTACAATTCGCATTTATAAATACTGTATTGTAACTTCCGTCTTGATCACTGGTACTAAACTCATGACTAACTCATTAATCTAGTTTTTAGAAATGCCTGTAAATACTGTTTTACCTTTATAGTTGTATATGTGCAAGAGAAAAAAGGGTTGTTCCTCTGTTGTAACATTTCAATGTTTTCCTCTTTAACGATAATTTGCATACATATAGAGAAACATGTATTTGAATTGAGTAAAATTTTTATATTTTTGTAGTTGTATAGATCCATTTACATTTTTAAACAAGCAAAATATCACACTAGAATTAGCATTTATTTATACAAGCAAAATATATTAAATGTTGTTTATACAAGCAAGACCAGTGATCAAGAGATAAGTCTTAATCACTGGTACAAAGTTCGTGAACATCCGAATTTTCTAAACAAAAACTGAAATAAGTAAATAAATATATATATTTTTAAATATAGCTTTTAAAGATGTCTGCAAATGTTGTTTTACCTTTGTAGACGTATCTGCGCAAGGAATATAATGTTGTTCCTCTTTTGTAATTCTTCAATGTTCTCCTCTTTAATAACAATTTTCATACATATATAGAAACATTTATTTAAAGTGAGTGAGGATTTTACATTTTGTTAGTTGTATGGATCAATTTACATTTTTATACAAACAAAATATCATGCTACATTTCACATTTAATTACACTGTATTGTAACTTTCGTCTTGATCACTGGGACTAAGCCCATGACCATCCATCATTTTTTCAAAATAAATAAATAAATTTTTAAAAGTCTAGCTTTTAGAGATCCACTTGAATACTGCTTTACCTTTGTAGATGTATGTACGCGAGGAAGATAATGTTATTATTCTATTGCAACACTTCAATGTTTTCCTTTTTAATAACAATTTTCATACTTTATAGTAACATTTATTTGAATTGAGTGAGGATTTTATATTTTGGAAGTTGTGTGGATCAATTTACATTTTTATACAAACAAAATATCATACTACATTTCACATTTAATTATACTGTATTGTAACTTTCGTCTTGATCACTGAAACTAAGCTCCTGACCATCCATTTTTTTCAAAATAAATAAATAAATAAATAAATTTTTAAAAATCTAGATTTTAGATATTCCTTTGAATACTGTTTTACCTTTGTAGATGTATGTACGCAAGGAAGATAATGTTGTTCTTCTGTTGTCACATTTCAATGTTTTCCTCTTTAATAACAATTTGCATACATATAGAGAAACATGTATTTTAATTGAGTAAAAATTTTATATTTTGGTAGTTGTGTAGATCAATTAAAATTTTTAAACAAACAACATATCAAAATACACACTACAATTCGCATTTATTTATACAAGAAAAATATGTTAATGTTGTTTATACAAACAAGACCAGTCATCAAGACGGAAGTCTTGATCACCGGTACTAAGTTCATGACCATCCGATTTTTCAAAACCAAAACTAAAATAAATAATTAATTAAACTTTTTAATAAATACAGTTTTTGGAGATGCCTACGGATGCTCTTTTACCTTTGTAGACGCGTCTGCGCAAGTAAGCTAAAGTTGTTTCTCTTTTGTAATTCCTCAATGTTTTTCACTTTAATAAAAATTCCCATACATATATAGAAACATTTATTTACATTCTGTGGAATTTTTATATTTTGGTGGTTGTATACATCAATTTACATTTTTTATACAAGTAAAATATTATTCTGGAATGCACATTTGTTTATATGTAACTTCCGTTTTGATCAGTGGCATTAAACTCATGTGAACATCCGATTTAAAAAAAATTAAATTAAAGTAAATAAATAAATATATATATATATATATATAGTTTTTACAGATGCCTGTAAATGTTGTTTTACCTTTGTAGCCTTATCTGAACAAGAAAGATAATATCATTCTTCTTTTGTATTCTTTTAATGTTTCCTTATTTAATAACAATTTGCATACATAGTTAGAAACATTTTTATGAATTCAGTCAAATTTTCATATTTTCAGGGCTCCCACTTGGTCCGCTTTTAGAACACCACTTTTTTTTAAAGAAAAATCTTCTTTATAAATTTTGTAGAAACTAACTTCGAAGTTCGTTTTAGTTGCAATTATTACAAATACCTACCACAATTTTATTTCTAAAAAAATACTGGTTTTGAAAAAACGGACCAGTGGGAGCCCTGTATTTTGGTAGTTTAATAGATGAATTTACATGTTTTTAAAAGTAAAATATCATACTACAATTCGCATTTATTTATACTGTATTTTAACTTTCATCTTGATCACTGGTACTAAGCTCATGACCATCCGATTTTTAAAAATTAAAACTAAAATAAATAGATAAATAAATAAATTATAAAAAAGCTAGTTTATAGAGATGCCTGTAAATGTTTTTTTTTTTTTTACCTTTGTAGACTTATCTACGAAAATAAGATAATGTTATTCCTCTTTTGTAATGCATCAATGTTTTCCTCTTTGATAAAAATTGTCTTACATATATAAAAACAATTAATTTGAATTGAGTGAATTTTTTTTTTATTTTGGCAGTCGTATAAAACAATTTACATTTTTATACAAAACAAAAAACATGCTAAAATGTCGATTTATTTATATGTAACTTCATTCTTGATCACTGGTACTAAGCTCCTGACCGTCCGATTTCTCAAAATTAAAACTAAAGTAAATATATAAACTTTTAAAAATCTAATTTTTACAGATGCCTGTAAATGTTGTTTTACCTTTGTAGCCTTATCTGCGCAAGGAAGATAATGTCGTTCCTTTTTTGTAATATTTCAAAGTTTCTTTATTTAATAACAATTAGCATACATTCATAGAAACATTTTTTTTAAGTAAGTGAAATTTTCATGTATTAGTAGTTTTATAGATGAATTTACTTTTTAAAAAAGGAAAATATGATACTACAATTCGCATTTATTTATACAGTATTTTAACTTCCATCTTGATCAACGATACGAAGCTCCTGACCATCCGATTTTTCAAAAATAAAACTAAAATAAATAGATAAATAAATAAATTATAAAAAATTTAGTTTTTAGAGATGCCTGTAAATGTTTTTTTTTTTTTTTTTACCTTTGTAGACTTATCTACGAAAATAAGATAATGTTATTCCTCTTTTGTAATGCATCAATGTTTTCCTCTTTGATAAAAATTGTCTTACATATATAAAAACAATTAATTTGAATTGAGTGAATTTTTTTTTTATTTTGGCAGTCGTATAAAACAATTTACATTTTTATACAAAACAAAAAACATGCTAAAATGTCGATTTATTTATATGTAACTTCATTCTTGATCACTGGTACTAAGCTCCTGACCGTCCGATTTCTCAAAATTAAAACTAAAGTAAATATATAAACTTTTAAAAATCTAATTTTTACAGATGCCTGTAAATGTTGTTTTACCTTTGTAGCCTTATCTGCGCAAGGAAGATAATGTCGTTCCTTTTTTGTAATATTTCAAAGTTTCTTTATTTAATAACAATTAGCATACATTCATAGAAACATTTTTTTTAAGTAAGTGAAATTTTCATGTATTAGTAGTTTTATAGATGAATTTACTTTTTAAAAAAGGAAAATATGATACTACAATTCGCATTTATTTATACAGTATTTTAACTTCCATCTTGATCAACGATACGAAGCTTCTGACCATCCGATTTTTCAAAAATAAAACTAAAATAAATAGATAAATAAATAAATTATAAAAAATTTAGTTTATAGAGATGCCTGTAAATGTTTTTTTTTTTTTTACCTTTGTAGACTTATCTACGAAAATAAGATAATGTTATTCCTCTTTTGTAATGCATCAATGTTTTCCTCTTTGATAAAAATTGTCTTACATATATAAAAACAATTAATTTGAATTGAGTGAATTTTTTTTTTATTTTGGCAGTCGTATAAAACAATTTACATTTTTATACAAAACAAAAAACATGCTAAAATGTCGATTTATTTATATGTAACTTCATTCTTGATCACTGGTACTAAGCTCCTGACCGTCCGATTTCTCAAAATTAAAACTAAAGTAAATATATAAACTTTTAAAAATCTAATTTTTACAGATGCCTGTAAATGTTGTTTTACCTTTGTAGCCTTATCTGCGCAAGGAAGATAATGTCGTTCCTTTTTTGTAATATTTCAAAGTTTCTTTATTTAATAACAATTAGCATACATTCATAGAAACATTTTTTTTAAGTAAGTGAAATTTTCATGTATTAGTAGTTTTATAGATGAATTTACTTTTTAAAAAAGGAAAATATGATACTACAATTCGCATTTATTTATACAGTATTTTAACTTCCATCTTGATCAACGATACGAAGCTCCTGACCATCCGATTTTTCAAAAATAAAACTAAAATAAATAGATAAATAAATAAATTATAAAAAAGCTAGTTTATAGAGATGCCTGTAAATGTTTTTTTTTTTTTTACCTTTGTAGACTTATCTACGAAAATAAGATAATGTTATTCCTCTTTTGTAATGCATCAATGTTTTCCTCTTTGATAAAAATTGTCTTACATATATAAAAACAATTAATTTGAATTGAGTGATTTTTTTTTTTATTTTGGCAGTCGTATAAAACAATTTACATTTTTATACAAAACAAAAAACATGCTAAAATGTCGATTTATTTATATGTAACTTCATTCTTGATCACTGGTACTAAGCTCCTGACCGTCCGATTTCTCAAAATTAAAACTAAAGTAAATATATAAACTTTTAAAAATCTAATTTTTACAGATGCCTGTAAATGTTGTTTTACCTTTGTAGCCTTATCTGCGCAAGGAAGATAATGTCGTTCCTTTTTTGTAATATTTCAAAGTTTCTTTATTTAATAACAATTAGCATACATTCATAGAAACATTTTTTTTAAGTAAGTGAAATTTTCATGTATTAGTAGTTTTATAGATGAATTTACTTTTTAAAAAAGGAAAATATGATACTACAATTCGCATTTATTTATACAGTATTTTAACTTCCATCTTGATCAACGATACGAAGCTCCTGACCATCCGATTTTTCAAAAATAAAACTAAAATAAATAGATAAATAAATAAATTATAAAAAAGCTAGTTTATAGAGATGCCTGTAAATGTTTTTTTTTTTTTTACCTTTGTAGACTTATCTACGAAAATAAGATAATGTTATTCCTCTTTTGTAATGCATCAATGTTTTCCTCTTTGATAAAAATTGTCTTACATATATAAAAACAATTAATTTGAATTGAGTGAATTTTTTTTTTATTTTGGCAGTCGTATAAAACAATTTACATTTTTATACAAAACAAAAAACATGCTAAAATGTCGATTTATTTATATGTAACTTCATTCTTGATCACTGGTACTAAGCTCCTGACCGTCCGATTTCTCAAAATTAAAACTAAAGTAAATATATAAACTTTTAAAAATCTAATTTTTACAGATGCCTGTAAATGTTGTTTTACCTTTGTAGCCTTATCTGCGCAAGGAAGATAATGTCGTTCCTTTTTTGTAATATTTCAAAGTTTCTTTATTTAATAACAATTAGCATACATTCATAGAAACATTTTTTTTAAGTAAGTGAAATTTTCATGTATTAGTAGTTTTATAGATGAATTTACTTTTTAAAAAAGGAAAATATGATACTACAATTCGCATTTATTTATACAGTATTTTAACTTCCATCTTGATCAACGATACGAAGCTCCTGACCATCCGATTTTTCAAAAATAAAACTAAAATAAATAGATAAATAAATAAATTATAAAAAAGCTAGTTTATAGAGATGCCTGTAAATGTTTTTTTTTTTTTTACCTTTGTAGACTTATCTACGAAAATAAGATAATGTTATTCCTCTTTTGTAATGCATCAATGTTTTCCTCTTTGATAAAAATTGTCTTACATATATAAAAACAATTAATTTGAATTGAGTGATTTTTTTTTTTATTTTGGCAGTCGTATAAAACAATTTACATTTTTATACAAAACAAAAAACATGCTAAAATGTCGATTTATTTATATGTAACTTCATTCTTGATCACTGGTACTAAGCTCCTGACCGTCCGATTTCTCAAAATTAAAACTAAAGTAAATATATAAACTTTTAAAAATCTAATTTTTACAGATGCCTGTAAATGTTGTTTTACCTTTGTAGCCTTATCTGCGCAAGGAAGATAATGTCGTTCCTTTTTTGTAATATTTCAAAGTTTCTTTATTTAATAACAATTAGCATACATTCATAGAAACATTTTTTTTAAGTAAGTGAAATTTTCATGTATTAGTAGTTTTATAGATGAATTTACTTTTTAAAAAAGGAAAATATGATACTACAATTCGCATTTATTTATACAGTATTTTAACTTCCATCTTGATCAACGATACGAAGCTCCTGACCATCCGATTTTTCAAAAATAAAACTAAAATAAATAGATAAATAAATAAATTATAAAAAAGCTAGTTTATAGAGATGCCTGTAAATGTTTTTTTTTTTTTTACCTTTGTAGACTTATCTACGAAAATAAGATAATGTTATTCCTCTTTTGTAATGCATCAATGTTTTCCTCTTTGATAAAAATTGTCTTACATATATAAAAACAATTAATTTGAATTGAGTGAATTTTTTTTTTATTTTGGCAGTCGTATAAAACAATTTACATTTTTATACAAAACAAAAAACATGCTAAAATGTCGATTTATTTATATGTAACTTCATTCTTGATCACTGGTACTAAGCTCCTGACCGTCCGATTTCTCAAAATTAAAACTAAAGTAAATATATAAACTTTTAAAAATCTAATTTTTACAGATGCCTGTAAATGTTGTTTTACCTTTGTAGCCTTATCTGCGCAAGGAAGATAATGTCGTTCCTTTTTTGTAATATTTCAAAGTTTCTTTATTTAATAACAATTAGCATACATTCATAGAAACATTTTTTTTAAGTAAGTGAAATTTTCATGTATTAGTAGTTTTATAGATGAATTTACTTTTTAAAAAAGGAAAATATGATACTACAATTCGCATTTATTTATACAGTATTTTAACTTCCATCTTGATCAACGATACGAAGCTCCTGACCATCCGATTTTTCAAAAATAAAACTAAAATAAATAGATAAATAAATAAATTATAAAAAATTTAGTTTTTAGAGATGCCTGTAAATGTTGTTTTACCTTTGTAGACGTATCTACGCAAAGAAGATAATGTTGTTCCTCTTTTGTAATTCATCAATATTTTCCACTTACATATATAGAAACATTTGATTTTTCTTGATCACTGGTACTAAGTTCATGACCGTCCGATTTTTCAAAATTAAAACTAAAACAAACAAATAAACAAATAAATTTTAAGCAATCTAATTTTTAGGACGCTTGTATATGTTTTTTTTTTTATTTTTTTTTATCTTTGCAGATGTATCTTTACAAGGAAGATAATTTTGTTCCTCTTTTGTAATACTTCAATGTTTTCCTGTTTAATAAAAATTTTGCATACATATATAGAAATATTTATTTCAACTGAATGAAATTTTTATATTTTGGTTGTTTTATAGATTAATGTGCATTTTTGTACAGACAAAATATCATACTGTAATCCACATTTATTTGTATTGTATTTTAACTTCCGTTTTGATCACTGGTACTAAGCTCCTGTCCATCCGTTTTTTCAAAATAAATAAATAAAAATTATTTCAAAAGTCTAATTCTCGGTGGTTCTTGTAAATTATGTTTTAACATTGTCTTTGTGCAAGGAAGCTAATTTTGTTCCTCTTTTGTAACATTCCAGTGTTTTCTTTTTTTTTAACAATTGAAATACTTCAAATATAGAAACATTTATTTGAATTCAGAAATTTTTATACTTTAGTAAATCAATTTTATAAATCATCAATTTACATGTTAATACAAGAAAACATCCTAATACAATTCACATTTATTTATACTGTTTTAAAACTACCGTCTTGATTACTGATACTAAAGATCATGAGCATCCGCTTTTTCTATGAAACGTATCTAGTTTTTTTTTTTTTTTTTTTTTTTTTTTTTTTTTTTTTAAGGTGTCTGTAAATATTTCTGTACTATTGCAGATGTATCTTCGAAAGGAAGCTAATGTTGCTGTTTTAAAAATATGTTGCAATACCCGAGTTTCCTTTTTTATCGCTATTTACACATATATAGAAACTTTTATTTGAATTCAATAAAATATTACTTTATCAGTACAGATGAATTGCTTTTGAAACTACATAAAATTACTTTATGACTGTATCCGCACTGTTAACAATTATTGAACAAAGCTCAATTTTCTTGGTTAAATCAAGCGTAAGGTAAGAAACGTAAAAAACATTATACTTGAAGATTTGATTTGTCAGTAATTTGATTATATTTTGAATTTAAAATTTTTGCAACATGTAGTTCCAGAACAAGTTATCATGTCACATCACTAAATTTTGACCACCAATATTAATTGTAATTAAATTGCGTTTCATACGCCAAAATTTTCCCTTTTTAAATAAATAATTAAAAGTTCTTAAAGCATTTTTGAAAATTTGAAAATTGTTTCAAATTTGAAAGACAATATTTAAATCCAAAAACAACAATAATTTTTATCATTCATGCATAAAAATTTCACATGTTCTCATCCAGATTCGAAACGATATATTTTTTTATTTATTTATCAATTATAATGGTGTATTTTTATTAAAACTATCTACAATTATACAACTCATAAAAAGTCTACAAGTGTGGGTAACTTTTGTGGTGGAATTTATCCCATACATTCTTTTTTTTAGGGTTTGTTCATCTCACGAAACCCTATTACTCCCGCTACGTTGTCTGTCTGTCACAGAACCGGTTCTCAGAAACTTATATAACTTACAAGCATGGAATTTTGTGTACTTAGAAGGAGTAAGAGTATATGTAAATACAGAACGCAGCTTAATATGACGTCATTAGAGAATTAAAAAAAAAATTAATTTGACGTCTAACATTTTGAAGGTCTCTATACAACATGTTTAATTTTGAAATTGATTTTTTTTAAATATCGCATTTAGTCCACATGATAGATATTATTATGACAGAGTATAATAGCGGGCTTCGCCCGCTATCGGACCGGTTCAGATTTTCGAAAAAACGAGAAAAATAGACCGGTAAATTTTTACTTTTTAAAAAATATGACCTTTTTTTTATGAAATTTATTTAGATTTATTAAAGGAAGGATAAAGTGTTTTGAAAAGAATATTAAACGAAACCCTTCGTGCAATCTTAGATCACAGTTACCTACTTGTTAACAATTACTGTGACCAAATATACTGTAGTAAATTACGATTCATAAAGAAAGAATAAATACTAAACCCTCCCTTTTTTACATTGTTTTATTTAAATTAATTTGGTTTTTGTATGTAAAGATGGAATTTTGTAATAGCTTTTTTCTCGAGATATGCTAGAAATATAAAAATATGTACACACGTGTGTTTCCAATGGCAATACAACAATTTAATAATTTTTAGAAATTAATTATAAATTTATGAATTAATTTTAAGGCTTTTTCCGTTAGCCGGACGCAGGTAATAAATCGTCGAAATTCTTTATGGTTACAACTGCTTACGAGTTACAAATACAATGGAGTTAATAATGCGCCAAACCACGCTCACCAAAATAGACCAACTGGGTATGAAACTGTAACAACGAAATATTTTAAACACTAAAAAGTAGAAAATATTAATAAAAATAAAGAGTGAAATATTTGTTATAACAAAATACTTTTTTATTATTTAACTTGTAACATATGTTGAGAAAACAATTTAGTAATCATTAATAGGTAGTTTAAATAATGTTTTTCCTACTTTACTACTTTTCTACTGCTATTTTTTTAATAAATCCACGTTTACCAAAGCGGTGAATCCGTAATAATCGTGGTTCACGCCAAATTAACGTATTGTAAGGGAATTTGGAAGTACATGAATTGCAGTCATGGAATTAGATCTCATTTTTAAGATTAACACTAAATTTTATGCTTATAAAAAAAGTGTTTTGTTGTTGTTGTTGTTTTACTTTTATTTAAAGTTGATGTTCAAATTATACAAAACGGTGAGAAACTGCTAATCACTTTAAAAAAATAAATCAAAATTTTCTTTCACAAGCACTTCGCTTTGTTCTTCAACACAATATAATCTTACAGCAGACCAAACTTTTGAAGAAGAGGTGTAACTCCTCGGAGCGCTTCACAAAGAACAAACGTTCCGCAACAAAATCAATTCTTCTCGCTATTTTTTGTCCCTTTCGCTCAACTCTTCATCATTTCAAATACTCTTCCGTTCTGCAAACATTCAAATTGAAATTACCGAATTACTATGACACAACTGATACGTTCACAACTCGCTGCAACAACCTCCAACTCTTTGATCACTTAAGGGACCGTCCCTTTACCCTCAGGTAGGGAGGGAAGTGCGAAAAGCAAATGACTGCAGCCCCTCCAGCGAAGTAAGCCCCCCCCCCCCCACTCCCATCCCATTCCAAACCTCCTTTAGGAATGGAAAACGAAGAGAGCGCGAGACAAACGTTCGGGCCATACGTATGAATAATTAACGGAAACTTTCCCTAATTGGTTTGTAATTAATATGGCATCTGTTGAAGGGAGAGACTGCTCCTAATTAAAGTCTGTTTAACATTTAAATCGGGGCATTGGCGTTCTGACACCCAACGTTTTAATCCATAATCGCATTATCGGACTTAGCGCAGCCAGCCAACCGTTCTGTGTGTGCGCGCAAACGGGTTTGCCGGTTTATAATTCGGTTTTAAAAGTTTGAACTGGTTCTGGTGCGGGTATGAAGGTGCGTTTTGCGGGACTATCAGGTGTGGCCGTCGGGGCTTTGGCGGTTAATGAGGAATTTCGCTTTTGCCGGTGGTGGATATAGTAGTTCAGAGTTTAACACGTTTCAGTCCTGCGAATTAGCTTTCCCTCACTTTTGCTCTCTGGCAGTAAAGGGAAGAAAATACATTAAAATTGGGAAAAGTCTCTTAATTTTCGAGGTTTGAAACTAAAATTAGATAAAAGTGACGGATTTATGAATGATTGGGTAATAATTTGCACAGCCAGTTGAAGCCGAAGTTAAGAAAGTAAATCATTTTAACTGCAAATGCTCTTTTTAATTAGTGATTATCTCCAGATTCTAACATTTCCCTTGTGGAGTGTTTTTTGCTCCAAAAACTAATTTTTCAAAGTGAACAGAAACAGTTAAGTCAGTAGATTTTAGTTTAAAAAAGTTTCTACAAAGTTAGTGCTATTATGTATCTCTACCAATACTTTTACAGGAACTGAAATTTTACTAACCTGAAATCTGCATACATGCAGAAATTCTTAATCTCAACAAAAAGTCACCTGTAAAAAATGCAGCCAAGTCTCGTAACTCATTTACCGTAAAAAGTACTGAGATCGTATAAAGCCAAGTTTAACTATCTTATTAACTCTGAAATTTTCATTCACAAATCACTCCTAGTCTCTACATCTTTAGTTAATTATTATTTTATGACTTGGCAATTACGCAGCACAGGAAAGTTATTACACCTTACTATGTCATGGGATGGGATGGGATAATTTAACTAAAGCAAATTATATACGAACAGGGAAGCTATTATTTGATTAAGACTAACTATATACATCACATTCTCGTGCTACGTAATTGCCAAGTCACAAAATAATAATTAACTAAAGATGTAGAAACTAGGAGTGATTTGTGAATGAAAATTTCAGAGTTAATAAGATAGTTAAACTTGGCTTTATACGATCTCAGTACTTTTTACGGTAAATGAGTTACGAGACTTGGCTGCATTTTTTACAGGTGACTTTTTGTTGAGATTTCACTTCTTTTTGTAAGTAATCCTCCTTTTCTTGATTTTGGGCTCTTTTTGGAGATCATCCACTGATTTTCAAAGAAGTTACCTTAAAGAAATTTCAGGTAACTAGGCAAGCACTAAGTTATGGGAGGGGGGAGTCAAAAGTACTCTCAATTGCTTCCAGGAAAGATGCTATCCATCTGAGATATTACTTGCAGCCTAGATACTTGATATTTAGCACAAAAGTACTGTTTAGGATAAAAAGAAAGCTAAAATTAAAATTCCCGGAAATTTTCAATAAAACAAACTCTTTTCGATTTTTCGAAGTTTTTTTTTTTTCGTTTTTTTTTGTCTTTTTTTTCCGGCTTTTTAAATTTTTCCTTACTTTGTATCCTAAGCCCACCCTACCTTTCTGCCAAATGTCAAGCTGGTAGGACTACAAAATCAAATTATTTCCAAACCTTCGACTTTTTATAAATTTATTGATTTTTCGATTTTACTTCTAAGTTTCCTGATTGTAATGCCAATATAGTATTTCTTTGATCCGTCTTCTTAGGATCATTTAGGTTCAATTTAAAGATAAATCAAGGTAATCTTAGAGTCACCATGATTTTATTTAGAAAGGACTATCAAGCCATAACCAGCCAGTAATGTCGGGAGGAGAGAGGGAGCTGTGAAGATTTTTTTGGTGCTAACATCATTTAACAATCCATATTTCATATGCAAATTAAATAGAGTATAACCTGTGAAAGAAAACAAACATGTCTATAAAGAAACCGCTCATAACGCAGCCGGTCTATAGCGGAACTTTTCTATACCGAAATTCGTAAAAAAAAAAGAAAAAAAGCATAATCCGGGGAAAAAAACATAAAACAATTAGGGGCGGTGTACTAGCTAATAGGACAATTACCTTAAAACTCATGTTTCTAGAACTGCAAAGTCGAATTGTTTTCAAATTTTCGATTTTTTACAGATATTTCGATATTTCAATTTTATTTTCGAATTTTACAAATTTTTAAAAGTTTCTTTTTTGAATCGTAAATACTACCTTTACACTACATTTTAAGTCTCTACGACTGCAAGATCAAATTATTTTCAATTTTTAATTTTTTTCGAAAATTTTTTTCGAATTTTCCAGATTTTTTAATTTTTTCTTTTTTTGTGTTCTTTATTCCATATTTCAAGTTTCTAGCGCTACAAAATCGAATTATTTTCAAATTTTCGATCTATTTCGATTTTTTTTTTTATTTTTTTTTTCGAATTTATTGTGTTTTAATTTTTCATTTTTCTCTATAACACTACCTTTACGCTGAATTTTTAGTTTTTAAAGCTACAAGATCAATTATTTTTCAATTTTTCGAATTTTCCAGATTTTTTTAATTTTTCCCTTTTTTTTCTATCCTAAATACTACCTTTATTCCAAATTTCCAGTTTTTAGCTCTAAAAAATCGATTTTTTTTTTTCAAATTTTCGTTTTTTTCGATTTTTTAATTTTATTTTCGCTTTTTGTTGTGTTTTTAATTTTTTTTCTTTTTCTGAATCCCTTTACACAAATTTTCTGTTTCGAAGACTACGAGACCGAATTATTTTCAATTTCTCATTTTTTTTTCGAATTTTGCGGATTTTTTTTTTTTTCGAATTTTTCGTGTTTTTAAATTTTTCCTTAAATAGCATCCTAAATCTTACCTTTATTCCAAATTTCAAGTTTCTAGCGCTATAAAATCGGATTATTTTCAAATTTTCCTTATTTTTCAATTTTTTTCAATTTTATTTTCGAATTTTATTGTATTTTTCATTTTACCTTATTCCGAAACCTAAACACTATCTTTACGCCGAATTTTAAGTTTCTAAGGCTAAAAGATCAAATTATTTTCAATTTTTCAGACTTTTTCGAATTTTTGAATTTTTCCTTATTTTGTATCCTAAATACTATCTTCATTCCGAATTCAAAGTTTCTAGCGCAACAAAATCGGTATATTTTCAAATTTTCGGTGTTTTTCGATTTTTCCGATTTTTAAATTTTATTTTCGATTTTTATTGTGTTTTTAATTTTTCCTTATTCTGAATTCCAAACACTACCTTTACGCTGAATTTTAAGTTTCTAAGGTTAAAAGATATATATTTTTCATTTTTTCAATTTTTTTCGAATTTTTCGAATTTTTGAAATTTTTTTTTTTCGATTTTTCTGGATTTTTTCAATTTCTTCTTTTTTTGTATCCTAAATACTACCTTTATTCCAATATTGAAGTTTCTAGCGCAACAAAATCGGATTGTCTTCAAATTTTCGGTTTTTTTCAATTTTTTCGATTTTTTCAATTTTGCTTTCGATTTTTTTTGGTGTTTTTGATGTTTTCTTTTTCTGGATGCTAAACACTACCTTCACACCAAATTTTAAGTTTCTAAGACTACAAGATCGTATTATTTTCGATTTTCAATTTTGATGGAATTCGTTGAATTTTCGAATGTTTTTCTTTCGAATTTTCCGGATTTTATAATTTTTCTTTTCTTTGTATCCTAAACACTACCCTTTTTCCACATGTCAACTTTCTAGGGCTACGGAATCTACCTAATCTTTTTGATGACGCGTGAATGAGTTAGTGAGTGAGTGACAAAAAATCGAATGTTTGAGTTCATATATCGTCTGAAGTAGAAAAGACAGAAAGTTGTAATTTTAAATTTTGGTCTTATTTGCCACATTCTCTAGAAAAACGAAGTTCCAGACTTTTGGGAAACTTCAGCGCAGAGATATGGGGGGGTCAAAAGTGCCCTGAGTTGCTTCCAGAAAAGTATGCTTATGGCTGTCCTCTCTCGACTTGGCGGAGGCACTGCCGTGCCTCCAGATCTTGCCAAGGCTGTGGTTTTCCTATTAGACTTAATGTTAGCTATATGCTCCATTTTTCTGCAACTAAATTTCCTCATGCCAATATAGTAATTCATTGATCCGTTTTCTTAGGATCGTTTATGTTCAATTTAGAGATAAATCAAGAGAATCTTAGAATCACCATGATTTTATTTAGAAAGGACTATCAAGCCATAACCAACCAGTAATGTCGGGAGGGAGGGAGAGATGTGAAAATTTTTGTGCGACCAACATCTTTTAACAACAAATATTCCATATATAAATTAAATAGAGTAAAGCCTGTGAAAGAAAATGAACCTGTCTATAAAAAAAAAAAAGGTCTATAACGTAGCCAGTCTATAGCGGAACTTTTCTATTACAAAATTCGTAAACAAAAGAAAAGAAAAGCATAATCCGGGGAAAATAACACAAAACAATAACGGAAGGTGTACTAGCTAATAGGACAATTATCTTAAAATCTATCTAAAACAAACTATCCCCATCCTGTGGGATTTGTTTTTCAATGTTTTACTTTATTTAATGCAAAACATAGATTGCATCCGACAACTCATAAAAAAGTCCTCCGGCCTGTACCGGCAGGAAAAGGTAGCTTTCCTATATCTTCGTTTTAAAATTTTAGCTAATGTTACTCGAAAACAGCAAGTTAAAATGCAAAGAAACCGTTTACAAAAGATTCGTTTACACTGAATTTGAATAAGAAATTCGCCAAATTATTGAGCTATAGCCAAGTTGGCTTCATTTATGAAGACTTATTTTTGTCGCCAAATTTGGCGAGATTTCGCCAATTGTCGCAAAGTTTGGCGAGAATTTGG
This sequence comes from Maratus michaelseni, assembly GCA_963931845.1. Lineage (NCBI taxonomy): Eukaryota > Metazoa > Arthropoda > Arachnida > Araneae > Salticidae > Maratus > Maratus michaelseni. The sequence continues at coordinate 235,173,143 of OZ007593.1, forward strand.
CGCTAATGGATATGAATATATAGTTTTATGCGTATGATTGGGAAAATGATTACAACAATGAAAGAAAATAATTTGCGAGAAATCGCGTTCACTAAAACTTATAAATTTATATTAAAATCATTAAAATTACAGACATTACAATTCACTTTCATAAAACATTAAAAACATATTAAAATTGGACGTTTCGGATTTACATGGAAAATCCCTCTTCAACAACAACATTTCACTTAGCGTAAATCATAGTTCAAAAGTATCAACAAATAGAAAATGCAACGTATCAAAATTTCGAAGTCAAAGTTACAGTTATAATAACACGGAGTATTCATTCGGGATTGCACCTGCTTGACCATTATTGACCATAAATTTATCGTTGGTTTTTTGTAATGTGCTGTTTTGTTTCAAAATGTCAGCCACCCTAGAATTTCAAACTGCTCTATCTCAGCCAATTTTTAAGATAGAGGTAAAACAAAAAATGCTCTGGAATCCTTGTATCAAGTCCTAACACCTAATTAAAAAATAAACTTTATTTTTTAACTTTTTTGTATATTTATTTTAGTTTTAAATTTTTCCGTGGCCGCCATCTTGAAACAAGATGGCGGACCAAGCTGGCCAACGAACTCGGTCGAGGCATTGGTGAGCTTAATACACACAATTAGTTTCATCCAAATTAATTTATAAATACGAGCGTTATCGTATCAAATTATTTTCATTTTTTCAATTTTTTTCGAATTTTTTTATTTTTTTTTTTAATTTTCTGGATTTTTTTAATTTTTCTTTTTCTGTATCCTAAATACTACCTTTATTCCTAATTTGAATTTTCTAGCGCAACAAAATCGGATTGTCTTCAAATTTTCGGTTTTTTTCAATTTCTTCGATTTTTTCAATTTTGCTTTCGATTTTTTTGGTGTTTTTGATGTTTTCTTTTTCTGGATGTTAAACACTACCTTCACACCAAATCTTAAGTTTCCAAGACTACAAGATCGTATTATTTTCAATTTTCAATTTTGATGGAATTTGTTGAATTTTCGAATGTTTTTTTTTTTCGAATTTTCTGGATTTTATAATTTTTCCTTTCTTTGTATCCTAAACACTACCTTTTTTCCAAATGCCAAGTTTCTGGGGCTACGGGATCTACCCAATCTTTTTGATGACGCGTGAACGAGTGAGTAAGAAGTGACAAAAAATCGAATGTTTGAGTTCATATATCGCCTGAACTAGAAAAGATAGAAAGTTGTAATTTTAAATTTTGGTCCTGTGGGCCAAATACTCTCTATAATTGAAGTTTAAAATTTTTGGGATACTCCAGCGCGGAGATATGGGGGGGTCAAAAGTGCCCTGAGTTGCTTCCAGAAAAGTATGCTTACGGCTGTCCTCTCTGGACTTGGCGGAGGCACTGCCGTGCCTCCAGATCGTTAACTGCCGGACAATTATAATTAAAATACATCTATTCAGAAGTTTCTTGCACTAGGACTCCAGACGAAACAAAATTTCACCAGTATCTATAGTTAAACTGAAAATTACAAGTTAAACTGCAAAATTTGGAAAAAAAAAAAAAAAAAGGTTTGTGAGACCGCTAACAGCAGTTAAAAGTTAACAATGCACAAAGGTACAAAGTGTTTTTATGCTAATTACTTTAATAATGCAATGAATTAAATTGCTATTTGTGTCATAAATGTGAACTTTTTTGGCTGTATCTGTATTTAATTAATTATATTTCTATTTTGGTCACCTTTAACACGGTAAAATTGATTGTGAAATCTTAAATACAGTTGGCAAAAAAAATATTTGTACACTTCATTTTTTTAAATTATAATGAAATCAAATAAAAGATTTAAGCAAACAACAATGTAATACATTAATTTAATGCACTTTAATAATATAAAAGCAAAAATAAAATTAAAAGAACTGATTTTTTACATTTTAACAAACAAATTTACAAAAATATAATGCAAAAAAAGTATTTGTACACCACATTAATGTACTATAATTAATGAAAATTTAGTTAAATGATACAAATTAATACTTTGTGTGAAGTCCTTTAGCTTTAATGACTGCTTCTAGACGTTGTGGCATAGATTCAACTAACTTTTTCATGACGGTTGGATCTATGTTATTCCATGACTCATTAATAGCTTCTTTTAAACTGTTTTTACCTGATATATATATATATATATTTTTTTTCGAATTTGGGAATCCAATAGCATCCACAAATTTTCTATTGGATTCAAGTCTGGAGATTGCGGACGAGTTACCAATCGCCTTCGAGCATTGTAAGAGTAACCATGTCCTGGTAATCATGGAAGTATGTTTTGGGTCGTTATTCTGCTGAAAGTGAAAAGTTTCCTCTAAGCCTGATTTCCTAGCTCTACTTAATAAGTTATGCCGCAACACATCAATGTATGTTAAAGCTGTCATTCTAGTGACGATAAATTCCAAATTTCCTACTCCATTAGAAGCCATACACCCTAAAACCATAACATTTCCCCCACCATGCTTGATAGTTGGGATTATTAGTTTTGGATCTAGAGCAGTTTTATTTTTACGCCAAACTTTCCGAATGCTTGGTGGAGAAAAAATTTCAAATTTAGTCTCATCAGAAAAACTCACTCCACTGTTTTCCAAAAATCCATTGGTTTGCTTCTGTATGCCAAAGCAAATTCCAGGCATTTTCGCCTTTTAGTTTCACTGATGAATGGCTTTTTCCTTGGGGTTCTTCTTTTTAAACCTGCATTGTGGAGAACATTTCTTATTGTTTGAGGTGTTACTCTGATGTTAGAAGATGTTGCAAGGTCTTCAGCAAATTTTTGAGCTGAACCCATATGATTTTTTAAAGCTGTTTTAACAACACTTCTTTTTACCCTCATTGTTAATTTGCTGGGGTGTCCTGGTCTTCGTTTATTTTCGATGCATCCAATTTATTCATACTTTCTCACTATGTATCCAACAGTTGTTAATGGTAATTTAATAGCTTTTCCAATTTCTTGGTATGATTTTCCATTTTTATGAAGCTCGATGATACGATTTCTTATGTCTAGAGGTACCTCTCTAGTTTTAGATGCCATTCTCAATTACTTCAAGAGCAAATTAGATTAAATGCCAGACAAATAGAATATGAAGTTAACAATTAATAACAGCTACTGTATAAATAGTCCTTTGAACCATGAACATGTCCTTTGAACTTTGAACCATAAACGCAGTGCGTATCTTGCTGTGGAAATGTACAAATACTTCTTTTGCAAGAAACTTTTAAACTTCTCCTGTTAAAAATTTATTTTACATCTTTATCGAAATTTTCTGTTGTTTAATTTAAAACGCACGGTAAACATACTGCATTAAAACTATTTTTGTCAAAATATCTGTTTTATTTAGTTAAAAATTAAACATATTAGAGTGTACAAATAATTATTTTGCCAACTGTAATAGCTAACCCAATAGGAGAAACTTGCATCTTGAAAATTCTTGATGTAAGTTTTCAGTCACTTCAGGTTAAAATTTACACAGCATTGATTTGATCTGACACATTTGACAAAACAACTTTTCATGAGTTTTTGAATAGTATTTATTATGTATACAAAATGTTTCAAATTAAACTGCACATTTCTAAACGGGCTATAGCAAAAACTGTTCACTCAAAAATCATCAAATCTGAGGAGTATCGTAAGGAAATTGGAAATTTTGGGATTAAAATGTTTTCTAGAGCAGAACAGAGTTAGTTCTAAAAATTGCTTTTCAAGCTGCAATACTAGTATGATAACCATGATAACCATGTACGCGCTCATACGATTACGCTATTTAAAGCTGCTATTGTAGAACCGAAGTCATAACTGTTTAACCTAATGTGGCTTTGACAACCAAAACGATGACTCTGCTGCAGTAGCCTTGCGGAAATATCATTCTTTGAAGCGTTTATGAAAAGTACCACTATTTTGAAAATTGAAGCAACGTTATCACTAGCCGTTGAATCAGAAAAAGGATGAAAGCTTGTTGGTTGATCCAGAGGTAGGGAATAAAGTAGCGTCAAAAGTAGAGGAGGGCAGAATGTCACAGTTTATAGGCCGTACAGCAGTACTAACCTACGTATTGCACAGGGTGTACTGCAACGACCGAAGAAACCCATGGCATGTCCTGATTCGTAAGTTGCTGGTCTAGAGTTGTCCAGAGTTTGTCCATGATTTTGTCGCCTAGCTTCGGAGGTGGATCGCCGTGTAGCCGTGTAATCGAATCGAAAGAACTGTTTTCGAGATGCAAAGAGACTGCGAGAGATGTTAGTTGGCAGGTCAAAGGAAGTGACCCGAGCTAAGCTGATGGAGATGGAGAAAAAGTTGGACAGATGATGGTTGAGCAGAAATGTGGTGTGCGCGTGTAAAGTATGAAGTAGTTTGTACGCTGAGGTTACGGAAGAGTGTGATGGTTTTTAAAGTGTTTATATTGTTTTAACTTGTATTAAAGAAGCTGAATAAAGGTGTTGGATGTAAAGCGTCACCTCGGATCACTGGAGTTGTCGTTCAGTTCATTACAGTACATTGCAAAAAATAATTGTTGATTTTACAGTATAAAACTGGCATCCCAGCTGCCAGTATTATACCGTAAAATTAACAGTATTAAATAGTAAAATAAGCAGTAATACGCTGCCGTGCAAGCAGTAATACGCTACCGCGCACTGTTTAATACTGTTAATTTTACGGTATAATACTGACAGCTGGGATGCCAGTTTTATACTGTAAAATCAACAATTATTTTTTGCAGTGTAGCAGCACAACCTCATTTCACTGTCAACAGGATTCTTAAAAAATGTTAAGCTAGTAAAAAGAAAAAAGTGTTAAGCTTTGTTGCTATTATTATAGTCATTTTTATTTATTTAATTATTTTATTTTATTTTTTATTATTTTTATTTATTTGCAGAAGAACTTACCTGCTGATTTTAATGCTCGATAAACTTTTACGTCAGATGTCCTTAGCGTTGCCTTTGAAAAAGATAGCACGAAGACTGTGTCATCAACTATATAGGTGCTTTTCTAAATTCGAATAAAATCGTCGGTTATCGGAGTAAGTCATTGCAATCAAATGACAACGACTTAATCACTAATATTATCCAAACTTGAGAACTGTCTACAACGGATGACGTACCCAAGGCTATCTCTTTCAAAGGCAACGTTCTTGCTCACAGTAACCTCCAAAATGAATGTCCATCCATGAAACATTCTCTGGACGGACACTTTTCTTTAAAAGATATGGTTAATACGCATATTTGCAGTATTTGGACTTCAGAAAATACACATCTACAATTCCATTACATTCTTCTAAAGGTTCCGGTATGGTGTGTTTTTACTGTCACATTCATTTTGGGATATTTTTTCCTTGAAAAATTCAACCCCACAGCTGCTGTAACGTGTTCTGTCACTGGGCAAAGTTGAGCATTCTTATTACAGAATTTCACCATTCCAACTCTCCAGAAACGTCAGCATATTAGTATTACGTTTATGCTATATGAGGGTTTCTTTTCCACACATATCCGAATGTGTAAAACAAAAGCTCAGTAGTCATTTATCTGATGACAGACTCATCAACCGTCATTTTGGGGATACCTCAAAAACTTAGTCTATATATCGTGATATCGTAACATCTCTGTCCGACCTTAAAGGTAGCATCGCACGCCGGCCGTGTGCGGAACATTCCGGCGCGTACACTACACTGCAACATTAGAATTCCAGATGATCGCAGACAATGATGTCCATGGTGTTGAACATGTTGTGCCCTCATTAGACGGATAAATCATGTAGTCCTTATTATGTATTCTATAACGATATTATACTTATACGCCTTAAATTGGTGGTTTTTGAAAAAAATATCATCATCTTCTTACAGCATTCCCCAAATTTCACGCTGAACACAGACAGCAACGACAAATGCTTCAAGTTATTTATTATCAAATATTCCAGGGGAAATTGTGATGGAGTAGATTTTAGTTATTGTTACATAAGGTAAGGTACCCAGTAGTTGACACCTTAAGGAATTTTTCGGCGTTCGTCGCCTTTGGTTCGTGCAGTTTTCAATTAAGGGAAACAGTTTGATCATTACTAGGGGGTTTGAACATTTTTCCACAAAATCATAACGTTTAATGTCCCGAAATGAATACATTTTGTAAAAATTACTAGGGGATATGAAAACATGATTTTTGTCCAGAAGTTGACACCATCGTGAACGTGAGAGTTTAGTAGTTGACACCTTCGTGAACTAGTAATTGACACTGACTGCGGCGGGGCCTAAATTAATAATAATAAATACTCTTTATTATTATATTACTATATTAATTGCCCCATATGAAGACATAATGATAAGAACCGTTAATTAGCAAAAATTTTTTAATTAATTAATTTTTAATTAATTTTAGTAGTTGACACTCCCTAATTTCAATAATTGACACCCTGTGTCATCTATTGGTTTAAATGCATTTTTAGTTTTTCAAAGGTCAGTCATGAATTTATCTGGTAGATTCCAGCTTATTTTCATTGCACTGAATTAGATTAACAAAACCCCAACATGAGCGAGTAGTTGACACTGGGTGTCAACTTTTGAAAATCTGTTTCTTTTCATATTCAATAGTTGACACTCACACTCACTCCTGCTATTTTGCACAAAATGCATCAATTTTATTCCAATGCAATTCTTGGACATCGAAACAATCAATATCAATCAAAACATAACCAGAAATTAAGATAAATTACGGGTTTTAATACTTACTGTAACGTGCGATCCTTATCACTTTTCTTAAGATAAATTCGAAAAATTCAACTTTGCACACATGCTTCTTTGTTGTCTTCCGCCATATTGGAATTGGGCTCGACTGTTTATAGTTTTAGTTCTCAGTTTTGGCGCAAGGTGATAGATTTTAAAAATTCTGTGTCTCACATGTTCCTACCTGTGACGTTTTCTTGTTACACTACTGTTTCTAAAAAAGTGTCAAGTATTGGTCCAGTGTCAACTACTGGGTACTTTACCTTAGTTGTTTAATAACAGAAAAGAGCAGGGCAAGCAAATAGCAGAAGTGACAAGTTTTAATCAATTAGATAAAAAATGTTTGTTCTCAACTGTATATAAAATAAACTAAAGCTTTATTTATGGGTTGCTGAGAAGGAACATTTTTGAGTATGTAGCTTTATTTTACTAAATAATATTTTAGACGCTTTTCTTTTTTTTTCTTTGAAACACACATAACACATGAAATCCTTTAACATAAAGATTTAATTCCTATTATATATATATATATATATATACAGTGGACTCTCTCTATTCTGAACACTTAGGGGACCGACCAAAAATGTTCAGATTATGGGGGTGTTCATTATAGAGGGAGATTGGGAAATGCATTACTATTACTACTATGAATTGAATTTATAGACTGTATAGAATACTTAGCCTGGTTAACCGTGCAAGTTACCGAGATGGAGGTGCTGAATTTAGAAGCTATTAAAAAAGTTAATTAAAAAAAGTTAATTAAAATGTTATATTAAAAAACTTTTACAAAATATACAATTACATACTTACAATACATTACTTGAAAACATAATTGGTACATTACTTAAAAAAGTGAGTAATTTTAGTCTGTTTTTTCATTGTGTATGCTCGTGCAGTGTACATGTTATCTAGTTGTTTAAGAAGTGGAAAGGCTTCTGGGTGATGTTCAGCCGCATAGTTCAACAGGTCTTGAATCCCTTGGCCATATTGCTTGAAGGTAATCGTACTTCTTGTTTCATCGGTCTCATCTGGTTCTGCTTCGTCTTCACTACCCTCTTCCTCTTCAAAGATGTTGTCGCAAACAGGAAGGCTTCCGTCGGCTTCGAGATAAGCTCCAGGTTCAATTTCAGTATGAAGCTCCTGAAGAATTGACCCCAAGTCACTCACAGCTGTTGCTTCTTGGTTCCTGTCCTTGATTGCTCATTCTCACACGGGAATCCAGCTTTGTAGAAGCATTTTTGGATGGTGTAGGGGGTTACTTCATTCCAAGCAATTGATATCCAATGGACAGCATCCATTACATTGACCTTCTTCGTTAGTTCAGTTGCCGAATTTGCCTCCTCCATCACCACGGACATTTTCTTCAAAAATTGAATTCGGTAGTAAGCTTTAAAGGTCTTGATTACTCCTTGATCCAGTGGTTGGATTATAGAAGTACAGTTCGGTGGCAGGAACTTCAGGCTCACGTTGCTCAGCTGCACATTTGTATGTGATCTGGCATTATCCACAAAAAGAAGAATTTTTCTTCCTTCTCTCTTCATCATCTCGTTAATGCCCTCCAACCATTGTGAGAAAATTGTGAATGTCATCCAGGCTTTTCGATTTGATTTATAATGCACTGGCAATGATGCTATCTTCACATTTTTGAAGCATTGTGGTTTTTCACTTTTTCCGATTACAAGTGGTTTGAGCTTCTCACCCGTAAAACTGGCACAGAGCATGACGGTAAGTCTTTCTTTTGACATTTTTCCGCCCACGCATTTCTCGCTTCTTTCTGCTAAGGTTTTATTTGGAAGAGCTCTAAAGAACAGGCCGGTTTCGTCGGCATTGAAATCCTTCGTTATATCCGGAAGCTTTCTTTTCCATTCCTCCACAGTGTCGATATTTACGTCTGCAGCTTCACCATTGATTATTTTGAATTCGATGTTATGCCGACTTTTGAAGTGAGTCAGCCATCCTTCTGATGCCTTGAATTCCGTGATTTTCTCCTTTTCTGCAAAATCCAGAGCAATCTGCTTTAGCAGGGGTCCAGTGACAGGAAGATTCTTCGTTCTCATTTGGCAAAAAAACTTCCAGACGTGATTGTTTATGTTCTCGTTTCCCGTTTTCTTTTCGAAAATTCTACACTTTGAGGAAGGTTCATTTGCTTCAAAAGCGGCTACAATTTCTTTTTCTTTCTTGCTGATGGCATTGACTTGACCTATTGAAATTCCAAATTCAGAAGCAATTTTTCTTTGACTTACTTTTGATTTTAATTTTTGAACAACTTCGTATTTTTCCTGAAGCTTCAGTTCTTTCCGTTTTCTCGTTTTCTTACTTATTTCTGACATATCTGCGTAAGTGTTGTGAAGCTTTCCCTGCAACGATAGTGAAATAACGAAAAAATTTTACCTTTGCCGAGCAAAAAGGGAGAAAGAAACAGAAGCGATAATGCTGCCAACCAGGTGTGCAGAAAAGAAACCATAATCCTTTTTTAACCCCTCCCTCTAACACTTGTTGTGTCTTATTTGTCATTGGGGCGTGGGCATTTCTGTTGCGCAATCTTTCTATTTTTATCTCAGCTTGGGAGAGGGGAAATCACGTGACATTGTTTTTACATTATTTTTTCTTGTATCTCTTTGCATAAAAATTGATTGTTTTGATCATTTCATTTAATTTGATTATCATGATTTACTTTTTCTGACAAACATATTCTTTCGATTTCTTTTATTTTTATTTTTATTGGTTATAATAAATGCTTTTTTTTTTGTTGTTGTTAACTGAAGATTTTATCTGAATTATTGAAACAAATTTCAGCATCGGGTAGATCTTAAAATCTAGAAATGATTTTGTTCCTTTATTTTTAAATTGAGTTCATTAAACCCTTTTATTCTTCAGCAACAATTTTTCTGAATTTCCATGATGCAGGAATTCCCCGCATTCCGACTGCAAACACACGTTCAGTTTACGGAGAGGCGGGTTAGAATGTGGATCAAAAGTAGCGTTCATAATAGTGGGGTGTTCAGATTAGAGGGTGTTCAGAATAGAGAGAGTTCATCTTTTGTTAAGTCTATGGAGTTTCGCCGGGACCACCAGAAAGTGTTCATAATACCGGGGTGTTCACATTAGAGAGTGTTCAGAT